>OZ008371.1:49573669-50173669 GCA_963931995.1 Phaonia tiefii
GCATACAATTAGATAAATTTCTTTACTTCAACGATCATGTTAAAACCCAAATACCTAAGGCTAGAAGAGCATTTTTCAAATATAAAGCACTATTCTTTTCAAAATACATAACACCGCAAGTGAAGATAATATTCTACAAGGCACTAGTCCGACCAATATTAACCTATGGATGTCCCATATGGTTCAATATTTCGCCATCTTACATGGAGATGATTAGAAAGTTTGAAAGAAAATGCCTACGTGCTTGTACCTCCCTATACAGGTCAACTGAGCGCAATTACACAAAATACATTTCCAACAAAAGACTTTATAAGTCGGCAAATATAATACGAATTGATAATTTCATAGTTAAATTAATCAGGAACCACATCGCCAAGAGCACTCAATGCTGCTCGAATAATATGATCAAAGCCCCTTATTACATTCATGACGAATATATTCGTAAAACTTTAGTAACAGGCCATGTACCCCCAGAAGCCTTTATCTATCTCGATCAAAAGGAGTTTATACAAGATGAAAATGGCATACCCATTTTTTATCACTTATATAGAAGAGCGAATGTGAAAGCTTTCAACAGTAACCTGTTAATGAACAACGACACAAGATTCGATACTAGCGTATCAAATAAAGATTTCATTGAAAGGTGCAAAATTAATAAAAATATATATTGGTGGATTAACAGTTAAACCAAATTTCCTTTTTTACTTACCCAAACTAGCTTTTATTTTCCTTAGATAATAAAGTAATGTTTTTTGTAATTTTTTCATCACACAACTCAAATATCCTGTAACATAGGGCCTACATATGTAACATATCCTGATATTTAAACGATAAGCAAAATTATAATATTATATATTAAATCTACTTGAGTTCCCGATTACAGGGCTATGTATTATACCACTATATTATACAATCTATTTTTGTTTATTTATAGTACCAACATGTATGCGTAAATTATCCAAAATAAACAACAACAAAAAAAAAATATAAGTAAACTCACCGAATTTTTTTTGCGTGTGAAAAAGATGTTTTGGAAAAAATTCGTAAAAAAAATAGAACGCATTAGTTCACCACTTCAAAACTCACACAGTCGCTAAAAAGACATCTAAGAATAAGACTATGAAATTTCAAAAAAAAAGAAGATGTAATCATCTTTAAAATCGAAATAAAAGTATTAAAATGATAAAACCTTAAGAAAATATTATGGGATTATACCATACCATGTCAACAATTTAGAAGTTATTAAAATTACATTCGAAACAGGGTATAGCACATTAAAACCCGTCAAGTATTACCGGAGTTACATGCTACTGAATGAACACACCTCTTTGAAAAAATCGCGGTTTCACCAAAGTTAAATTGGTCATAAAATTTGAAAAAAAAATTTTTTTTTTTCCTGAAACATGTATAAAATATTTTTAACAGAAGAATGCATATACAAACTGGCGAAGCAATCCAAGCTAGTGATGTAAAAAATTCGTACCGTTTGGCATGGAATGACTCATATGGAAGTAGAGCATATTATAATTGTATATGATGTTATGGTAGATAACCTAAACTATAGTTAAGTAAAATTGAAATGTGGAATACCACTACCATAAGGATCCGATAAATTTTAAAGTCTGTTTCAACAAAGTATTGAAGGATTTAAGGATGCTTTACACAAATGCTTGAAAATTGTACAGCATTTGAAAAATTCAATGTATTTTGACATGACAATTCAATTTGGATTTCACAAATTTCTCAGTTATGCTTGTCTAAGCAATTGGATAATTTTTTTTTGGATAAAAAATCCAAAAGAAAGAGTTTTGCTATCAGTTCCAGTTTTAACTTATTAGATAGTAGTTAATTATTCGATTGGCAAATACGTCATATGACATACGATTGTTATTACGAGTATTACATAAATGATTCACGTTCATGTATTTTCAGGAAAACAGAGAAATTATCTACTGTACTCTGATGGCCTAGTTGAGGACATTTCAAAACCAATTCTTATAATATTTACTGCACCCTTAAAGTTCCGCGATGTAGGATATTATCCCTGGCCTTTTCAGTTGAGAAGCGAATTTTTTAATTTAAACTGAATTTAGGAAGAACATATTTGGTGATTACAGCATATGTTAAAGATTTTGTTCTGATCAGGTATAATTAAATTAAACTCTATTAATTTTGTTTAATTTTAACTTTATTTAATGCTATAATTCATGAAACGATTTATGCGCGAAGTAACTGAGCGAGATGACTACAAACAACAGACTGACTTTGTAACTTAAATAATCATGCATATGTTTGTTAAGGAGAGAATTGACAAGAACAGTATGTATGTATATTATAAAGTAGAGACTGCTCTTTGTATAAACTTAATTTCGAACATTCCGCCCACCTCGTTTCCGTAGGGGACGAAAATTAACATCATTTAATATTATAGATAGCGACATAAGTAATTCGGACAACTTCAATATAAGTAATTCCAATCTTCATGTTGAAGTTTTTTGATGATCTGAGATATCATCTACCGGGAGAGGACACAGTTTTACCACCGAGCGCTTCAGAGTTGATGATGCAGTCTGCACTGTTGCGACTCTTATGAGTCCATCAGGACCTGGATGAACTTCTACTATGCGGCCCAGAGGCCATTTGGTGGGGGGGTATCTTTCATCAGCAATGAGGACTAAGGAACCGATTTTTAAAGAATTTTCCTGATGCTTCCATTTAGATATGGATTTAAAGCGCTGCAAATACTCACAGGACCAACGCTTCCAAAAGCTTTCCGTCATTTGGCGAATAAGTTGTAATCGAGATAATCTTGAAACTTTTAGATCCAGAACTGATGGCTCTGGTACCGCATTCAGTGTGGACCCAATTAAGAAATGGGCAGGAGTAATTGCGCTGATATCGGAAGGATCATCAGACAGAGCGCACAGAGGTCTCGAATTAAGAACTGCCTCGATCTGGGCTAGAAGAGTAGATAACTCCTCAAAGGTTAGGACAGTGTCACCAATTATTCTACGTAAGTGATACTTCACCGACTTTACACAGGCTTCCCACTTTCCTCCAAAATGTGGTGCGGATGGGGGGTTGAATTTCCATTGAGTGCCGTCATTAGCCAAAACTGCTGATAGTTCGGAGAACATCTTAGAAGACTGAGCAAAGAGACGTTTTAACTCTACATCAGCGCCAACAAAATTGGTGCCACAATCGCTTGTTAACGTGCAGCAAATGCCTCGTCTAGCCACGAATCTTTTGAAGGCAGCCAAAAATCCATCGACTGTGTAATCTGAAGCGACTTCTAGATGTACTGCAGAGGTTGATAGACAAACGAAAAGAGCAATATAGCCTTTGTATTGCTTTGCTCCGCGACCACGCCAAGTCTTTATAAGCAACGGGCCCGCATAATCAACTCCTGAGTGAAGAAAAGGTCTTGCTGGAGTTGTTCGAACGCTTGGAAGTTGGCCCATAAGTTGTCGAGCTGTTACTCCCCTGATTTTCGCACAACGTACACATCGGCGATTGAAAGCTTTAATGGCTGATCGGCCACCTAATATCCAGTAGGATTGCCATAGATATACGCACATAACTTGGGTACCGCCATGGAGAGTCTTCTCGTGTGCTTCTGCAATTAATAGATTGGTGAATGCTGATTTGGATGGCAAGAGAATGGGATGTTTCGCGTTTGAGTCGATGAGGGCGTTACGTAGCCGCCCGCCAATTCGAAGTATGCCGAATGCATCAATAAATGGCGTATACTTGCTGAGAGGATGAGAACTTGGTAATTGCCGACCTCTTTGTAAAACCTTAATTTCTGACTGAAAGTAAGCATTTTGAGTTAATTTTATCCAAAACTTACGCTCACACTCTAATTCTGTAGGACTTAATGGTTGCTGAACGATGGACCTTTTGCTATCTTTTGAGCAAAATCGACGGCATATGGCAGTAACTTGCAGTAAACGGGAAAGTTTTGAGAATTTGCTGACTAAGTCCCATATAGGTTTTTCTTGTAGGCGGCACACAATATTGACAACTCGATTAGATTCTCTCTCCTCCAGATCAATGTTGTCTACATTTATGGTTGGAGTTGGCCAAAATGATGAAAGTTGTATAAGCCAATTTGGTCCTTGCCACCACAAGGGATGGTCTATGAGCTGCTGAACTGTCAGTCCTCGAGATGCACAATCCGATGGATTACATTTGCCTGGAACATGATGCCAGTTTGCATGGGGTAGAGCATCCTGAATCTTCAGAACTCGGTTGGAAACATAATCTTTCCAGCGTGAGGGATGTCCCTTTATCCATGCTAGAGCCACAGATGAGTCCGTCCACAAATGTGTGGATACGTGTTGAAGGTTAAGGCTGGCTTTCAAATGAGCCACTCTTTTGGTGAGAATGAGTGCGGAATTGAGCTCCAGGCGTGGGATGGTTTGCCGTTTTGTTGGAGCGACTTTTGTTTTAGCCTCAATTAGATGCACCGATACGGAGTCAAATTCAGAGATGATACGCATATATATGACGGCTGCCATTGCATGCTCAGAGGCATCCGAGAAACCATGGATTTCAATGCCTAGATTTATTTTTGATAAACCCATCCATCGAGGTATTGAAATCTTGTTGATATTTTCTAAGTCGCTGATAAATTTCACCCATCTTTCCGCCAAGTCTTCGTTGACTACTTCGTCCCAATTTGTTTTGGAGAGCTTGCATCTTGCATCAATATTTTGGCTTGAATCGTAACTGGAGAAATCCAGCCAAGGGGGTCGAAAAGACGCGCTATATTGGACAAGATAGAACGTTTTGTAGGTTTGTTTGTAGTTTCTGGTGAAAATGGTGATGAGAAAACGAATGAATCTTCTTCTGGGTGCCAGCAAATCCCCAATGTATAAACGGGAGTATTTTCTTGGAGTTGAACAGCATCTTTGATCGTGCGTCGATCCGAGGAAATGCTACAGATCACACTAGAATTATTTGTGGACCATTTTTGTAAGCGAAAACCGCCCGCCATGCACAGTTTATCTAATTGAATTGCAGCAGCTTGAGCTTCGTCTAATGAATGTGCGCCACCAAATGCGTCATCTACATAGGTGGTATTTTGCAGAATTTCAACTGCCAAAGGATAGTTAGCGCCCTCATCAATTGATAATTGTTTTAAGACCCGATTAGAGAGGTATGGAGCAGGGCCAAGACCATAAGTGACTGTTTTTAGATGATAGGTTACCAAACTCGAGGAGAGAGATGGTCTCCATAAGATTTGCTGGTATGCCCAGTCACGAGAATCAACCATCACTTGCCGAAACATTTTCTCAATATCTGCTGAGAAAGCATAGCGGTATTGACGCCATCTGGATATAACATCGGAAATCTCTAGCTGCAGTTTAGGTCCAGTATGCAAAATATCGTTTAGTGATAGACCGCTAGTAGTTTTACATGACCCATTAAATACAACCCGCAGCTTGGTGGTTGTGCTCGACTCCCTTAATACACCGTGATGTGGAAGAAAGTATTCTGCAGCGTGAGAAGCTAAAGTTGCAGGAGCCATATGACCCAAGTCCTCGTACTCTTTAAGAAAGCCAGAGTAGAGTCGAAAAAAGTGAGGGTTTGTTTCAGATTTCTGAATCATTTTTGCTACCATTCGCTCTGAAGCTTTACGAGAATCTCCAAGCAATGTCGGTGAACTTTTAAATGGCAGTCTCACTCTGTATCTGCCTGTTGAATCCCGTCGATGAGTAGCTACAAAATGATCCTCGCATGCTTGGTCCTCTGGAGACAAAATCGATGTTTTGGTTAAGCCTTCTTCCTGGGTCCAAAATCTCTGCAACAACTCGTCGAGGGCGTAATCTACATGACACTGACATGCTTGAGCTGAACGGATTGATGTTGCATTGAATTTCTGCTTTAAAACGGAGCCTGATAATATCCATCCGAGAGATGTGAGCTGAGCAACTGGCGAATTTACGCCACCTTTCAGAATTTTCCCTTCCAAAAGGTAACCATATAGATCAGCGCCGATTATAAGATCAATTTTGCTAGAAACCATAAAGTTGGGATCCGCCAGCTGAATGTCTTTAAGATATGAGGTTGTCTCAAGCTTAACAGGGCATGATGGTAAGAGAGTAGTTAGCTTAGGCAGGATATATGCGGATACGTCACATTCAAAGTTTGACTCAAAATGTGGACATAGCTTAAAATGTACCAAACCTTTAGTCGCGCCAGATTCAATCGCGCCGACACCAATAAGGTTCAAACTTCCTTTATGTCTTTGCAAGTGGAGTTTCTGAACCAAATATTCACTAATAAGCGTAACTTCTGATCCTTGATCAAGCAAAGCCCGAACAGTAACTAAAGCTGTTGATTTTATACGTACTAGGGCTGTGGCTAGCAATATTTTGGATTGACAGTTTAAACTTGATGAAGAAGCATGATTGCTAACAGCTGGTGCAAGCATATTAGTTTGGCTCGTAATTATATTTGTAGAACTAGAGGCTGCGGGTTGAAATCGATGACCGTGAATAGACGAATGATGACGTCCATTGCAGTATCTGCAGCGCTTCAAATTCTTACATTGAGCAACCGCATGAGGACCAAGGCAATTGTAGCAGAGACCTTTCGAGTTTACAATATCTAGTTTCTGTTGAAGAGTTTTTTGTTTATAGATATCACAGCCCGAAAGATAATGATCGGAGCTGCAAAGAGAACAAGAATTATTATTTGATCGGGAAGGTAACTTATTCGGAACCTCAACAGGACATTTTGGATTTTCAGACGTAGCCACGTGTGAGTTTGCCACTGATTTTTTAAGAGCTTTTGAGGAACCCGTACGTGACTCCACGCTCTCCAACGCTTGAATACGGCCACTTAAAAATATCTCCAGTTCAGAAAATGTTGCAGGGCTTTTAGATGAACTACGACTAATCTCCCAAGCTTCATGTGATGATGAGTCCAAACGTCATACAACCATATATACTATAATATGATCCCATTTTATCACTGGTGAACCTAGGGCTCCTAAGGCTCCAAGTGACTCCTTGACCACAGAAAGTAGGTTCTTTAAATCGGATGATGATTTTCGTTGCAGGCGTGGCAGATCGAATATGGCGTCCAAATGTGAATTAATGAGCATTCGAGTGTTTTCGTTATGTGCACATAGAAGATTCCAAGCTGGAGCGAAATTTTCAGACGACACAGGTAGATTTGAAATACATTGCAATGCTTCGCCACTGAGACTGCTTCTTAGATAATAAAATTTCTCAACGGCTGACAAATCGGTACTAGAGTGAATCATAGACGTAAACAAATCATGAAATGGCCTCCAATCATGATAATTCCCTGAAAACTTGGGCAAGGTGATTTTTGGTAAAGAGCGCAAATGAGAGGAACTGCCAATGGATTGATTCATGATGCTGTTATCAGCAGGTAAATTACTGCACAACTCCTCTAATGAAGTCTGCATTGCTGCCCTAGCATTGGCGTATGCTTCTTCACAAGCTGCGTATGTATCCTCAGTAAAATATTTATTCTTTTTCACCTCCTCGGAAAGCCGGGAACGAATCAGTTTTTCATGGCAATTTCGAAACTTAGTCCAGTTGGCGTCTAGAATTGACAATCGCGTTTGCACTTGGGCTTTTGTACAAGCCTCCTTCGAAAGTGCAATAAATTTCGTCAGTGCCAATTGTATATGCGAAAATGTCATCTCCTGCCCGATTAAAAGTGTTTCTTGATTTTCGCTCATTTTGATTTACGTGTTTAAAGATATTTATTATTGAACCACAGAAATCGAAACTAAGCGTATTACAGATATTGGAAATAAAAGTTATTTTATTTGTAATTTTGCCTTCTAAACTTGGTTCTGTAAAGCACTAAGATGAACGTAGCAAAAGAAACACAGTTAGATGATGAATACGATGACAATGATTATGATGCAGAGTATCAGGCGAGAACACCGCTGGCAGCAATAACTTGCTTGAAGTTTGTTAGTGATAATAGCAGAGGTGGATGTTGCAGCGGTGAGAATGCGATAGAAGATGAGCGGGCACGAATTGTGCGTAGCCAAGAGAGCGAGAGGTTACAGCAGAGGTTACAGCAAATTATCAGGCGGGAACACCGCTGGCATCAATAACTTGCATGAAGTTTGTTAGTGATAATAGCAGAGGTGGATGTTGCAGTGGTGAGAATGCGATAGAAGATGAGCGGGCACGAATTGTGCGTAGCCAAGAGAGCGAGAGGTTACAGCAGAGGTTACAGCAAATTATCAGGCGGGAACACCGCTGGCATCAATAACTTGCATGTAGTTTGTCAGTGATAATAGCAGAGGTAGATGTTCCAGCGATGAGAATGCGATAGAAGATGAGCGTGTCTGAATTTTGTGTAGCCAAGAGAGCAAGAGAATTACAGCAGAGATAACAGCAGAATATCGGTCTGGAACACCGTCAAATTATTTTTTATACACATGTGTACATATATATGTAAATGTGAGTTTATTTTATAATGATGATTGTCCATTAACTACATATTTATTTTTTTTAATTAATTAATTTATTTCGGATTAATCCGGTTCGAAGGACCAAAATTATGTTAAAGATTTTGTTCTGATCAGGTATAATTAAATTAAACTCTATTAATTTTGTTTAATTTTAACTTTATTTAATGCTATAATTCATGAAACGATTTATGCGCGAAGTAACTGAGCGAGATGACTACAAACAACAGACTGACTTTGTAACTTAAATGATCATGCATATGTTATGTTTGTTATGTATATTATAAAGTAGAGACTGCTCTTTGTATAAACTTAATTTCGAACAACAGCATTATATCAGTTGTGCGGAGATAACAAAATAATAACAATTTTCTTTACCTTTAAGAGATTTCTTGCCATCTTGATCTTCAAGCAATATATATCTCATACATCAGGCTTATTCGATTTTGAGTAATACTACTTGTTGGTACCGGTTGAAAACTAGTTATATAACCAGAACAACAATGTACCATAGCGTAATATTGCTACATTAAGAAACTGAATTAACTTTTTTTCAGTGTATGGAATTAATTTTTCGTTTATTCATGTTAAAGCTCATTCAATTTTATTAGATCTAGCTTAACAGTTTTAAAAATAATGGAATTTAAATATCTCTCCCCCCCCCCTGCACGATGATGCATGTACGGCATGGCATGTACGGCTTTGTAGACTTCCTGTTTGCAATAACCCCTCAAGAAACAGTCAGATGCAGTAAGGTGAGGCGACCTCTGGGGCCAACGGAATGTGGACCTTGTGGATATCACCTTATTGGTAAATTTTCGTCGCAATTCTGCCATAACAGGCCGGGCTATGTGAGGAGTTGCACCATCCTGCTGAAACCACATAGAGTTGAAAGAATTTCTCATTCGGCGAAATTCTGGACAGAAACCCCCTCTCAACATGATCAAGTAACGGTCTCCAGTAACCGTAACGTTGTGACCATTTTCTTCGAAGAAGTAGGGCCTGACAATGCAGCATTATGAAACTGCACACCACACTGTGACACGAAGTGGATGCAATTCCATCTCAAAGGGTATCTGTGGATGGACAATTGTGTTTATTTATGTTGCCGTTTAAATCGAAATGGGCCTCGTCAGATATGAAAAGACAGTTCAACATGTTTCCGTCCTCTGCCACCATTTGAAGCATCTTTTGGTAAAAATTCCAAGCGAATCGGGAAGTCGCTGAATTCAGTTTGTTGAGCATTTGAATTTTATATGGGAATAAGTCCAAATCTTTGTGCATAATTGACTGCAATGACTGTCTGCTTATGCCCATTTGGGCAGATAAGCTCCATGTCGAAACTCTTGGATTGTTTTGTATGGCAGCAGCTACAGCAGCGATTGTTTCCTCCGTTCGAACTGAAAGGTTTCGATGGTAAAGTTTTCTGTTGACTATCCCATGCTAGGCAATGGGATTTTGGTCCATCTGATCCGAGGACTGCCGCCAAACTGGCGATTATATTTTCTTTGGACCTAAACTACGGTCTCCAGTGCGTAATAGCGGCGAACAATCCCAATTCTTGTTTCAGTGCCCCAGTCATATATTTTTGTTAAACCTAAAAATCAATCTACAAAATAAAAAAAAATTAGCCAGATTCATTAAATAGAAAAAAAGTTATTACTTTTTTTTGGTAGCGGCTTTCATCAGCCACACTGTACTTGTAAGAGTTGTTGCAAGCGATGGAGCAATGAGTGGTGTACGTGACACTTCAATATGAGACTATGGGTTCTATATTTGCTCTTACATTTTGTTGTGACCACGGTCACGGACGGTGACACCACCTAGTGCCTGACCATGGAAAAGTTTCTTAAAAGACTGTTCGTATCCGCTGTAAAACTATAGGTTACAATCAGTGAGTGCGAAAGGAGAAAGTGAAAAGCCCACTGATTGTGAGAAGCACTCTCCTGCTTCTTCATGGGAAGTACTAGGAAAATATTTGGCTATTTACAATTTATATTTTATCATTATGTAAATTGAAAAACTGCTAGGTAAATTCAAAACCAACAACAAGGATGTGTAGAGTCTCCTAATCCAGGCTAAAATTTACATATTATTAGCAAGCAGAACCCGTTTAATTTCAAAAAACACAATTGGTTGTAAAAGTGTCCATGGACAATGATTCCGAATCGTGATTCAACCGTGTATATGTTGATGCATGCTCTGGTACTCACATCGATTAGTTTTTGCATAATCACTCATTTTCGAACAGTTTCCGAGCTGCATGGTTGTTGCATTGTGTGCACTGTATTTGTCAAAAATATCAATTTGCTACCGAATTGAAGTTGGCCCTCTATGGCTGGAACTGTACACGGGTGCTCTATAATTGGGTTTTGACAAAAAAAAATTCCCACAAAAAGTGAGTATGGGGTTTGAAAACACTATATCTATTATTAAAAAAAATGCATTTTTAAAAAAATACTAGGACGAATTTAAAAGTTATGACCATTTAAAGTTCTTGGTTTATAAAAATTGGGCGCCATTTGAAATATCTTATAAAAACAACTATTAAAATAAATATTTTTCAATAAATGAAAATTCAAAATAATACTGTAGTAAAAGCAAGCAATTTTCAATTAAATAAACACAATTAAAAAAATTTTTGTTAGGTAGAAAATATTCTTTAGAGATGAAGTCAGCATGAAAGTATCGTCCAAATCTCAAATTAAACCAACTTCTAAACCCCCCATTTAAACTTATTAAATTGATACACATATTTTTAATTTTTTTATTTATTTTTTATTTTATTTAAAATACACTATACATATAATAAAATTTAAATATGATTTGAATTATACTCACAAACTGCTCTTTGTAACCATTTTCCGTAATGTGGATCACTAGTTGTTCGTTTAAATCTGTTCCAAACCATCTTGAAGTCTGAGTGAACATATTCGGAAGCCTTTTCACTCCAAGGTCCTAATCCGGTGTCTGCTTTAGTACAAAAATCCAGTATATTATGGTGAAATACTGCATGCACTTTGGGAGTTACTGACAATTTTTGTTTAGTCAGTGAACAAAGTTGAAGGTAATTATTTTTAAATGTTTCAATATGTTCCGCTGCATTTTCATCTAATGTTTTACCAAAACATCAGCTTACCACAATATTGAAACTGTTGAAAATCTTAGCAAAGAGTAAAAATGTTAATGGTAGATTTTCTCCAAGAAATGACACATTTTTTAAGAGTTTTCTTGAAGAATTACCATTAAAAGTTCCACCATGCATTAACTCATTTTGAACATTACAAAACTTAGCCCATTCCAGTGAGATGTCTGGAAACATTCTTTCCAAACACTCGAAAACTTTATTTACTACACCTAATAATAGGTGGTGGAAATTTGTCCAAAACTAATGTTTCGTCTAGCTCAGATATAATTGGATTGTTTACACAATTTTTAAAATATTTGGCATCTTCTTGATGCTAACCACTTTCACACCAGCCTTCATAATTTTTACGAATGCTTCCAAACGTCCTTAGTTTTCCACACATTTGTAAGCGATTTTTTCCACTTCGCACCAACAACACGGAAAGCTGGATGCGTGGCTCATTAGACCCAAAACTATATTACCCAATTTTAAATCGTTTGAAAATACTATATTATTTGGTAAAGTTTGGCTTGATAAATTTAAGTTTTCAAATAGAATTGCCATATTTTCATAATTTTCCTGCACATCGGGAGCAATGGCTAAAATAAATAACTTTTTAACGCCAGTATCAAGAAACTCAGATTTTGATTGTTGATTTTTAGTATCTTCATAAATATTTAAACATATTTTTAAAAAACCTCCACCGCCATCAGCACCAACTTTAAACTGAAGAACTTTATTTTGATAGCATCTTTCTTGCTTTATTTTGCTTATAAATCCATCTGCATTACTACAGTATGCAATAGTAGTTGGGAGTTTTATAATTCCGAGCTTTTTGTATTCTTTTACAAAATCAAAAGCTTTGGATTTAAAATATTCGTCAAATATATGACTTTTTTTTGTAGCTTATTATTAATATTTGTTTCAATAGATTTATTACCTACAGCTTTTCTTAAAAGTGATGTAATTTTTAAGGTTTTTTTATTACTTAAATTATGTGTACATTTTAAAACTGAAATATCGTGTGCAGTTAATTGTTTACCAACTTCAGAATTTTCAGAAGCGCTAGCAAGAGATACTTTTAGAGGACGTCTTCCAGGATTATTCTCTAAAGATACTTTTAATGAGCTATTGCTAGCTAATGATTTTTCTGTTATCGTTTTATCGTATCCAGTCATACTTAGAACGTTTCTAAATTTACTTTGTTTATTGCATTTGTGGGATTTTCCTCTACACAATGGGCTTAAGCAACTAGTGCAAAGCACTGCCTTTTTTGGAGTTGGTATAAGTTTTTTCGAAGGTCTTCCTACTTTCTGTTTGACGAACGACGATTTAATTTTATTTAACTTAAAATCTGTAGACTGTGCATTTGAGCAAATGTAACACATACAATCTTTACCTCTGATAGATGGCTTTGGCCGTTCAACATTATTATAGTTAAAAATTTTATATGACATTGCAGAAGAAGATTTATTTTTTCTTTTAAGGATTTGTTTGCGACAAGAATCACATATAGATGTAGGAAACATTGAATTTGATAAGTCAAAGTTAGGAAAAAAGAACTCTTCTATATCTTGTGGCATTTGAAGAGATATCTTACGGAGTTGTTTTGTTTTGCCGATACAAATAGCGCATAACATTTTTCTGTTTTTTTCGTGAGAATTCATTGTTTTATATACTCAAGCATAGACATAAAAATACATATGCTTAAATAAACTCGATTTTATCGGAACTTTTTATTGACACAGTAAAATACCAGATCAAGTTGAATTCAGATTATATTGTAGTAAAAAAATTATGGATTTGAATCTTCTGATCTAAAATAAAAAAAAAAAAAAAGCAGTACGCGAAAACTGAATTAAGAAGGCGTAATTGCTTTAAATCAGTGTATAGTGGCCTTTTAATTAAAACCAAAGTTTTTTCTTTTCTTTTTAAACTTCTATTTCAGACTTTAATTTTAGATTTTCTTTCACTTTCAACTTTAATTAGCTTTTCCTTGTGGCGTTTTGTGTTGCTTCTAAGTTTTACGGAGCGAGAGTGAATGATTAAAAGTTTACAAAGGTAAACAAAGAAGATTATTGAATTTGCCGTGACCATTCACAGTAATAGTCAGTGTTGCAGAGGGCATAGTATTTGTCAAGTGCAAAGGCGGCCATCGACCATCAACATGATACGTTGTTTGACGCCAACATTTATTTTGAGCAGTTGTTTTTCAAAGAGTTTGCCAAAGGCGCCAAATTTTTTAAAACCAAAAACTTTAAATGGTCATAACTTTTAAATTCATCCTAGGATTTTTTTAAAAATGCGTTTTGTTTTAATCATTAATATAGTATTTTCAAACCCCATACTCACTTTTTGTGGGAAATTTTTTTTGTCAAAACCCAATTCTAGAGCACTCGTGTGTACAACGTTAAAATAGACCAAAACTACTGGAACAGTTCTTACGTTAACACTATAGTTACGTTATTTAGCATGTTTTGTGTAATTTAAAATTCAGGACATTGATATATGAAGAGCTCCTTGAAAAGGATGCAATTTAATATTTTTTTTTTGTACGTTTCACAAAAATTGCACAAAAGGTTAAAAAAGATAAAAGTTTTTGATGTGTTAACATCTATAGCGGCGTATAGGGACTAAATCTATAAAAGTCAACACATGCAACCAACACACAGAGAGGTTTTCTGCTGCTGCTAAAACCAGATTTTATGCTGCTGCTAAAACCAGATTTTCTGCGACTGCGAAGGAGAATTATGTCGTGTTAAACAAAAATGAGCGAGCAAGAGAGCAATGAAAGAGTGGTGTGGCAGGGGTGAGGCAAACGAAATTGTGTCTATAGCGTATGTATTAACATAATAATGTATGTGTGTACATATGTCTGTTGCTGTTGCTGATATAAAGCATAGCCACGCAAAATTTCATTTGCAGTCGACGTTATGGTGACACACTAATACGTCAGCTACTTCGTACAAAGTATGTGTGATGTTGAGTGTTTGGTTGTTTTTAAATGAAACGTCATCATTTGATTGAAGGGCTTTTTAAATTCTTTATATTAACTTCACCTGCCTGTATGTACATATGTATGCCGAAAAAACTTTGGATTGATTTTTAATTCTTCTCCCGTAATCCAATCGAGCTGAAACTTCGCAGGCAAACTAATGGCGACGACAAAAATGAAATGTCGAAATATGGGCAGGCTTGGACTAATGGGCGTGGTACCTCCCATAAAAATCACATATTAAAAATTCATTATTTCTGCTCCTGTTAACGGTATTTGAACAAAATCGGGTATGTTGGCTAGGTTTACATATTCTAAGATCAGGTGCAAATATGGGCGGGATTGGACAAAGGGGCGCGGTCATATATAAAGAATTTAGAGTCCAAAACTGTTTTTTTTACGGGTTGATTTTTTATTATTGTCAAAGGTAAGTCAAATAAAATGTGGCAAATAGAATAATGACGTATTATACGTATATAAAAATGAGATAACAAGAGAGCAACGAGAATTATGTGAACTTGAATGGCGTATGTGCGAACATAACAATGTATGTATGTATGTTCATGTGGCTGTTGCTTTCCATTCTCTTTGTTGTTCCTGCGAATAAAACAAAAAATTTTAAGCAAGAAAATAATGACACATGTGCTTGCACTGGTCTTTAAATAATTTTAAATATTAATATTATTTAAATGTAACGTCATCATATGATTGAACGCTGTTTTTTATTTTCCGATGTAACATTCACACATGTGTTCATATAAATCGAACAGTTACCGTGTTGCAAAAAGATGTAAACACATCGCCCGTGAGTTCGAACACTCATTGGATTTTTATTTATTTATACGGCTTTACTATTCCTACAGGAAACAATATAAATATTAATTCAAGAACCATGAAACAAGACAAGATCCTTAAAATCGGTGAAACAAATATCCGCTATAAATATTAAAATTTCTCAGAAAATTAAAAACATGTTATTGCAAATACTAAGAAGAAATCTAAAAAAAAATTCCAAAGACATTGAAAATGACTAGGCCGTTCAAATCGATGAAAACGAATATCCGCCATATAAAGGGTTTTTCAACAGAGACGATACAAAAGTAAATCGATAGGGACAGCAAACAACGCCATAATTTTTCTCGCTCTTTTGACATTTCTCTTCAGTAAGGTTTGCCATTTCATCATGGAAAGATATACGAGCCAACAACGAGTCGAAATTATTAAAATTTACTACCGAAAATTGGAGACAGTGGCCTCAACTTTAAGTGGCCAACTTTAAGAGGCCTCAACAATCAGCGATGAGACTCATTTCTGGCTGAATGGCTTCTTCAATAAGCAAAATATGCGTTATTGGTCAAACAGCAATCCACACGAAATCCATGAGTCATCATTGCATCCCGAAAAAATTACGGTTTGGTGCGGTTTATGGGCCGGCGGCGTCATTCGGCCGTACTTCTTCCGTGATGATCAAGATCGGCACATTACTGTGAATGCGAATCGCTACCGTTCAATGATAACCGAATATTTTTGGCCCCAAGTGGATACTATGGGCTTGGAGGACATGCGGTTCCAACAGGACGGCGCCACAGGCCACACAGCGAATGCCACAATCAATTTATTGGAAACCAAGTTTGGTGAACGTGTTATCTCACGAAATGGCCCCGTCGATTGGCCGCCTCGGTCATGCGATTTGACGCCGTTAGATTATTTCCTGTGGGGCTACGTCAAATCTATGGTCTATGCTAACAAGCCAGCGACGATTGCTGAACTTCGTACGAATATCGAACGTGAAATTGCAGCAGTATCGGCCGATTTATGCTTGAAAACCGTCGAAAATTGGGTTCAGCGTCTGGACTTCTGCAAGCGTGCCCGTGGTGGCTAGGCAAAAGAAATCGAATTCCATACATAATGGCATCGAACGGGCTTTCACAGGAATAAAGAATTTCATTGGTATCTAAAACCGGTTTTGTTTTATTTAAAAAAACTTTTTGTAGCGCTCTTATTGATAAACCCGATATATGAATATTTCGCAGAAAATTAAAATGAGTTTGGAAAATCTTCACAATTTAACACTCACGCATACTGTTGAAAATACTATAGAGAAATTTTAGAAAAAACTATAAGGACATTGAAACAGGATTAGGTGCTTACAATTGTTAAAAACCAATTTCCGCTGTATATGTAAATACTCTCGGAAATTTAAAAAAAGTTTCGAAAGTTTCCACACTTAAGTATCCACAATATTATTACAAATACTGAAGAGAAAGTTTGCAACAAATTTCAAGGACATTGAAACAGGACTATGTCCTTTAAATCGATAAAAACCATATCCGCTAGATATATGAAAACTTCTCAGAAAATTAAAAAGTTTTGAAAATTTTCTGACTTTGAAATACTAGGGACAAATTTTGCAAAAAATTACAAGGACTTTGAAACAGGCCTAGGACCTTAAAATTGATAAAAATCAATATCCCCTATATACATAAAAATTTCTCAGAAAATTAGAAAAAGGTAGAAATTTCATATGTATATACGGCGGATATTGGTTTTTATCGATTTTTAAGAATCTAGTCCTGTTTCAATGTCCTTTAAATCTGTTGCAAAATTTCGGTATAGGATTTGCAACAATATGTGTGAACTTTGATTGTGAAAATTTTCCAAACATTTTTAATTTTCAGAGAAGTTTTCATATATATAGCGGATATTGGTTTTATCGATTTGAAGGACCTTTCAATGTCCTTGAAAGTTCTTCTAAAATTTCTCCTTAGAATTTGCAACAACATGTGCGAATATTAAAGTTATTTCCCAAAAATTTTTTAAATTTTCGTGTATATTGCGGATATTAACTATCAACGATTTTAAGGACCCAGTCCTGCCTCAAAGTCCTTGATATTTACTTGGGTTTTCTCCTTTGTCGAACAAGAGTAAAACGCAAACACTTTCCCATCTTTTTTTTCATAAATATACAGGTTATTAGTTTTCTGTGATTTAAGGACCCGACCCAGTCATGTTTCAGAGTCCTATATATTTTTTACAAAAATTTATAATCATTAATACTAAAAACATGTATGGAAATAAAAGTGGGAACATTTTCGATACAAATTTAATACAATTTGGTTTTAATGACAGAAAGGATACTTTTATTTGAAGGACCTTGTATCCTTTCATAACTTAAATTTTTATTTTTGTCATTATGACTCTTTATTAATGACGAGTGCAATGATATTTGTATGTTTGGTTTGATATAAATGCAATAAAATTTGAACGTGGGCCAACTTCGCACTACCATATACTACTGTAAAGTTAGCCAACCATCGAAATATGTAGGCTACGATGGTGGGCTAACTTCACGCTAGTCAATTTGTTGATCATTTTTATATTTTGGTAATTTATTCACAGCTTTGTAAATCCCACAAAGCAGTACGAGCACGATATACTACATCAACAAATTCGTCAAGGTATTATTTTTAATTGTTTTTCGTCCGCAGACACACACAGGGAAGAGGTTAGTTGGAAGTCAATTCAGGCATTGGAAATTCCAAGATAAAAAATCTATATTTTGATTTGAATTCACAATTATCATTCATGTCAATTTTATTGGTAAATTAGAAATAGGTTTTACTAAATACTAGAATATAAAAATAAATCCACTTTTAATACAATATATTTTATTTTCGTAGAAAATATTTTTAATTTCGAAACAAAATTATTGGGATTCATGAGAAGAAATCATTCCGATTGTCGTGTATTTCGACATATTTCATTCAGCGATTTGGATGTCACTTTACGAGATATAGAAAAATAAATAAATGGCTTCTCATAACCAGTTAGCTGTGCGCTTTCTAGTTGTATACTCACTGATTGGAACCTACAGTTTTACACCGGTTTTGAACGGTATTTTGAGAAGCTTTTTCATGGCTAAATACTCGATAGTGTCGCAGTCACTATGCGAGGTGACCGCCGCCGACAGAAATTTAGGGTGGTCAGAGCAGGGATCGAACCCACGATCTCATGTTCAAGAGGGGCGCACACTAATCATTGCACCACTCACGGGTATATAAAATATCTTAAAATCGGCTTCTAATATCAACTTATAATTAGGCTATGAGAACCTCTAATGAGGTTGTGTCACACACCAATGAGGTTGTGTCAATCTCTACTGAGGTTGAGTCAACCTCGAATGTGGTTGTATCAAATAAAGCCATATATGGACACCACCACTACGTGATAAAAGACCAAACAAAGAGCAGTGTCTCCCAGCTTTGCCCAAAGTCATGAACTAAAATAAAAATTGTTAAGGGAATGCAAAGAGTGGAGAGTGTGACTGTAAATTGTCATGGTGGCGGGTATATAAGCTTCGGCCCGGCCGAACTTAACACCGTTTCTACTTGTTTTTGTACACACCGGGCAATGCTGAACATCAAATGACTCGCTTTGTTTGGCCATATCAACAGCAACGAAACAGCCAAACACACAACATCACACATACTTCGTACGAAGTAGCTGATGTATTAGTGTGTCACGATAACGTCGACTGCGCAAGCTATGCTTTATATCTCCTTTCAGCAACAGCAACAGACACATGTACATACATACATTATTGTGCTAATACATACGCTCTAGACACAATTTCGTTTGCCTCACCCCTGCCACACCACTCTTTCATTGCTCTGTGGCTCGCTCATTTTTGTTTAACACGTCATTATTCTCTTTCGCAGTCGCAGAAAATGTGGTTTTAGCAGCAGCATAAAATCTGGTTTTAGCAGATTTTGACTTTGATAGATTTAGTCCCTATACGCCGCTATAGATGTTAACACATCAAAAATAGAATCTGCTCTTAATACCCATCCCATACATTATGGACAACCAACAGAGCAAACAACTTCGTTAGTATAGACTGTAATCAAATCAGTAACAAAAAGGGACTCCCCCAAATATTGTAAAAGTAGTAAAATCGGAATCCTAAGCCAACAGTGCAACAAAAATTCGGGTAGGTTTCTGTGTGAGTGAACCTGAAATAGTCAAACGAAAAGATTTAAGAAACGGCATAGAGTAATGTCATATAGAGTTGCGATTTAACTCAGTACATTTACGAAGTTTGGTGTGTTGCATATGGACGTTGCAAGTTGGAAAGTATTGCTTTAATAGTACCAGATATAGACAAGGGCTCAAACCAACCAATAAGATAACACCAGCGGCATTTATGTTTGTGCATTAACATTTTTGCGTAAATACATCATAAACATATCCTAACAAAAAAAGATAACAAAAAGTCCAAAATACGTTTAAATTTTACAGTTTTTCACTAAAACGTCATGAAAATTGTAAGTCAACAATTTTTGTAATTCCACCCCACCTGATTTAAGTCAATTTACTTCAAATAACTGTCCACCGCATCGACCGCACCACGAAGGGTGTGAAACGAAATGTCAGATGAAAAAGATGGTAGGTCTATATGACATTACTCTATTAGTAACACATTTGTCTACTCTCGGTTTGTGTATGTGTTCATTACTTAAAAGTGTGGTATTCCTTACTTGCAGGGGAGACTTTTGCCATATCATATAACCGCAAAATTAGCACGATTAAGGCAACAATTGTTAAAGCCACTAAAAACAGAAACAATAATTCTGGTGGTATGGATTTTGTAGATTTTGCGAGATTCCCAAATTGGATTATTTCAGGTACATGGTATAGAAACGGCAGCTGGGTATTGTCAAAAAATTACTTTAGCTTCACGCTGGAAGGATCACGACAAAGCAGCGAAACGGGGTTTCCTCTTAATGTTTTGTTTTTATGCTAATAAAATGCGCAACATGTAGCAAAGATTTAAAATTTGCCAAATATTTTTTGAGAAATGAAACGATTTCTTGAAATGTTAATGTAACACGCCTCATGGACTCCAGGAGTAGATATAGTGTTAGTATATTAACTGCAAAGATTACTTAGTAAATATTCGGAAAGGGAATTTGGCATTGAATTTATTAAATTGTTTTTCAGATTTTTTTTTAATTTTTTAATTTTTCAGTATAACGAAGAAGTAAAAAAACCATGCAAGTACATAGCCAATACTTTGCAGGCTGATATTTAATTACTGAAGGAAGAGAAAATAAATAAAGGGTCCGCCATCTAACGTTTTTTTCTTCAACTAGTGCTTATTTCGTGAATGGTAACACTTAGCTCATGTCTGATTTGACAGATAATTAGTTTTATCCTTCCGATGAACGAATATGCTTGTGTATACGCTTGAACAACGCTGGGAAATATTGCAACATTACTTTGAAAATCATGGTAATGTTGCAGAATTGCGTACGGATTTTGGAAGAACAGAAGCACCGTCAGCTCCGTATGTTCGTTATCTTGTGAGAAAAGTGAAAGAAACTGGCATCCTCATCGATAAACTAAAGCGTGAAAAGCCAAAAATAGTGCGTACACCCGAGAATATTGCTGCTGTGGCAGAAAGTGTGCGTATTCGTATTCGTAGTATTCGTATTCGTAGTATTCGTGAAGCCATTGGTGAAATACAGCTGCACACAATCTATAATGTGATTAAAAATTGGACCGATCGTGTACGCTACTGCATGGCCAGCCGAGGCAGCCATTTGAATGAAATTATTTTCTATTAGTAACCGGAAGGATTGTACTTTCAAATAAAAAAAGAAATTTGAGAAAATATTCAATAGATTTTATTATAGAATTTCAAAAAAAATAGTTATTTGGCGGACCCGTTATATACTAACTCATCAAGTGTCAAAAATGTACGCGTTATTTTTCACCGAGTCTACCACATACTTCGGAACTATAATGTCTGGTACTAGAGGGGAATATGGCAGGTACTGAAATCTGTGTCGGTACCAATTCTCACCACATTGAGTAAGCCTCGAGACTATTTTTGGGAAAAGTTTTATAACTTACGAAAGATTTAAAAATTGCAACTTCGGATACAGAAATGACAACTTTCAAATGTAAATTCCTTTCCCCATCGACTTTCGCTATCCACACACTGCTGCAATGTCTTCACAAGAGGTCCGCCCTGTCAAATAGTCCCATGCTGACAATTGTTGGAGCACGCACATTTTATACGGGTGAAAATTCAGTTCTTTATGAAGAATCCGGTGGAGAGAACGTCTGGAAATTCCAAGAGCAAGTGATTGTTTCCGAGCAGAGCGTTTCGGAGATTGCAGTACTGCTACTCTAACTCTCTCGATGTTTTGTGGTGTGGCAATCCTTCTTTCAGGTCCCTTTCATACACATGACACATTCCATCCTCTTCTCAATGAAGTTACCCAATTTACAATTGATTGCCGTCCAGGAACACTTCCGCGTGGGGGAACAGCGAATCGTAAACGAAAAGCACAATGCACTGCAATGATCGAGTGAGCATGTGACATACGCTTCAACACAAAATGACCTCTCCTCACGTGTTCAATGCATGATGGCAACTGAAAAGCAGACGAATACAAATCTCCCGTCATCCACTATAACTCACGCACACTCACCACTCTCTTCGACCAAAAGTGCAGCCACAGCCTGCAGTGGAAAAAAGCAAATTACCGGGCTCCACCCTGTATTATATATTCTATTCTATGTTCTATTCTATATTCTATTATGTATATTCAGTTCGAGACCGCACAGAGAGCCCGGCCCAAAGCTCCTATTGGCTAAATTCAATGACCATTTGAAACTAACGGGCAGTAGACTAGCTGGCGGGAACTCAGGTGATTGTTTCAGTGGAGTGCGAAACCACTCCAAGAGGGAGAAAATTTAACGTTTACAATTCCTGGATGCCGGAAAGAATACCAAATAAAGGAAAACAATCCATAGGCTCTATATAGAGCACGTCGGCAGGGACAAAGTTATCACCGGGATGGCAATCATGGGGAACTTTCTGAGTACATCGAGGTCTTACGGACAGTGAAAGGGAGCTTTTGAGTAGGTACCTATCGAAAAACCATATGCAGACCGTTGCAGAAGATGGCAAAAAATTGGAAAAGAATAGAACAAGTTCTGAGAATGGTAATGGCAACTCACGATGGAACAGGAAGAGCAGACACTAATCGCCGTAAATACAAACTTAGCCATCTTAAACGATATGAAACTGAAGGTGCCCAAATCTTCGCCTCTCTGAGGGCAGTGGGTCAGATGGAATTTTTCTATGTATATTATAACCTGGAATGGAGTGACCAGAATCTTGACCAAATGTATCTTGTACAAATATATTTCAAGGCGTTGGCGGGTGACGAGATGAACTCTAATTTTCAAGCCCGGAGAAAGGAAAGTTATACGAATCCAAAGACTCATCAAAAAATTAATCTACATTCTCTTATTTAAACCCACGGAGAACATTCACGAAGACATGATCAGATCAAAGATATTAGATCAGCTGCTGTAATGTAAACACCACTTTTACGTCAAGGGGTTGATGAACGGAAATTGCGTTACACGAGGTTATCACCATTTGGAAAAGACATTACGTGACAAAATGTATAACCTTGCAATTTTGTATAGACACTGAGGGTCCAATCGAATCCTTGGACCAGTTTTAAATCGACCGGAAAACCGATGGATTAGAACTGAACGAATATCATATGGAAAGGCACAAACTATGGCGGGGAATATCTATCACCACTTCTCTGGAGCAACACCATAATTATTCTGCTCAAGATTTGGATCAACGTGGAGTTGAAGTCATTCTGCTATGCAACGATGTGGCGATACTTGTTAGGGCCTTCAGTAGGGCATAAAGGGCACTTGAAATATCGCACAAAAGGTCACACTGCAGTTAATATTGGAAATGCATGTACTCTCGTGAAAGGCGAAGATTAGATAGTTGAAGGACTGTTGTCCAAGAGGTTCAAATGCCAAATAAAACACAAAGAGAGCAGGCGAGGTCAAATGTCCGAGCGTCAAATGTCCGATTAGGACTTATGTTTCATTAGTCTGGTGGATGGCAATGGAAATGAAGTGTTACAGGGAATCTGTTAAAGGTTCTGTTAAAGGTTCTGTTAAAAGTTTTGAGTGGGTAACAGCAATGCGCTGAGGGTAAAAGTGGGTAACAGCATAAAACAGGATAAGCGGGTTAATCCTTTCGCTAAACCCAATTTAGGAATAAAGTGCGAGGCGGTATTGGCGGCCTGACGACTCTAGCAAGGGTATAATGAATATAAAATGATGACAAATAAACCCACCAGAATATAATATAATAAGGCGATCACGCAAAGTGTCTTCAATCTCTCTTCAATTTCTTGGTGGTTTTTTGCAATATGGCCCGCAGGCGCTTTGACGTCAGAGCGGCTTCATATATAACCTGTATCTCTATAGTATGGTTATATATTATTTCCTCCAGTATCCTTGTAGAATACATTCGGATTACTCCGCTGATTCGAAGACAGTAGATACGTTATATCCGTTGCATCTTCTATATGTTACACATTTTCGTCAATGGTGCCCACCATGCAATGGGCGCGTACGTTAGGATTGGCCTCATTACGCTTGTACATAACCATTAATGTAATTTTAAGGTAGAGACCCCATTTATAACGCATAGTTCTTCAATACAACGACCAACATCTATGGGCCTTATTTACCTTACTCTTAATATGATCATTCCAGTTCAGATTGCGGTCTAGGATGGTACTCCTAGGTATTTCATCGTCTTTGACAGTCCTATCGTGTTTCGTGTAAAGCGAGACTCTTTTTAGGAAACAATCTTCGTCTTCCTGTTGAACACACATATTTCCGTGTTAGCCGGGCTTATACTCACGTCCCTTGGTTGTTTCAGTTAAGAGATATTGGGATTATACTCAGTTCCCTTGGTTGTGCCCAGTTAAGAGATGTTTGGAGCGCTTCTTCAGCTCGTGTACGCAGATATTCCCAATTTCGCCCTCAGAAGCATCACAAAGCCATTTGCGTAACATACTAGGTGGAATCATTCTTCAGTTAGGGTCATCAGGAGACTGTTCATGTTTAACTATACTGAAACCTTTTAGAACTGCACCCACACCTTTAAGAACAGTAATTGAATTTGAAGCCACACTAGAGAATATATTTTAAAAATATCAAATATGTCTTTAAATAATGTGCCATAAGTGGGACCACCCTGGACTCATATACGTATGTATTCCATAGTCCGTAACAATTCAGGAGCGTAGAAACATACACACCCTAACGCCCAAAATTCCAGATATACCCTTAGGAGGAAATATGATTATATTATGAGGATAATAATACGAAGTGAAACAACAACTATGAAACAAATGTACTAACAAACAGTAACACAACCATTAGATATTTTCTAAAGGAGTGAGAAGGATTTGTCGATTCCGGTCAGTTTTTGCCTGTGATCTTTCTGTTGTTGTAGTTTGTTGTGTTATACAGCTCTGCTTAACTGAAGTACAATGTAGTGACAAAATGTTTAATCACAAATTTTCTATGTTTTCGAAAGTAAGTACCCAGTATTGCATTGTTGTAATTATCTGTGTTTGGTGTTATTCTTTGATCACATGGTTAGTTGCTTCGAGCAATAAAATGATTTTTAACGTCCTTTAGTATTAGCTACGACATTGGGTGAACAAGTGTTTGTTGAATTTTGATAACAAGTGACCAGTAGATGCTAGTTTTATAAAAAGAACTGCTGCATGGGCAACTAATTGTACATTGAAGACATGACTGTAATGCACAATTACAGAACTTGAATTAAACTCAAAAAGTCAACAAAATTTTTCCACACTCTTGCGGAGTATAGTACTCCATTGCTTGTCTGTTTGTATACTTCAGCTACCTAGTTCACAAATGTCACGTATGATTGACGTAACGACGCCATTTTCAAAAATTGTAACATCTTCTTATAAGGTGATTAACTTTTCGCCACTTTGTATTATAATTATATCAATTTCATAATATTACAGCATTTCTTTATTGTCAGTTGATAGTTATTTTGGACACCATTTGAAAACTTACTAAATACCATTAAAATTATTTCTCAAATTCAATCAATTACTTAATTGAAATTGATTCTAACATTAGTGTCCTTGGGGCTGCCATATACTATCTTGAAAACAACAATCCCAACAACAACAAAATTTAGACAGAATTTCGAGCAATTTATTAAGGCAACCAACACACCTTAATTTACTACAAGTTTCCTAAGTGGAAACCCACCTTTACTGCAAAACGATACTCAATCCCAATTCAATTTGTATTCAGTGCTCAATTATTACTAACATTCTGCAAATAAATATTCAACAAGCAAACAAATCAAATAGTTAGTTCAACAAAACTCCTTCAGTTACTCAACGCATCATTCATTTATTCCACAGCAGCATCAAAATATCCATTAGAGGGTGAATGTTTACTTTAGTGTCTGTCATTATCCTTGATATCAGAGAAAGCACTAAACTTTAACCCTAAATTAACTTAACTAATTTGAACAAGGCAAATAAACTTACAAGACAGCTACAACTACTCCGGTAAAGATTTCATTTCAGCAAATGTTTGTATTTGTATGGGTTTAAATAAACTTGGTGTACAATAAATGTTTGTGTGTAATTTGCCTTCTATTGGACGACCCTGTTTGCTCCTTTCATTCGACTCATTTCTATTCCACTTGGCCCGATTCGAGTCTGTTTTAATGCGTTTTTTACATTTAGAATTTTCAAAATCGTTTAACAGCACTAGAACATATAAAAAGGAAAACTGAAGAATAAGTTCAAATTAAAATGCATACCTAGCATTGGAAGCAACGGATTTTCTTTGGCTTTTACTTTTTACATTACGAAGATTACATACACCAGCTTATCCTTGAACTAGAAACTTAGCAAACTTTATATACATTTAAATTATATGAATACATTTTTGGAACGAAGTTCCTTATCGCGGGCTAAATGAGAAAATTTAAACAATTGCTTTTAACACTATTTATTATCAATTATATTGGGTATTTTTGCTTCGGTTTGTGTCTAGACTAATACATGTACGGAAATTTGTTGTTTAATG
Source organism: Phaonia tiefii (assembly GCA_963931995.1). Taxonomy (NCBI): domain Eukaryota; kingdom Metazoa; phylum Arthropoda; class Insecta; order Diptera; family Muscidae; genus Phaonia; species Phaonia tiefii. The sequence continues at coordinate 49,600,256 of OZ008371.1, forward strand.
GGAAGTTTTCTAGGTGGAGCCTGTAACCAATATTTAATATATGTATATTGTAGTTCTGAACCCAATCAAAAGTAAATTTAGAAAAGCCAAAGAGAAAGAAGTTTAAAAAAAGAGAATTTTCTTAAATAAGTGCCTTTTCTTAAACAAAGTACATTTTCTCAAAAAAAAAATACCTGTTCATATTCTTAAACAAAGTATCTTCTCAAAATAAAAATACCTTATAGGATGATTCAGGAAGTTCCGGACAAATTTCTCCAGCGTATTCCTTGGGTCATTTCATGAAGAAAAGTCCACTAGGACCATGTCCGAAAGTGCAAGGGTGCGAAATGGCAGCGGGTTCAAAATTTTCGGATTGGCGGTCGGAGGGTAGTAGGTTAAAGTTGATAACTTCTGAGCCAGTAGTCGGATTTTTTTTTTGTTTTTGGGCTTGTTGGAAAGGTCTTTAAGAGGCCTTTCAGAATCAAATAAAAAAAGTCAAAACTCCGAGATACAGAGCTTTCGGAAAAAAATTCACATAATCTCAATTTGCTCAGCCAGATGGCAGGTAACTTATGTTTTCTGGCGAAAATTTCTGAAGTAAAATCAAATTTTAAACGTGTTAATTTACAAAAACAAATAAATGTGTGCTGTTATTTCGCTTCCAAAAATAGAAACAAACATTTTTGCAATTCAGTAAAATGGTCATAACTTTGGAACGGTAAGACCTCTGGGCTTCGTTTAGGTAATTTTGGAAAGGTAAGAGGTATGGCTATCTTTCAGCAGCATAAGTTACCTGCCATCTGGCTGAGCAAATTGAGGTTAGCCCTCTATCTCGGCGATTTGATTTTTTCCTACTTTTTTTATTGATTCTGAAAGGCCTCTTAAAGACCTTTCCAACAGGCCCATAAACCCCTCCGACCACCAATGCGAAAATTTTGAACCCGCTGCCATTTCGCACCCTTGCGTTTTCGGACATGGTCCTAGTGGACTTTTCTTCATGAAATGAGCCAAGGAATACGCTGGAGAAATTTGCCCGGAACTTCCTGAAACACCCTGTATATATACAGAAGTAGCTTTGTTAAAAAAACTAAATTTTCTTACAAAAAGTAAAATTTCTTAAAAAAGGTATTTTTTTTAATAAGTACAACTTCTTAGAAAACTACATTTTGTTACAACTAATTGCCTTTTTTTACAAAACTACATTTTCTTTAAAGAGTAAATTTTTTGTGAAACAAAATAACTTTCTTGAGATAAGTACCTACTTTTAAAAATGTACGTAGCCTTTCTGGATATAAGTAAATTTTTTAAAAAAATTAACCTTTGCCTAAAAAGAGTACCACTTCTTTAAAAAGTACTTGTTTTGAAAAAAAGGTCTTCTTTGTAAAAAAAAAAAATTATACTCTTATGGCTTTTTCCTACAGACAGTATTTCTTCTTAAAAACAGTACCTTTCCTTAAAAAACACAATCTTTAATAAAAGACGTACCTATCTTTAAAAGATGACCATTTCGGGAAAATATTATATATATTTTTATAAAAATTACCTAAAAATATACTTTTCTTAACAAACATTTCTTGAAAAAAGTTTATCATTTTACAAAAAGTATATATTCTTAAAGATCCCTTTAAATTACAGTATTTTTCAACAGGCGCCTTAGGAGTGTTGGAACTTACTAGTACATAATATATAGCGAAAGGAACTCCGTTCCAACAGGGAGACCCTTGACACCTAATGTAATTATTTTATTATATTTACTTTATTTATGCAAGCTCAAGGCCATATCTAAATTAATAGATATATAGTTTTATTTATTGACAGCAGCTTTCCAAAATTTCTGGTAAACCGTACAGATTTTTCAGATCTAGCCACTGATCTTTATCAGCGGATCATAGCTCTTCAAAAAGCTTGAAGGCCGTCATTTTTTACAATGGAAACAAATTTTGTAGCCTTCCGGTAGCACATTCTGTAATGCTTATAGAAAATTTCGACAGTGAAAAATTGTACTGGAAATGTGAAAATACAGTAGAATCGCGATAGTTCGTAATCGCAAGGGACCAGCAGTTTTCTGCGAATTAGAGGGGCTTACGATTTATTGAGATTTCGATTTATAGACGTAAATAAAGAGAAATATACGAATTAAAGGAGTTTTTATTTCAGTTATGTTTACATATTTCGTTATGTATTACTCTTATTTTATTTAGAAATAATCAAGAAAAATTCCAATTTTACATATAAATAATTATTTTATATAATAGAACAAAAACAATTACATATTCAATTTAAAAGCTAAATGTGAAAAAAATAAAAATCAAAAATTAGGATTAAAAGAAATATCTTATTTTATGTTGTTTATAGCTTTTTTTCGTGTATTTTGTCAACAGAATTTTCTAAAATTACCAAGGAATCAAAACCATTGTCATTGACATCATGATTTGTAAAATATATAAGCAGTTGGTGAAGGTTAGAGTTTGCTTCATTATTCGTCATAATGTAACCTTCATAGTTAGTATCATCATAACCGCCTTCGTTGTCGTCAATTATCACTTCTTCTAAAATGTCACCATCTCCCAATATTCCTGCAATACTCTTCAAAGGAAACTGTAGTTTGGGAATTGCAAGAAAAGCGACTCCATACGTCGCTTGTGATCAATAGCACTAGAATACAATAGAATTTTCCTTCTGCATTACGAATTATAAGAGGTTTTCAACAATCAATATACGATTTATAAGAAGCTTTGTATTGCTCGTTAAAAAAAAAATACGAAATATCGAGGGGACCAAAATGTATGTAAATATTACGAATTATTGGAGTTTTCTCAAGGGGCCGACAGTTTGTTACGAATTATCAAGATTTTCCAATTATCGGGGTACGAATTATCGCGATTCTACTGTATATGGAACACAACGGGTCGCTAATAGCATTCTTCAATATGGTTCTTTTTTTGATGGGAATCGAAGCTGGGTATTCAAAATACCCTTGATACCTTTGCTTATGGAATAGTAGAGCAGATTCAGTACACTATCAGCAGCGTATATGACCTGACCGAGTCGAGTTTAACATAGGAAACCAAAACGTCAAATGGGAACTATTTGTAGACTTCGAAAACTCATGGTGGAAATTCTCAAGCCTTCGAATATTTTAAATTTTTTTTCCCAAATTATCTTATATGGGTGAAAATAAAAAATTTTGCACTTTTTGATTCTCAAACTCGGCAATTTCAATATGGTTTTTTAAGTTATTTTTCGATCAGAATCGAGAGATGGGACCAGAATAAGTATAAATTATAAATATTGCAACTACAAGTTTCGTTAAAAAAAATAATCGAGTACAATTTATTCAACTTTTTCCAATTATCAATCAAGTTTTATTGCCGAATTTTCACTATATTCTTTTTGAAAATGTCAAAAATCTTATCAACCATTTTATAAACACATATAAATATCATTTTACGCAACCCTAGAACCGAGCTTTCCTTTTATATTGAATATACCTGTAATAACCCAGGAATTTCCCACCCATAAGCTCACTCGAAAGTATAACTTTAATTCAATGATTTATTTATTTTAGTTTATTATTTTGCACCGACAATTGTTGCACACTGGTTGACAGTTCTTACTAAACTAAACTCTCATTCTCATGAACGCCGATGTCTCTTTGTTGGCATGGTTGTGTATGTGTATGTGCGTCTCTAGGCACCGGCTGCCACAATACCGAATCATAGGGACGGAGTTTACGCGGACGGAGTTTACAAACTGTCACATTTTTATATGTAATTAGCAAACGATTTGCCCAAAAATAATAAAAAAAATAGGGAAATTTTAGAGAATTCTATTACACATTTGTTTAAAAAAAGAGCAATTTCGTATCGTCAATTTGTGTCGCTAGGAAAACGCGGACGGGGTTTACATTTTTTTTAACCTCAACTGATATTTCATATTTAAACGAGCACAGTTCTTTGAGAGTGTTCAAAATTGACTTTCTAAAGTTTGTGAATAATTATGTGGTATTTTAGCATTTACCTAGTATAGTTGAACAGGATCGACGAAGCTTTTTTATTTCAAACTTGAAGCAAACTTTAGGAGCACAATATTTAGTCTAAATCAAGGGACAATGGTAAATTTCTTTTTATCGTTGTTAAACGTTTCTCAATTGTTTCAATTTTCCGGGAATGTGAAGATTTTGAGTTACTTTATGGGATAGGGTTGTTGGTTTGTTTGAAAATAACGTAATATTAATGGAAAAACTTAGTGAAAAACCATACCTATACCGGGTGACAGCGGACGGAGTTTACATTTTACATGTTTAAAAGCAATTTACTTTCAAAAATGGTCACCGTTGGGTTTGCGAATGTATGGAAATGCTTGATAATTTATATGAAACAGAAAATAAAATATCATATTATAGATTTTTCATTTACGTATAAAATTATATAGCTGTGACCGTTGAGTGCAACATTGTTTATTTTCACCCATATCTTCGTAGGACAACACAAGTACATAATAACTACTATTAAAAAAAAGCCTTCAACAATCTTAAAACTGTAGTTAGTGGATTTCAATGGAGATAACAGAGCAGATAATTATTAAGATTTAATGTGAAGTATGCTTGTAAGCTTTAAAATTATGGACTGCCTACCGAATGTCCCATAAAGTTCGTATGATACATGCTCATAGGGTTCAATTTAACTATAATTAGGGTGTCTACTCAGAAGAGTTACGACAACAGGATCAAGTTGTGATGGACTTTGAACGACGCTACCAATGGCAGTGCAACAAAAATATAATGGGAGACTACATTTGGAGTTCAATAAGAGAAAATCCATATAAAAATAGAAAAATTATTAAAAATATTAATTTCTGAACTTGATGTTTTTATTATTTTATACATATTTCTAAGCTGTTATTAATCATTATTCTTGAAACAGAAAGACTGCGATATTCAGCAATATATTTTTGGATTGTAAATGTATCGTGCAATAAAATTTTGAGGAAATCAGTAATTTTTCTTAGAATTCAAAAAGCCGCTCTTATGTATTATAATAATAACTGGTTTCCCATTACATTCCTTGAACGGATTGGAGAGAGCTTCTCACAACCAGTGGAGCTATGAGCTTTCTGGCTTTACACTCACTGGTTTTAACCCACAGTTTTACACCGGTTCCGAACGGTATTTTTAGAAGCTTTGTTCATGGCTAAGTACGCGATAGTGTCGCCATCACTAAGCGAGGTCGCCATCGTAAAGGAAATGTAAAATGGTAAGAGCAGGGATCGAAGCCACGTTCTCATGTACAAGATCCGTGTACAGTAATCAAAAAAGAAATCAAAATTTCGCATTTAAAATTGAGACACAAAATCATGTCGATCGGTATCCACTAAATAATTGCCGTCGGTGGTGCAGTGGTTAGTGTGCTCGCCTCTTGTACATGGGATCTTGGGTTCGATACCTGCGCTGACCACTTTGCAATTTCTTTCGGCGGCGGTCACCTCACATAGTGACGGCGACACTATCGAGTATTTAGCCATGAAAAAGCTTCTCAATAAACCGTTCTGAATCGCTGTAAAAAATGTAGGTTCCAATCAGTGAGTATATGTATATAACTAGAATGCGCATAGGTCACAGGTTGTGAGAAGCTCTCCACAATTCCTTAATGTTTAGTAATGGGAAATCATTTATTTTATTTTTAATATCAGTTTATGCCCAGATGGAAGATAAAAACGACGTCCTAATAACATATTCTATCAGCGTCTGATATCGACCTATAACCGCTGCCCTGGCCATGACGTTTAGATTGTTCGAGGGGAATTTAAGGCAACTGTCGGCAAGGGAAACCATCTTTGAACCAACTAGAGAACTATATTTCACCGAGATTTCACTGTAGTAGGAGATTTCAACATGAGAACATCTGCACGGCCACTACGGCATCTCCTGGTCAGCAAACAAAAAACCAGGGTGATGAGCTGACAACTGATGGAAGGCCTACCAGTGTAATGGACGCATGTGTTGTTTGGCTCACGATTTAGTTATTACACGAGTCAGTCGATCGTGGGGCGATGGCGTAGTATATGAATAAAGAGAAGAGAATCCTATTAAATTAGACGATAAACTATAGTGTAAAAAGCGCAAGAGTGAAACAAATTTGTACATGCAGAAGGAAGAATGAAACCTGAAAATTCTCCAGAAAAGTAAAAGGTCGAAACAACGGACATGTATCAGGGCACCTACTGAAGAGAGAGACGGTAGTCTAGTCGCAGATTCTCAGAGTATGTTGGACATTGCAGACATCATTACCGTGCACACTGGGACAGATTTAAAAAATTACCGCACAGAATTCAAAAAATCGAAGCAGTAATCCACATAAAATAAGTGGCTTAAACAGTGACCAGTTAACCACTGAGGTCGAAAATTAACCGTTTTGAAGGTTCCCTGCACGTTGCTAATCAGGCAAGGGGCCCAAAGTTGAGAATTATTTCAATACATTCATGCAGGCTAATTTTGGCCTATTTTTAGTAGATGTGTGTCATATGCAGGTTATGTTTCTGGATGTTTTAAACTTCTTTTATTTATGTTGTGTTATAAGAGCTACAAAAATGAATATTCAGTCAATTTAATTTACGTAAGGTTTCTAGTTCAATTGCAATGAAAGTAATTGACTAAAGATATTAAATTTTTTAATCTTTGTGGACCAAACAAAATTAGGACTAACTAGGGCCGGCGCGCGGTTTTCACTTCTGAACACTTTAGACCCTAACCGAAGTCACTGATTTTATTTCGGTACCCTTTACTACCATTTGCTGCAGAAAATTTTTTTTTAAACTTTGGCCCAGTTTTTGATTTTATATTTAAATATAAAATACTTATGTAAAAATTAATTTTGTTCAGTGTAAAGTTAAATAAATTACTCTGTCAGAATTTAGGTCTGAAAATACCATAAAATGTCAAACTAACATTTCGAAATTTCAAACTAAAATTTCGAAAGTTCCGAAGGCGACGATGATGAAAATGTGGAACGTAATGATATAGATTTTTTTAGACGAAGTTTTTTTTTTTGAGGTCCCAAGTAAATCTTGTTTGGTTGCGAAACAAACTTCCCAAACTTTTAATTTATCTTGTAATTCCCAATAAAGTTAGTAGAAAAGTTTAAAACTTTAAACCTTGTTAAGAAACAAAATTTTAAGTGAAAAGGTAAAATTATCCATGGCCTTCCCTCCGTTAGGTTAGTTATCGAAATCCCGATCGAAAAATGTTTGCCAAAAATTAAATCGGGGCATCCAAAAACCTATGAAGCGATACCTATAACGTTTTTTTTTTTGATGTGTTAACATCTATAGCGGCGTATAGGGACTAAATCTATCAAAGTCAGATTTTATGCTGCTGCCAAAACCAGATTTTATGCTGCTGCTAAAACCAGATTTTATGCTGCAACTGCGAAAGAGAATAATGACGTGTTAAACAAAAATGAGCGAGCAAGAGAGCAATGAGAGAGTGGTGTGGCAGGGGTGAGGCAAACGAGATTGTGTCTATAGCGTATGTATTAACATAATAATGTATGTATGTACATGTGTCTGTTGCTGTTGTTGAACGGAGATATAAAGCATAGCCACGCAAAATTTCATTTGCAAGTCCCATGGGCTTGCGCAGTCGACGTTATGGTGACACACCAATACGACAGCTACTTCGTACAAAGTATGTGTGGTGTTGTGTGTTTGGCTGTTTCGTTGCTGTTGAAATGGCAAACATATGGACAGAGTATGTGTGATGTTGTGTGTTTGGTTGTTTCGTTGTTGTTGCTATGGCCAAACAAAGCGAGTCATTTGATGTTCAGCATTGCCCGGTGTATACAAAAAAACTATTATTTTTTATTTTCCAATGTAACATTTACTAATGTTTTCATAGAAATCGAACAGGTACCGTGTAGCAAAAAGGTGTTAACACATCATCCGTGAGTTCGAACACTCATTGATTTTTTTTAAATTTACCAACCATACCCCCTCAGCACCCTAACGTCGAATGAGTTTGACACGTCTAAAGTCAAAAACAACGTCGTTATTAATTTTGTCCGGTCATTTTTCAAATCTGTCCCAGTGTGGCTGTGTTTACCTTGCCTTAGGAGAATCTAATGCAGACGAGGGAGCTGAGAAAATACTATGTCAGTAATTTCTCGGCTTTTTCGGTAATTTCTCAGACTGGTATGTTGAATGCTGGCGCCAATGACGTAACAAGTTAGATTAATGCATACCTGGCGATGTTTTATCGTATGGTGTGTTGTATTTACAAAAACTGATCCTGGTGTAAAATTTCGTGAAATTTTAAAAATTGCTTAAAAGTTTGTTTCAAGCGCAAAAGACTAAAGCCATTGGTTCAAGACGTGACCGGACCTTCTCAGTGTGGCCTTAAATCCAGAAATTTCACAACCGACCTGATATTCGCAATAGCTCAGACAGGGCAAAACCCTCTCGTAAGATGTCTTTAATATTTTAACTGAGGTAATAATCAAGCCATATTCTACTCATCATTGGTCAAACCTGCAAGAAATTACTGCGGAATTTTGGAGAATTGGAAATGGATCTACAAATGTGGGTAACAATGAATGAGGACAAGACAACATAAATGGTATCAACAATCAGACGCACCAACCGATTGGAAGAAAGTGTGAATGCTGATAACAAATATAATTTCGTAGGATTCCACGAATTTGGATTTGCAGTGAGCAAAAGCAATAACGTCATTCTAGAAAATTATTCCCAAATTTCTTTATCCTATAATACACTACGGCGAGTATTGTTGAATTCTTAAGCACAGGCTGTATGCAAAATATCCCGAAATGCACGCAGCTGAGCAAATCAAAACAACAGGATTACACTGTCCACCAGTTGAATGGAGCATCAAAGAATAGGATGACCAAAGCTTCGCTGGAAAGCTAAAGTTGAAGAATCCCTGCGAGAGCTTGGTGTTACCAAATGGACGGAAGAAGCAATTGTTCGAGCCTGCTTGAGACATTTGTTAGCTTTCTTATATAAGGTTTAATTAAGTTTCTTTTGTTACACAATTGTCATTTGCATTTTTACAACTCTATTAACATCGATTATTGTTCGAGTGTCAAATGTCAGTAACACGCCCACTTCTTATGTTCTTCTTTTAAGCCGCATTCACAATGCAAGCGACAATTTGGTTTTTCATGCTATCTCGTTCTCACACACATAATTTCACATAATGGCCTTTCGTTTTTTTTCCAAAAATGTAACTCCAATTTGTCGCTGAAGTTGATCTATTCCTACTCCAGCAACATATTTGTTCGAATAAATAATGTACTATTAAGCGGTAGATGGCGCTGTACTACGAATTTCATTTTCAAACTTAAAAACATCAATGAAAATTGAACCCATTTGTGTTAAAAGACGCATTATAAAACGTTATTTTATCTGTAGAATCTTTTAATACCAAATATGTTTAAATACATTAACATTTTTTAATATTCAAAGTGCAACCCTGGATGTGACATTTGTGACATTTGAATCATGATGCAACTAATAGAGGTTGTGTTATTGATTGTGTTATTGATGATTTGCATTTCCTTCTGTTCATTATATGAAGAATCAAATTCAAATGTATTTGGTTTTATAATTTCTGGCTTACTTTTATTCTTGACAAACATTTGTGTTAACTTTGACATGAAAACAAAATATATTGTATTGTTGCCTTGATACATTGGCCGTAATACTGGTATCACCTGTTAGAACAAACATCTCGATTCGAAGTAAACTGTTGCTTGCATTGTGAACGCCTTTTGAAAATGTTGCTTGCATTGTGATTCCGGCTTTATTCTTCACTATTACTTCCATTTATTGTTAAGGTCTCTCTCTTCCGTTCTGTAATCCCTGTAATCAAACCTAAATATATTATTGAAATAAAGACAAGGAAAATTAATGATACCGTGTCTAAAATCACTGGTCTTGTACGCTTCGATCCTTACCCCAACAGCTGTAGGTTTAAATAGCCAATTATATTTTCCCAGTAGTTATTTATTTTTGTTCCGAAATCTTAATTGAAACAGAATTAAAATCGATTAGTATGAAAAAATTGTTTCCCATCCTAAATAGTTCTACACCATAATCATAATTGGTTGTGGCTTTGAGGGGATCTCATTCCGGCACATGGACATGGCCAAACCAATTTTGAAGGTTCCAGTTTAAATAGAAAAAGAGGCTACTGAACCAAATAAAACAAAATATTTCTTTCGTATATTGTACAAAACGCAAAATGTATGACTCAAGCAGAGGATATAATTATGTCTGTTCCCTATTCTGCATTTTATGTTCAAGATAGAGGTGGTTCATATTATATGATGGTAGTTGCTGATTTTCAGTATAAAATATCTTTACATTAATTTATCCCACATTTAGTATTATCAAATTGTAAAAGCATATTTTTTTAAAATACCCATTCCTTTTAAACAAAATAATTTATCATATATTTTCATAGCACTGGTATTTATCACTACAGTTTCATGCGGTCTTCATTCGTTCCATATTTTTTACTCCAAGCTATTATTATGTTGATTTGCTTTGACATTTCCTTTAGGTTTGCAAAACAATGTTATAGTACTCCCAGATGTAGTCAAATATGACGTTTATCCTTCGCGACTGAATAACACAATTTGCATGCAACGTCATATTAATAATCGTTGCCATATTGCGTGTTAACAACAGTTCCGAAAATCAATTTGAATTTTTCGTGTGTTACTTTATCACTGTTTTCCTGTCGGTTTTCTCATATTTTGGCACCTTATGGCTGGTAAAACTATAAACACTTGACACCTGATTGTCACAAGGGAGATTGATATCATGACTCACATAAATGCGGCACTTTGGCAAATGGGAAAAGATTACAAATAAGGATATTTATACATGCAAGTATTTGTGATGACTAGCAAGAAAAATTTGGCACAGTAAATTAGACAGAAGTTTTATATCGTACGAAAACTAACAAATAAAATGACAAATATTTATTTCATTTAAATTAGCCCAATCTGTCATAGAAACATAGAGTAAATTAGAAGAGAGAACAAATTTATCTCATTTTACGTTTCTTTTTTTCACACTCTTCTTCATGGGTTTGTGGAAATGAGAGATGTTCGCCGAAAATTGACTTATACCAGGTGGAGTTATAAGAACTATTGACTTAACTTTTTCAGGTCGTTTTGGTATACAACTATGCAATTTAAATGTTGTTTGCAGGTTCTTGTTGACTTTCATTGTTGGCATACATTTGTGTTGTATTTAAATCAACTACTTCAAATTCCGTTGGTGTTATCTTGTTGAATGTTTTGTACTAATGCAACTATTTGGTATAATTGAGCCCATGCATTCCACCATCCAACGTTTACATGCAACCATACCTATGAAGATACAATTATTGGGAGAATAAACTTATCTACAATGTTGTACTCTATGAATCGAAATTTAAAATTTCATACAGAATTTTCATTTTGAAGTTGAGAATCTCATGGCATTTACCATTTTTTCATTTAAAAAATTATATTTCAATGTGTGTGAAGGATTCTCCATTTACTATTAGCATTTTCAGTGCAGTATTCTCAGTATTCTCAACTTCATTTACAGCCTGCTCCTCGATCTGGAACGAAAGATTTCGTTCGTGTTCTAGTGGAAAACAAAATTGATTTGGGTGCCATAATTTTATAATTTTAAGTCGAATGAAATTATACAATTTTCAAAACTTTTCAGTACTAATTTTGGTTGCTCTATTTCGAATGTGCTGTCATCTGGGAACAATCACAGAGTCAGTCGAACGAATGTTTCGGCTAATATGATCGCAATTTGAATCACATGGGAGTGATTGACTTTCATTGGATATTGAAAGTACCAATTCCGTTCGAAAATTCTTTGAATTTTCTTTTAAATTTTAGTACTTTAAAATACAAATTTTGAATACAGTTTGAATACATTTAAATTCGTAGCGAAAAACTAACGTTGATTTGAAAGTTTTTCAATTCTAAACAAAATTCTTCCATTTAGTTGGATTTTTTTCAATTTGAAATATAAAATTTCCACACCTTATGGAGTCGCCAAGTTTAAATAGAGGAAAAACAGTTCATTTGTAATGTTCTTAATTTGAAACGATAATTAAATTTTCTAAATTTTACTTTACTTCAACCTCTTTAAAATATTCAAAATTTTAAATGCAAATTGCCCAATGTATATGGAATTAGCTAATATTGAATTATCTACTCATAATTTTTGAAAACTCAAAATTTTCAATGGATGAAAGAGATTTAAATAGTTTCCCATTACATCCCATGAAGGGATTGAGAAGAGCTTCTCACAACCAGTGAGCTGTGCGCCTTCAAGTTTTACACTCTCTGATAGGGACCTAGAGTTTTAGACCGGTTCCGAACGGAATGTTTGAGAAGTTTTTTCATTGCTAAAAATTCGATAGTGTCGCCGTGACCAAGCGAGGTGACTGCCGTCAAAACAAAAGTTAGGTGATCTGAGCAGGGATCGAACCCACGTTCCCATGTACAATAGCCACGCCACCTCTATTGCACGACCGACGGTAACAGTGTAAGAGATTAGCTATGAAATTTTCTAAAAAAAAAAACGATTCCCTAATCTGCAGTTCAAAATGGGGCTAGTCATGATAGATACTGCGATTCCGTGGATAGATTGGGCAATCCCGTCTATTATTCCTATACCATCTGTCATTCAACTTAATGATAGCTTTTATTTTAATGTTGAGCGTGAATATAGAATCGGAAATGTATATGTGCACCAAATACTTTGGCACAGGTCAAGTCAAGTAAAATGTAGTCATATATCCATCCATTCGATTGTTCTGAATCGAGTTACTTGCCATTGTGGAGCACGCGGATTTAGTAAATATTAAATTGAAGCTTGAGATGGACGCTAGTTATGTTATTATCGTGAACCACGCGTTTTTAGTACTGAGGGATACCCGCGTGAATGTGAGTAATATCAAAATTGCACGCACCATCACATGAATTGCGATAATATCATTATGCATGATCGCCCTTGAGTGACTGATTTACCTTCGTGAGCCATAACTTACTCACGTGCCAATCTCTACTACGAGCCTGACCACCATATCAAATTTTGAAATACTAGATGGGAAATTCATTTGGTTTGCAAAATCCATATTGCAACTTCTCCGATTGCCTCCAGTTATGTCAGGCCTTAGATCAAGATAGTATGCTCACAACAATTTCTTATCATCTTATTTGAATCCATCAATGTAGACTCGTAAATGCCAAGAATGGGTTGACATTTTTCTCCCCGACCATTTTGCACTAATCTCAGATAAGTACAATTTCTATTACCGAGCGCGGAACAAAAATGCCATATTGCAATTTCGGGCTTAACATAACTTGCTTTCAAGAAACAATATTAGAATTTCTCTGTCATACCGTGCACAGTACAGTGTGTGTTACATTTAACTTGATTATCCTCGAATTTGTGTAAACTTAAATTTATATTTGATGACCAAAATTAGCTTCTTCACTTCACTCTCAGAATCCGACTATCATTTCCATTACAAATATGGAACTTCCTTTAATTAAACACTGACAGATGTAAATTCAATGAATTATGCCCTTAGAAAATACGTGTGTTGTACACCAACTCACTCTCGTTAACTTTTTGTGTTGAAATCAATTAACAAAACTTTTAAAAAATCTATCAACTTTGTGGACTGTAACTGATCAAAAACAATAACAATAAAAGTTGGAGCAAGGACTGCTATAGCGAAATGACATATGGCGGGAAACCGAAAAAAGTTGGACGTGACAATGTTGGTTTTTAAGAGGATGTGTAGATGTGAAATATGTATAGTTCGAAGTGGGAATGGAATACAGAAAAATTGCTGTTCTAAACTAAATCGATATACAGTCAAACCTCGATATAACGACCCTCATTATAACGATTTCCTCGATTTAACGAATTTTTTGAAATCCCCTACAACGCTCTATAAGATCTAATACAAAATCAACATCTCTATTACGAATACATTTTTAAAAAACCTCGTTATAACGAATTTTCATTCATTGAAGACTAACGAAATAGAAAAAATTATTTACCTCTATTTAACGAATTTTGTCAACTTACAACCTTTACATAACGATTTCCATCAATTAATCCAAATTATATGAAACAGATACACACAAAATTACTATGTTTGCAACAACAACGTCTCCAGCAAACCAACATTCGTAGTCGCCAGCAGCATGCATTAGACTAACGGCTGAAATATTCGAAGAAAAATGTATTGTTGCCAAGAGCTTGTATGCTTGTTGCCACAGTTGTTGTTGCAATCTAGCTGGTTAATCACTTTAAATTTGTCCATATACAATCATTGTTGTTTGGTGCTTAGTAAAGTAAACACTGCTAGTTGTCGTTGCTGTTTGTTTTAAAGTTGTAATGGCTGAGAAAAAAAAGAGATTCTCCTTCACAATCGCAGAGAAGCGAAAAGTAATTAAGTATGTCAACGATAATCCTACAATAAAAAAAAATAGACATCGCAAAAAAGTTCAAAATACCTGCTAGTACATTGGGCACAATTTTAAAGTGTAAAGATAAATTTTCAGAAGAAAGTGGGTTGCGTTGCGTTCAAACAGATTTAAAACATGTGAATTCACGGACGTAGAGGAATGTGTTTTGAAATGGTTAAAGCATTGCCGAGCCAAAAATGTGCCAATCGCCCTATTCTTCAGGAGAAGGCTCAGCAGTTCGCAACAGAATTTGGACATGCAGACTTCCGTGAGAGCAACGGGTGGCTTCAGAACTTTAAAAAAAGAAACGAGATTATTTTTCGAAAAATATGTGGCGAAAGTGCTAGTGTCGATGAAGAAGTATGTGAAGAGTGGAAAGACAAACTTGAAGAGCTGACCGAGGGATATGAACCCGAAGACATATTTAACATCGATGAAACAGGTATTTTCTACAAATGTTTACCTAACAAAACTCTATCATTCAAAGGGGAAAAATGTCATGGTGGGAAAAACAGCAAACTTCGTTTAACAGTGTTGCTAGGAACAAACAGTACCGGAACGTACAAACTTAAGCCGCTCATAATTGGGAAATGTAAAAGACCACGATGTTTTAAAAATTTCAACAATTTGCCAACAGACTACACGTCAAACTCTAAGGCTTGCATGACCTGCGATGTTTTTAATAATTGGCCTAAAAATCTTGACGAAGAGATTAAGAAAAAGAAGAAGAACATTCTTATGTTCATGGATAATTGTACTGCACATGGAGACATTCCTAATCTGACAAACATAAAAATAAAGTATTTGCCTGCAAATACCACCTCGAAACTTCAACCTGGTCTAGTGGCATCATTCAGAGCTTCAAAGTGCAGTATAGGAAAGAAGTTGTCAGACAGTTTCTTGCTGATATTGAACAACGAACGCCCACTACAATTGACATGTTACAGGCTATGTGGATGAGTGCCAAAGCTTGGAATCAAGTCACTGAGAAAACCATCACAAATTGCTTCAAGAAGAGTGGGTTTAAAGTTCCGTGCGATGATGAGGAGGATGACTTGCCACTCACGGAACTTACTAGAATCTGGCAAAGAGTGCAAGAAGAATTCAACATTCAAGTGGCTGAGTTCGAAGTGTTTGTAACCTTTGATGATGATTTCGCCGTCTGTGGAGAACTTACTGATGCTGAAATTGTCAGATCTGTATTGCCAGTTCCTAATGAAGAAGCGGAAGAAGACGAAGAAGAAATTAGTGAAAACCAGCGGGATTTTACAATAAAAGATGCCCGTAATGCTTTACATATAATAAAATGTGTATTTCTCAAAAACAGTGGTTTGAGTGACGGTGTAATCAAATCCATTACGGAATTAGATTGCGCTTTGGATTTGCTAACTTGCACCGGAAGTAAGCAGACCTCAATTAATGACTTTTTTTATAATGAAGACAAACCAAATGAAGACTAAGCTACCGATAGCACATTATTGATTTTTTATGTTTTCTTTTTTTTTAATATGTATGAATGTTTTTTTTTTATAAACATAACCCATTGAATTGACTACTTATGTGCCTTCTTTTTATTGCATTTCATTTTGATTATTTTATAAATTTATAAATTTTTGAATTAAATAATACTATTTTTGAATTTTAATACTACAAAACACAGTGCAACTTCACCTCGATATAAAGAACCTCATTGTAACGAATTATTCGATATAACGTTTTTTTTCTAATCCCCTTTAGATGCGTTATATCAAGGTTGAACTGTATTTCGCTGTTAGTTGAAAGTATTAAACCCTTCGAAATTAAATATTTATACAATGGATTTGCTGGGCGCCCTACTGAAATTTTTCTCTTGTACACAACACTAATAACAAGGGAAGAGGGAAATTACAACAACCAACTTCATGCTTTTATTTCTACCATCTGAGGGTCATACAACCGGAAAACCGGAAACTTTCAAAAACTAGTATTAAGGAATTTAGTAATTCATCATGATGTAATGCAAGAGCTCAATTCTACCTTCCATACCATACGAGGTTAATGAAACCTGTCCTGAAATTTCAGCTGATTGAACCGACATAAACGCACTCACACCATTATTCAAATATTGTGTCGAATTTATGTTAAAAGAGTTTTATATCTTCTTGCAGCCGACTAACTTTGAGTTATTACACGCTGAAAACTAACGGCCTTTCTAAATTATTTTCCCGAACATATTCTGCTTGAACCATGTACATATATGTCCATCTATATGTTTGGAACACTCATCACACATTCATATGTTTGCAAGTCCCAAACTTACATGTATTTAAACGCTCTCTCATGTTTTTGTTTTCAGAAGGTTTCAGCTATGCGTTTGTTATCACGATTATCCTCAAAATCGTTTCTCACTTTGGTAGCACACATACATATATACGAAAAACATATACACAAAAACCAAAGTAACATCACAATCCATTTAACCGTCATAGCCTTCGTTTATACTTTTTTCAATGATCAAGCTCTTTTGATATCCTCTGTCTGATGAACCATTGAATACATGAAACTTAAACGCAATACATGAGCCATAATAAGTGACATTTCATCTGCAATTTAGACATGCCCATTCAGGAATATTAATGACCCACTGACTGAGAGAATAATTCAAAACTACAGATACACACTTCTAAGATTGACTCTATCGTTGTCCCTCTTTTATTCTTTTGCTCTCGAGAGAGCATACACAGTTCTACAAACACAGCTGTATTTGTAACACAAACATATATATATGTGGGTCGCAAACACATATCTTATAACATATTATTCATTGTGTCTCAAACATGTTGTATTGAATAGCAAACACTATGTGTTTGGACACAAGTATATTATATTCGCGACAAGCTATAAATACACATTATATTTGCACCCAAACAACAACAAAAAAAAGATTTTTCAGCATGTGTTATTACCTGTAAAAATTGTATTGTATTTTATGCAACAACAAATATAATTTCTTATGGGGACCGATAGCTCTCTGGATATGGAAAAAGCGACCTTTGGTCTCGCAAAATATCGATCAATCAGAAACTCTATTGTATCAGATCTTGGGGCTAGGTAGAGAAAAAAGATTCACGAATCTCCTCATATCCAGTGCTGGCCAGATTTGTCTGGTGCGCACACAATACATGACCTTCGTTCCAAAAATAATACACATTCGATTTTCTACACCCTGAAAATTCTGTATGTTTTTGTTATTTGGATACAAATATAACGTGTTTGTAGCGTGTCGCAAATATACTATACTTGCGCTCAAACACATTGTGTTTGCTACACAATATAACATGTTTTAGTTACAGTGATTAATATGCCATAGTTTATGTTTTTGAGACCCAAATGTGTTTTTTTTTTGTTGAAAACCGCTAAAACTAAAAACGATGCTGATATCAAAGAGACAATTAGGCAGCAGATCTTCAATTCAAGAAAACAATGCTTGCAAACATGTAAATTTTCCTGCAATATGTTGCTGGGCCCATTATTTTTCAGCGTGTATGAAGCCTGTAAGGTAGTCCAGGTCCTTGTCAGCTCCACTGCTCTGCAGTTGGTGGTGTGACCTGGCACACATATAATGTGAATATCGTACATCTAATCCATCTATTTCAGAAATCTGAGGTACTCCTATGAAGATGTTTAGTTGCGGGATACCGATTATAGGGTACCGTCAGAGCTGGACTATTATCCCTCAGATAACCGGTTATTTCTGAAATCGTAATAAAATAAACGTAATCAAAGTTAGCTAACCCAAGGGAAAGACACAGTCTAAGATACTTGGAATATCCCCTAAACCAAAATTTAGCTTCGAACTTTGAACCATCCGCGCAGAAATTTGCATATTCCTCAACAGCACGAACTCCTTTGTTCCAGGAACAATCTGTTCCTGAACTGGGTGGTGTTGGAATGACTGAGTAATCTCTTTGGATTGTAAGTAGTCTATTCGATACCTAAGGAGATCCAAAGTTCAAGACAATCACTCTTATTACGGTTGTCGTCGTCGACATAAAACGACTCAGGCTTGTGACGACAGTTGAAAATCGGTATTTGTGTAGTCGTTATCGATCACTGATGACGACTGTCGACACATATTTGGTACTTTGTATTCTAGTCGATATTGAATCGAGAAGTCACTATTTCTGTCGTCACTATTTGATAACGACTTGAAGAAAATTCGCATATTTTTTTTTCAGTTGAAGAAATTTCCAATTTTATTATAATGGCGTAACAAATAAAAATTTTTAGTTCGCAACTTTTAATGGTGGACGGAAAACCCCAACGAGATTATGCAGGATTGTTCTAGAACTGGATCCACTTTATACGTATGTAAGTGCAGTTGTCTGTCTGACGGTAAATGCAATGAACATAGGGTTCGTTTTAATGCTAATCTATTGGCCTTAATTTTAAAAATTTGAACTTATACAAAGAGTTAATGAAAAATAATATTGGGTATTAACACGGTCACTGCCCTGAATCAAAATTAGCTGCTGGAATTGGGTTCCTTCAGCGATCACTTAGAACTACAGATTTCTGTGTCTTCCCAAGTTCCCACCAGTAGATGCATTGCCTAGGTAGTGGATGTTTTCTTGTTTTGACATATTCGACTACTCTCCGCGCTTTCAGTGTCTTAATTTTAGTCTGATATCTTGCAAACAAGCGGCCGCTAACGAAACGTACAGTTCAAATCTTGAAGATAACCGAAAGGTCGGTCCATGGTGATTTTGATAAGATTTCGTGCTCTCAATTACATCCTTGTATCTAATACATGCAGCTCTGGCGCCAGTAAAGTGAGCATGTGCCTCCATGGAGAGCTCGTCTCAAGTCACCGCTTCCATTCGCCTAACCTGGTAATATAGGGCGTCTACATCCAATAACTTCCAAATCGGAGTCGATATGGTTACAATAATTAAACACTTTTTAGGAACTTGAAAATTTTTTACCAAATTAAATAAAACAAGTAAAAGTGTTAAATTCGGCTGTGCCGAATCTTTGATACCCTCCACCTTAGTGTTAGCCAGCAAAATATTAAATTTTAAAAAGGACCTTTTTTAAGAAAATGTATTTTTTTAAAAAAAATAAAAAGAAGTTACTTGTTCACAAATGCAATTACTTCTTCACAAATGCAGGATGCTCACAAATGCTCACAATGCTCACAAATGCATTGCCCACAATGCTCAAATGCTCACATTGAAAATGTACTTAAGAAAATGTACTTTGAAATGTACTTAATGTACTTTGAAATGTACTTAAGAAATGTACATTTCTTAAGTACTTACGAAGAAATGTACTTAAGAAGAAATGTACTTAAGAAATGTACTTAAGAAGAAATGTACTTAAGAAATGTACTTAAGAAATGTACTTAATGAAATGTACTTAAGAAAACCAACAACCCTCAGACTCCAACGCGCAACCCTCTACCCATCAGGCCACAGCGACCTTAGATGAAGTGTGACAAAATTGAACACATGAAAGTACATCTAAACATTCTAAAGTACTTACCTAGTATAAAGAACAACGAAGATTTTCAACATGGAAATTCACCACACGGCAAAAGGAATGGTAAGTAAAATAAAAAAGCATTTTTTAAAAATAAAAAAGCATTTTTTGAAGAACTGTTAAAAAAAAAAACAAGGTGCAAAGCATTTTTTAAAAATAAAAAAGCATTTTTTGAAGAACTGTTAGAAAAAAAAAACAAGCTGGGACGAGAGTTGAACCAACAACCCTCAGACTCCAACGCGCAACCCTTTACCCATCAGGCCACAGCGACCTTAGATGAACTATGACAAAATTCATATAAATGAATGAACACATGAAAGTACATCTAAACATTCTAAAGTACTTACCTATTATAAAGAACAACAAAGATTTTCAACATGGAAATTCACCACACGGCAAAAGGAGTAGTTTAGTATAAAACTACAAAAATTAATATGAAAATTTTATGAGTTTTTTTACGTTTCCAATCATAAAATTTTTTCCAATGGACCAATTTCGTTGATTTTCAATACCAAATTGAAGTCGTGAGAATGTTTTCAACAGACGGACAGACGACAGACGGATATGGCTATATCGACTCCGGTTGTTATAAGGATCAACAATATATTTACTTTATGGGGTCGCAAAGCCTTATTTCTATATGTTACAATCAGAATGACAAACAGATATATACCCTCTATCACTTATAGTGGAGGGTATAATAATAGAATTACAAATGTAATATGTTCTTCTTCTTCTTGCTTTCATTCACTACTATTGAGAACTTTGTTTATGTTTTTAATAGGTTATCGATAAACAGTCGACGTCGTCTCAAGACATTTACAGAATACCAAACTAGCGTTGATGTGACGACGATTTTGTCATAAAATGACAACAACGTCGACGACGGCAACTGTAATAAGGGCGAATAGTAATTATTAAATATTTTCCAATTTTTATTGACTTAAATTGTACAACTTTGATGAAGTGGTTCTAACGCCGCCGTAATTCATTAATACAAAATTGAATAAATATCGAATAAAGAACTTAGGCCGAGTTTCGCCGTCGTCATTTAACCGCTCGCGTTGAAAGCTTACAGAAAATTGTCATGTTGAATGGCAATTAAATGACAAACACCGAGATTTAAAGTCCGTTTATGTGAAGAATTTTCAACTGTGAAACTGAGCATTAATATCTTTTATTTTACAATTTAATTTATATTTTCTTTTGTGTCTTAATTCGCCGTCTTAAAATCCTTTAATTCACATTTTATTATTCAAACAATACGCATTTTACCAAATCCAATATGCAAGTCTTTAATCTGAAAACTCATTGTAGCGTGGATCTTAATGAATTTCATGCATGACATAATATCAAAAATGTAATGAATTCATCTTAAAAATTAGTTGACAATGAAACTGTGTGCAGACAATGAAAATTAATTAGGGGAAAATAAAGATTATGCGCTTTAGCACCCATTGCACATCACACTCCGCAGGGTATCATTAAATTTACTTTGATGATGATTGCAGGCACTGCTGTTGATGCTGATCAAGATTTTGCTGATGAATCCTTATAGTATTCCATTACTGAATGTTTCAGTTTAAACGAAAATAAGACTCATGCTATTAAGATGAGCACTGAAAGGATTCAACTGCATGCAGTCGTTAGTATATGTCCGTAATTATTTGGGGTAATGTGTCGGAGTGCTTTCCTGTGTTTATTTGGTGTAAATGGTGTTATTAAGAATACTCAACGGTAAATAAAAATTACATTAATGAAAAGCATTAGCTCATCTTCGGTGAACTACAACAAAATGCTTCACATTTAACGCTTAACATTTAAACTGATATAATATATCGAGTATACTCGAATATTTGGGAAGGATAATAAAGCCTAATGGAAATTATAATTAATTCTACAATAGAGGCATAAAACTAATCACAGGTTTTTAGCAATTATGGAAAAACTATGCGCCTTGTAAAACTCTTCAATTCGGTAGCACGGAGCTTCCGAAAGGATGATAGAATTACGAAGAGTAGCTTTTTTAGTTTGAGTAGCATGATGGTTTGTAGCATAAACATCAACTTCTCTTTAACTTTTGTTAATAATTGTACGAAATTATTAGTGTTTCTTCACAGAAATAAAAGTAAGTGTTTGAATTCCTATATTTCCTTCACCTGGTTGTTAATGCTCTGTCTCCCAGCTCCTTTCAGTTACCCTATCTGGTCTTCTTTATATATAGATATAAGTATATTTAAGATTTCTTTCCGCCGAAAGAGCGCGCCACACCACGGTGAACAAAGTAAACGGTTTTAAATAAACCGAATTCTTAAGACATTTGGAACGAATTGCTCTGCCTTGCTGTTACTCCAAAGACAATGTGTTGCATAATTATATGGTTCTACGTAGCAGCTTCAAATTTGCCTACGCATTTTATTTCCCTTGAAATGTTTCCATTTAAATTAGTTACTAAAATCTTCTCTCTTTTAACTTTCGTTTGGATTCTATTCATTGTTTTTCTTTTACTCTGGGGAAATAATATTGTTCCTCCGTAGATTGCAAAGGAATCGTGTTAATTTTCAACATTTGTTTCTTTGTCGCTGTACTTTTGTATTATCTTTTTCATACGTACGGGGGAAAACTAGCAACGCGACCTAACTATGCATTTCACTAACAGCATTTAAAATTGTCTTTGGTTGAATTTTCTCTTACATTTTCTTTTGCCCTTGAATTTGTATCCAAATATGTTGAAAATTGCCTGAATCCTTGTCTCTGTGCGCTGAAAACATATTGCAGGAATCATGTACATTAGACCGACTCACAAAACTTTGTCTTTGTACTTTGAACAGTTTTATTATGATTCCCACAATATTTCGATATAGTGAGCTGTACCATTTTTAAAAAAGTTTTTTTTTTTTTAGTTTTTCAAAGAGTTTTGTATGGATATACTTACTTACAAAAACCGAGGGGTCAGGGCCCTTACAAAACATCCTACTGGAGACCTGATGGGTCTGTACAAAAGGTCAGACTGGAGACCTGATGGCGTTTCTTTCGAAACAGTGGAGTCGATCCATCCACCGGCTTGGTGAGAGTAAGGTAGCGGCTCTTGACATATCCAAGGCCTTTGACAAAGTATGGCACGATGCACTCTTGTCACAGCTCACTACTGTTGGTGTCGGTGATAACTTCATTCGAATTATATCGAGTTTTCTCAGTGATCGCACTATACGAGTTGTTGTAGATGGTGTTTCATACGACGAGCATAAATTGACTACAGGTGTACCACAGGGCTCTGTTCTTCTCCTTCTCTTTTTCTTATTTTCATTGACGATCTCCTTGGTCAGAATTTGAATCCGTTCTACTCTTTTGCGGATGACAGCAATCTCTGTCATTCTTGTTCATTAGACCGTAGGTCAAGTCTTCGAGAGATTAAAGTCAAACGCCGGACGATGAATGAAACACTCGGCCGGAATCTGGTGTCCATTGTTGAATGGGGTCGAATGAACAGAGTAGATTTTAATGCGGGTAAGACCCAGTGTTGTGTGTTGTCGCATTAGCGGATTGCTAACCAAGGTGTGTCGTCACGTCTATGGTTGGTGTGGACATTGATGAATTAGACGCTCTTGATGTTCTGGGCTTGAAAAATAAATGTGATGTCCATTGGGCAAAACATGTATTTGAAGTCTCGAAAGATGCATTCAAGTGTCTGGGCTTTTTAAAGCGGTGCAAGAAATACTTCACTACATCTGATCTTCTCAATATCTACACCGCCTACATCAGGCCAAAGATGGAATATAACTCCCATATATGGGCAGGTGCTCCTAGGACATCTGTAGAGTTTCTCAATCGCGTCCAGAGGGGAGCGATGGTGTTAATAGGGGACAGTAGGGTATCCAACTCTATTGTTTCCCTTGAGCATCGTCGAAATGTGGGTTGCGTGTCGCTGTTCTATCGATATTTCTACGGAATGTGTTCCTCGGACATCCGTCAACTTATGCCAGACGTGAGGATATTTAGCCGAAGCACGCGCCTTTCCAGGAACTCTCATCCGTTTTTTATCGAGTGGCCGGTTGCCCGCACTACACACTATAGAGAAAATTCGTTCTTCGGCCGTACAGTCCGTATGTGGAATATTCTTCCGGCTAGTATATTTCCCACCAATTGTGACATACAGAGATTCAAGGCAAATGCCAACAGACACTACTCCCTCTTTCCACCCTCCACTACCTCAATTTTCCTTCGCCAACACAATGCACTGCATTTATATCGCCAACCAGTTTGATCTTTTGTTTTATCTCTCCAGTTGGCAATACCAAGTGTACGCAGGGATTCGTCAACCGGATCCCTCCAGCGGAGTCTTGGTCTTCCTATTTTTCGTCTTCCTTCGTGTTCGGTCTTGAAAACCCTTCGTGATGGTTCGTTTTCATCCATTCTACTGACATGGCCCAGTCAACGCAATCGGGTTATTTTGATCCGCTTAAATATGTCAATGTCGGGCTATAGCTCATACACCTCATGGTTCATGCGTTGCAGATACTCGTCGTGGTGCACTGTAGGGCCATAAGTTTTTCGGAGTATTTTCCACTCGAAGGCTCCTACAAATATAGTAGGAGTAGTTCACATATGGGAGTTTTAATTTATTTTTTTCTAAGTATAAGTTCTAAATTGTTATTGTTATAAATATTTTATTATGTAGTAGCTCAATTGTTGTAGCGCATTTAACCATAAATGGCATTACTGCTTGGTTATTGAATGAATAAATTAAATTAAATTAAAATTAAATTAAATGTTTCGTCTACGTGCAATAAGACCCAGAATTCTGCCACATGGATATACACAATTATATACAATATTGGTATCATCTCAAAGGCTTTTTGAAGGCACGTTCAACGGTATTTAAACCAACCTAAGCATGTCCTTATAAATCTGTTTTTTTTTTCTGAAAAAAACTTTTTTTATTTCATTACATCAGATCTCGCCACAGATCTTCATCAGGGGGTTTTTGGAAAGCTGCTTTTCAAAAATTCATCAAACTAAATGAGTTTTCTTCGATTGCATTTAGTTTGATGAATTTTTCAAAATCAGCATTCCAAAAAACCGGTAATGAAGATCTGTGGCGAGATCTGAAATAACTATACGGTTTGCCAGGAATCATGAGGATGCATTTTCAAAACATATTCTTTTTCAAACAACTATATCTCTATATTTATAGAATGGTCTTGAGCTTCAACAATGAAATAAAAAAGCATGACGAAGCAACAGGCAATAGCAATTGCCTGTGAACATTAGTGGTCTTCATGAAAGCTCGAAAGAACCTCGTAAACTCGAAAACATCGTAAACTTGCACAGCAAACGTCAAAACAAACAAATTTCCCATACAAAGCGACTTGCTCAAAAGTGGAAAGTTTTCGAGGCAAATTTGCTGCGCAAACGTGGGATGGAGAAACTTGTAAACTTTTGACATATCGTTGTCATCTGACTAGGATGGATAAATAAGGTGATAGCACTAGAACAGTAGAAAAACTACACATACATAATACATGCAATTGCTACTGTATCCATCTTGGTCAGCTGATATGGTTTTGAGCACAACTACGCTAAGCAACTTTACCTGGTGCCTCATGCAACGGTGCGAGGGAAACTTGCGCTGAGCAAAAGTTCTCGGCTTTCACGTTTGCATGAATGCCGCTATTGTGTTGTCTTTTTCTAATGGGGACCAAGCGTTCTAATGGCCACCAAAGGTTCTCTGGAGATGGAATAAAGTTATTTGCAAATGTTTTCTTGTGTGTTTTGCTTACGATATTTTTCGAACACTTGCATAGTGCAAATTCTCAATTCCGATAAGTTTTCGATTGGATTTAGTTTGATGAATTTTTCAAAAGCAGCAATCCAAAAAACCGCTGATGAAGATCTGTGGCGAGATCGGAAATAGCTACGCGGTTTGCCAGGAATCATGAGGATGCATTTGCAAAACATCTTCTTTTTCAAAAAACTATATCTCTATTTATAGAGATATAGAATGGTTTTGAGCTTGAACAATGAAATAAAAAAGTACCAATAAAAAGGCCGAATAAATAAGAAATCATCTCTAAAAAAAAAACATTTTTCGATTTTTCGTACGAAGATTTTGCTGATTTATATGTTAGACTGACATACCTAGTCTTTAGTCGATTTAAACAAATACGTGTTTCAGTTTTTTTTTGAAATTCGCACTAGTTAACCATTTAATAAAATTCAGTGCGTTGGGAACATGACGTTCTAAACAGGCAAAATGGTTATCAAGTATCCCAAAAAACATGAACAACATGGAGGGCTTCAAAAATGCCCCTTAGTGGGACTGTTTTCTGAGCGCTCCGAAAATGCTCTTTAGTGGGACTGTTTTGTCACTACTTTTTCCGAAAATGCTCTTTCGTAGGACACTTTTCTCACTCCTTTTTCGGAGCGCTCCGAAACTGATATTTAGTGGGACTTATTTCTGAGCGCTATGAAAATGCTCTGTGGTAGGGCTCTTTTCTGGTTCCTTTCATAGCGCTCCGAAAATGCTCTTTAGTGGGACTATGCGGTCACTCGAGTGAACCGACTTGAACATATCCTCACCCGAAGTCATCCATTTCGACCGAGTTCTATTAACAACAACGTGTAACGAATGAAGGTGGCAAATGTGCCAATATTCAATAGCAGGGTAATATTGCGGTAAATATTTTTCAATCACTAACTTAATTACGATCCTAAGTGATTATGGGGAGTTATCATGACTACCAGCCAATTGTCACCGCAATATTTATATGCGAGGTACAAAAATGGGAATGGTGAATTTGTTAATTTGTTGTTACACAGCATTTCACAAAGTAGTGATCAGTAATTTCATTAACATCGGTTGTGGTATACGGGATATATATATATGTATTAGGGCGGGTTAATTTTTTTTGATGAAGCGTATAGCAAAAACGTAATCTATAGGTGATTTTGAGAAATTTTGCTCAAGAGACCATAGCTCTAAGGCGGATTTGGAGCCCCCCAAAATTTCCAAGTAGATATTTTTTCATATATAAAATAGAATAATTTAATTAAATTCGTCATAAAATCGGATAGAATTATAGTAGATTTCTCAATGTGGGCTTGTTTGAAAGGTATTTTTATCACCTTACAGAATCTGTATTGATACCAATAATTTTTTTTTATTTTTAGTAGAGATATTAGGAATTTTTTGTCGAAAAATAGCCTAAAATGAACTTTTAACTAATAAATTCTGAATTTTCTTCGATTTTTTTATTATGAAAGTTCAGATAAGTTCCAACAACTTTTATTACGATTAATTTTTTTGTTTTCGAACTCCTTTTTGTAGAAAAATCGGTCTGAAAAAATCAACATTTTCAAGGTTTCAACAAAAAAACACTATTAACAGTAATAACTATTTTGAAAATTTGGGGGGCTCCAATTTCGACTTAGAGCTATGGTCTCTTGAGCGAAATTTCTCAGAATCACCTGTAGATTACGTTTTTGCTATACGCTTCATCAAAAAAAATTGTTCCATACAATTTGACCCGCCCTAATATATATATCGACTCCACCAGCCGGAAAGCCCAACTTTTGTACGGGAGGTACGAAACTGGTCGTGGTACAGTAGCTAATATTTAATTTGTAGGAAATCATTGCCGAGTACCGAAATTCATAAAGATCTCTTGTAGTTTACGAGAGTTATCGTGTCGATCAACCGGTCATCCGCCCAACTTTTGTTTGCATTTGACAAAATTTTGTTCAGTACCAAATTTCGGAAAGATTTGTTCCCTTGTCTAAAGCGGTGACTGGCGTTTGATGAGACGAAGCCTACAACCTAATTTCATTAAAACAGGAACTTATTGCATTGACAACCCGGACGACCACCAAGCTTTTGTATGGGACGTACCAGAATGAGCCTGGTGAAACCACTCGTTTTCCACAGAAGAGTGGCATTTAACTAAATTTTATCTAGTGGCAAATTTCATAATGGTTGGTTCAGTTTTGCGGGACTTATCTCCAAGAACAACCAGCCGACCGAACATCTTATGTATGGGAGGCACCAAAATGGGCGTGGCAAAATCGCTCTTCTCTTAAACGGTGACTGGTGTTTGTTGTCATGAAGCCAATAACCTAAATTCATTGGGTGTGATCAAAATGATAATTTTCAATTGCAAACTAACCTTGGATCAATAAAAGTCACTGACAAAAGTTCGCTCTGATCGATAAAGATTTACGGCAGCTATCGTATCGTGTTGATCAGCCAGACAGATGGACACTGTTCAATCGTCCTAAAAAGTCCCAAAGCGAATTTCGTCCAAAGATACTAAGGGTCTAATACGTCTCGTTCTATGCGTTAATTTTTTTCCTTATTAAATGATATATCATTGTACCCCCATCCCTACGGGTGAGGGAATAAAAATAGACAAAAGACATGCAATTTTGATTACCAGAATTAAAAAAAAAATCGAACACCTGTAATACGTAAAAGTAATTGTTTACGGAAAATAAGAAAAAAAATTATATGAGGTGTCAGTTGTCATCGGGTTGGACCCAAGTTCCTTTCGCTATATATTATGTACTATTTAGCTCCAACACGCCTAAGGCGCTATAAATACTATAATTTAAATGGACCTTTAAAAAAAGCTACTTTTTGTAAAATCATAAATTTTTTTAGGAATTTTTTTATAGAATGTACTTTTTTTAAAAGAAATAATTTTTTAGGTCCGAAAGGGTATGTATTATATTTTATCGAAAACGTAATTTTTTAAAGAGAGGTACTTCGTTTATTAAAAGCTAATACTTTTTTAAGAAAAGGTACTATTTTTAATAAGAAGTACTTTCTGTAAGAAAAAGCCATAAGAATATGATTTTTTTTTTATAAAAAAGTACTTTTTTAAGAACAGGTGCTTGTTACAGAAGTGGTACTCTTTTTAGGGAAAGGTTATTTTTTTAAGAAAATTTACTTATTTTCAGAAATGCTACTTATCTCAAGAAAGGAAACGGTGTTCTTTTATTTTTAAGAAAAGGTACTTTTAAGAAAGAAATTTTTTTAGGCAAATGTATTTTTTTTCAGAGCAGATATTTTTTGAAGAAAAAGTTTTTTTAAGAAATGGAATTTTTTTTAGAATTGGTTTTTTTTTCAAGAATAGGTAGGTACTTATCTCAATAGAAGATATTTTGTTCAACAAAAAATTTACTCTTTAAGAAAAGGTAATTTTTAAGAAATTGCAATTTGTTGTAAGAAAATGTACTTTTTCACAAAAAGGTACTTATTTAAAAAAAAAAACTAAAAAACTTTTTTTAAGAAAAGTTACTTTTTGTAAGAAAATTTTCCTTTTTTCAGCAATCGTACTTCTTTAAGATAAGGTATTTTATTAAGAAAAGCCACTTTGTTTAAGAATATGAATAAGAAATTTACTTTTTTTCAGAAAAGTCAGTTATTTAAGAAAATGTTCTGTTTTAAATTTCTTTCACTTTGGCTTTTCTAAATTTATTTTTTATTGGGTTCAAAACTAAAATATATACTAAATAGTGGCTCCCCCTATAAAACTTCCCCTTAAACAAGAAATTTCCCAGACACAAACCAAAGCAAAAGTACCCAATATAGTTGATAATACAGGGTTGTACCATAATAGTGTTAAAAGAAGTGGCTTAACTTTTTTTTTCATTTAGCCCCGATCCCGCAACGTGCGATAAGGAACTTCGTTCCAAAAGGATCCAAAAAATTCCTTACTTTAACATTGCAAAATTGGAATGTAGTCAACTTTCTAAACTATAACCAATTATTAGTTTTTAAACGCACCACACACTTGTCATTTATGGCCATAAACATCAGCTGCAGTTGATGTTTGTTGGCGGCTTCTTAATAACAAATAAGAATATAATCGAAGTAGCTCGCATCACTACCATGGTTTCAAAATGTTTTTCAAACTCATCAGCCAGATTAAAAGTTGTCGACCTAGATCATGCTCATGAATGACAGGCCTGTGATTCGCTTTATATTTTAATATAGCCAAATAGTAATTTTTACAGAACTTCCAATGAAAATTTTTACTAGATCAAAACATAGTGCATTTTGGCATACAGAAATCAATTCTGGTCTACTGTACGGCACAGCACAGTGGTTCAGAATCGATTTCCCTCCGTATAAATAATTTTTTTTTTGATCTAACAAACATTTCTAAGTTCTGTAAAAAAACCGATTGTAGGCCAGTGAGCCAGTGATTATGGCCATATATCAACATTGAAAATGGCACTGTTGCATATATTTCAGAAAAATGTCCAACGCTGCCTACTTTTGGCTTTTTCGATTTCCAAGAAAACACAAATTTAGGTTTTTTCTTTTTATGTTTTTTTTTTTACATATTTTGATATAGTTGTTCATAATGCGTACAAAAAATTAAAATTTTTTCGCATTAGAGATATTCGATATTTTAGAATTTGGAGAATCGAAAAATTTTTGATATCTTTTTTCGAATTTCTTGCACTGTATCTCATTCAGTTTTAGAGATATTGCACTCAATTTAGATTAGTTTTATTAGATATAGCGGCTAAGATTTGATTATACTAATAACTGTTCGGAAGTACTAGCTATTTGAAAAATGTCCTCGTTGGAAAAAAATTTGAATTTGGGCTAAAGAAATTCTTTTCTTCAAAAGCCTTCAATAATAATGATACACAGTCTATTTTTGAATTTTGCAGGGTAACTTTAGTTTCCGCTCGTTGGAAAACAAACAAGATAGTGCTAATTTAATGAAATTTTGCAGGGTAACTTTAGTTTCCGCCCGTTGGAACACAAACAAAATAGTGCTAATTTAATGAAAAAATTCTGATTTCTCAATACGTAAAGGTGAATAACTATTTTTTGCTCAACAACTTTATAGAAGTAAGCACAGAGCTAAAAAGTTGATAAAATTCTCTATCCAATTGTGGTATAATTTGTACTAATCGGAGTTCATTTGCCTGACTTATGTCCCAAACATCACTTACAACACAACATTTAGCATATAAATCGAATTACTGCTATTGAAGTGAATGCAGGTGACACTGTAATTCATCAAAAGGCAAACATTGGCATTATTATAATGTTTTTATACCTGAGTACTAATAAAATTCGTCTCAATGACAGCCTTGGACCAAATTCAACCGTAGTCAAATTTTTAAACTTAAACCATTCTTGAAATAACTCCAAGTATTATACTCCAGCAACATTTTCTAAAAAAAATTAAATATAAAATGTTGCGGTAAAGCGGGGATTCCGTTTTCTTTTTATTATGAAATATCACTATATTATCTTTAACTTACTAATACGACAGAATTTTTAGACTGCAATCACCTGCAGGCACACTTATTTTTATATTTCTCATCAAAAACTCTATGAATTTTAAGTGAGGTCCTACCCGGTAATAAACAACATGTACTTACCGTTTATCCCAGCAGACATGATAACTAAAGTACTCAGAATTCAATGAAGGATGACAAAAATTAATTAAGTTTCAATGTCAAATATTTATATGTGCAAAATAATTTTTTTGTCTTTCCGTCTGAAAACTAACTGAAATTTAATGTCGACCATATACAATTTTTTCGATAATATCCCTCTCTCTTTATCATATACTTTTTTCTCTTTTGGACTTTATTTGTAGTTCCGTTTTCTATGATTATCGCTGTAAGTTTGCATTTCAATAGAAAATAATTATATGTGCAGTCGCGTTCCTGACACTTTAAAGTGAACAACTCTATCTTTCTCGGGTGTTTAGTATAAAATATCTTTCTGTACGTGAGTAAAGTGATCGTCATGAATATATTCTAAGAAACGTTTTATTCACAGTTTTGTTTCTAGTTGAACATGCCACGTGGAAGTGAACTTGCGGATGAGGAGCGCGGAAAAATTGTTGGAATGACACTTGCAGGTAAAGGAATTGGCGAGATTGCAGCTGCGGAAAATTGGCATCGCAATACAGTCTCGAATTTCACCAAAGACCCCGAAAACTATGGTTGTATTAAGCGCAGTGGACGCATCCCAACTGTAGACCAGAGGACTAAGCGGCGCATTTGGCATTTAGCAGCTAATGAGAATATAAGTTGTAGGGAAATAAATGTGGAATGGCGTCTAAATGTAACGAGACAGCGTGTAGCACTTGCCAACGGACGATATTGGTCATCGGTTCCAAAGCAAAGTGGCCAAACCACGCTTAACCCAGCGCCATAAAAATGCACGTATTGCTTTTGCAGAAAAGTACAAGTTTTGGGAGGCCGAATTTGAAACCGTTATATTTAGTGATGAGAAAAATTTTAGTTTGGATGGACCTGCTGGTCGCCATAAATATTGGAGAGATTTACGACATCCTCGGCAAAAGTGCTACAAGCGAAACCACGGTGGTGGATATCTTATGATATGAGCTGCATTTGGAGCACGAGGAAGTCAGAAATATGCTTTGTCTCAACTGAAATGAATTCGGAAGCATACGCTGATCTGTTGGACAGCAATTTAATTGACTTTGCTGGCGAATTATATGGAGATAACTGGACTTTTCAACAACACAACGCCCCGATCCACATTGCTCGGCTCACAAGGGATGTTTTTAAGTCCCGAAATATTCCATTACTGGAGTGGCCAGCCATAAGTCCCGAACTCAACCCAATTGAAGACCTCTGGGGGATACTTTCCACCAAGGTGTTTTCAAAGTCGAAGCAGTATACGACGCTTAAAGAACTAAAACTAGCAATATTGGCGGAATGGGAGGAAATTGACATGTCCAGTTTAAGCAACTTAGTGAGTTCTATGCCACGCAGGCAACAACAAGTTCTTATGTACACTCAAAAAATTCTGTACGTAAAATTAACTGAAATTGTAATATAAAATAAATGAATATTCAGTTAAAAACCGGTCTACTTAATATTCATTTAATTTTAACAAAAAGTTCATTTAATTTTAAATGTTAAAATATTGGCTGACTTTAATCCGTAAAAATAACTGACATTCCATAATTGCATTTATTTTAACTATCAAAAGAACAAGTCATAACTTCCGTAAAAATAAAAGATTTTTCATTTGCTTCTGCTATTTATACTGTCAAAAATTCAACCCCGAATTACGTAAAATCAAAAGAATTTTCCGTTATTTTATGTATTTTAACTAACAAAAAATTAACCACAAATTCCGTAAAAACAACGGAATTTTCAGTTATTTTATATATTTTAACTACCAAACTGCATTTTTTTAATTGTTAAAAATAAGACACAATTTTCGGAAAATAAATATACATGTATGTAATTAATTTTTTATTAATTTTTTTTGTTTTATAATAACAATTATTTTATTATATTTATTATTATTTATGAATAGATTAATATTTATGTTTGCGATTCAAAAAATGATTTTATACTTCTTAAAGAATTTCCTACATAGTCTTCTTTTAAGTTAATTTCAAATAAAATAATTTGCACAAATAGCCAAAAGTTTCTACACTTTGTAGAATATTTCAAATTGAATACTTGGTGGATTTTAAAACATAGGGCTAATGCCACGGCCACCGTATCAGTTTTATATATGATTTGGTCTACAACCACAAAAATTTCTTTAACATCAAAAAGGCTTTTTTGAACTAGCAGAAACGGTGAATGCCCTGTATACAAATTTAATTGAATCTCCGATTCGATGAATTTGATGGTAGCCATTTGCGATTCAGCTATGGTTGCTTTCCCAACTTCCTTCGAAATTCTCTCAGGTTTTAAAATACCATGTAGTAAAAATATGAACATTGCGTCTTTCGTATCTGAAAATAAAGAAATTGTTATTCATTTTGTTAATATTTGCATTGATATATATGTATATAGTATATTACTTTGATTTAATGTTGACCATTTCTCCTTTGCTTCCACCCATGCCGATTTCATCTTAACATCTTTCAAATTCATGCTGATGTACATTGGCAATAATCGGTTTACTTTGGTCCAATTTGAAAAAAAAAATTTGTTTTCGGGATACAAGCCCTCAAAGGCAATTGAAATCTAAAAAATAAAAATTCAATTAAACAGATATACATACATAAATATTTGTACTTTATTTTTACCAAATCTGCTCCAAAAGTCTGTTTATATGCAGCCCAGCTGTCAATAATATTTGCTATACTTGGATCTTTACATTCCGTTAAATGTTTATGGCGAATATTAATGCATTCTTTCCAACGTTTGCATGTTTCTTCCTTGTCGGCAAAATTATATTTTAAAAAATATTTGACTTGCAATTCATCTTCCTCTAAAAACAAAATATATATGTATATAGATAAAAATTGTGAAATGTTACAAATATGCTTTTGCTCTTTTCTTTCTATAGGTAATATGGTAGATTTTACTGCGCTAACAATTTCAACCAGTATGAACTGTTTAATGGAATCTATAATTTCAAAAGCATTTGTTCTATTGATATTGTTTTTGGAAAATAAAGACAATACAAATTTTAAAGCAGAATTTTTTAAATTAGCAATGTGATCAATTGAGGTGCCTTCAAAATACGTTTTTTTTAGCTTTTTTATTGGTATCGTCAGTAATATTTTCGTCTGTTTGAGGTATAGGAGTTGGAGGGTTTGAGACAGTATTAAGTCTTTCATTATTAAAATGGACATTTTTCATATGCCTTCTAAAATTTTCCAAACAAGAAAACGATTTACTGTGACATTCTATGCAAGTAAACTAACTTAACTTTGAAATGTAGTGGATTTTTAAATGGTTAAAAAATTCTTTGTGACACTTAAACAATTTCTTACACACAAAACATTTTGCCATATCTTTAAATTGCCTCGAGAACTAAAAGAAAAAAATATTTTACACTTTACACTCTTACACTTATTTAATATTTACACTTATTAATTTTGTCAAATTTATACCCACCACCTAGGCTTGTTATTGATGACTGACAGCTTTATGAAAAACAAAAGTTTTATAGAGATGTACTACAGATGTATAATTGTATGTACATTGTACATACATACAAATAAATACAGTTACTTTTCGTTGCTTCATCATACACTCCAGTTCATTTAAATAACAAAAGCAAAAACTTTATATGTCGCTACGAATTTTTGATCAACCAAGCAAAACAAAAAGATGAAATTATTTTTTTCGCATTTATGTTTTATTGTTTATTATTATCGGGAAAATATATATTTTTAAACAATTTTCTTGTAATTTATTTATTAAAAAAAAACTACTGAAAAGTTAAAAAAAATAGTTCATTTGAAAAACAACGGCGAAGAAACGTTTGAAAAACATAAAAATTATTCACTAAATTAGAATTTATTGTTAAGAACTATTTGGTTTCACGTCTTCTCTAACATTTAGTAATAAGTTTTGCCTCCATGGTGCTTTATTACTTCCGAAGCGATAATAACAAACAATAAAAAATAGTATCTAAAAAAAATAATTTCATCTTTTTGTTTGGTTGATCAAAAATTCGCAGTAACATTTAACTTTTTTGCTGTTGTTATTTAAATGAACTGGAGTGTATTTGTATTTTGTTGGTGTAAAACAGTGTTCTTCACAAACCTAAACACAAGTTGTCAATTTTAAAAAAACTTTTTGCGTTTCAAGTAACCACATGGTTATATACATACATATGTATGTATGTATGTAACTATTAATACTTACTTAGGTTGTTAAATTATATAAAATAACTGAAAATTCTGTTGTTTTTAAGGAATTTGTTGTTAATTTCTTGTTAGTAAATTTATAAAAAAATAACTGAAAATTCTTTTGTTTTTACGGAATTTGTAGATAATTTTTTTGTAGTTGAATTATGTAAATTAACTTAAAAATCATTTATTTTTACGGAATTCACAGTTGAAATTTTGATAGCAAAAATAGCATAAACAAAGGAAAAATCTTATATTTTCACGGAATCCGTGACTTGTTCTTTTGATAGTTAAGTCAGCTATTTTAACATTTAAAATTATATGAACTTTTTGTTAAAATGAAATGAAAAATAAGTAGATCGGTTTTTAAGTAAATTTTCAGTCATTTTAAATTACAGTTTCATTTAATTTTACATACAAAATACTTTAACGTAAACAACTGTCAATATCAAATGCAACTGAAAATCCGTATTAATGTACACTTAGTTTTTTGAATAAATGTTAGATTCAGTTAAAAATAAATTTTCTTAGAATTTTAAATGTATTTTAAGTTAAAAACAACTGCACGGAATACTTCCTAAATAAACTACAGTCCGTTACTGTAATAATATTGTGAGTGTACAAGGGCAACTCAATATCATATTAATTACATATTTTAATTGGATAAGATTAAGAATTTAACTTAATTTTAATTGTTGCCTATATAAATATTTTCTATGAAGAATATATCAAACACTTTTTTTTGTTCTAAAAAAGGAATGAAAAAATATATTTTCTTATAATTTTAAAGAACACATAAATATGAACTAATATCTAAAATAAAAATCAAAAAAATTTTAGTTTTCAAAGCTCCAACTCAACATGATACATTGCGCATATAAATATTTGACAAGGGTAGCTGTATATGTTGGTTATAAAATACACGTGTGCAATTCGTTCAGTTTGGTGTTACCAGGCCACTAAAATACTAATTTAAATGACAAAGTTTACACACTGTAATATAGTTTGGTTACTAGATATTGCATTTAAATGGTATTTATTAAAATTCTTAGATGTAAGATATTTGAATAAATTCGCTTTAAATGTGAAGTTGAAACAGTGTGCGCTGTAACAGTTACGATTGTGAAAAATTTCACTTTTAAATGCCTTCGAAAAGTGCGAACTGATCTGCTCTTTATTACACATGATTCCGAAATTTATGCAATTACGAAATTCGATTATATTCTCTAACTGAACACCTTTCATTTCTTAACCCGATGGGCGGTTCTTTTAAACAGTGCAACACGAAAAAATATAACCATATATGGACACCATTACGTGATAAAAGACCAAAAAAAAGACCCGTGTCTCCTAGTTTTGCCCAAAGCCATTCACTTTTTTTTATAGGTCCCCAAAGATTTGGGGCCTCGGTGTCATTTTTGAAAAAAACGTGACCATTTTGTCAGGCTCATATCTTGCCAACCGTTCGCAATTTTGATTTACTCTCTAAGCAAAAGTTGTCGCCCTTGTCATAAAGAACTAAAATAGTGAAGATATAAAATCACAAAAACTTTATCTTCAAGGTCAAAATCGCAAAAAACTTTAAAAAATTCGACATGTTTTAGGTCCATAGGTCCATAGGTAGCCAACAGTTCAAAATTCAAGGAAACAATCAGGTGCGAGAATTGGCGGCCGGAAGACGGGTCCCAGGAAATGACACCCCAATTGCGAAATGAAAGTGGACCCAAAATATAGGGTTTGTTTTCATTATTAAGGTGGGCCCCAAATTTCAAAGTGAAATAGCCTCCCAAGCAATGACGAAGGGCCCCAAAAAATTGTGAATCACGGCCCAAATATTCTAGTGGGTGCGGCTTTCACTTTCTGGTTTTAAACCGTTTAAAAATAATGCCCCAATAAGCGCAAGAGGACCCCAAAATAATTATTTGTTGTATACTGATAAAATTTGGGGCCAGATTTCATCGACACATTGGGGTGTATTAACCCCAAAAAAATCGATGGATTTTTTTTTGGAAAAATTTTTTTGATTTTTTCTAAAACAGTAAAATATTGTTTATTAAAATTTACTTTTCTTTACTTTTTAGTAATATTTGGGGCTTAATTTCATTTGTTATTAAGGGGTGTTTTTTCATTAAGTTTTATAGTAGCCATACGAAATAGCACCCCGAGAAATTACACCCCAATTCAGTTATGAAATAACAGCCCAAAACATGAAAACGGACCACATGTGAAATTAAAATATTCCCCAAAAAATATTTGGGGTCCACTTTCATTGGGGCCCATATTCATAATGAAAAAACACCCCAAGTGTAAGCGAAAATGGACCCCAAATGAACGAAATAACACCCCAAAATTTCGTGTTGTTGTAACCTGTGTATTTAGTTTGGAGCAATTGGGGTGAAATTAGCTACAACTTTCCCTCAGAGAGTAAATCACAATCCCGAACGGTTTGCAAGATATGAGCCTGAAAAAATTATCACATTTTTGCAAAACTGACACCGACGTCCAAAATCTTTGGGGGTCCATAAAAAGAAGTGTGCAAGACGTTGGACAAAACTGGGAGACACGAGTCTTTTTTTGGTCTTTTATAACGTAGTGGTGTCCGTGTATGGTTATATTTCCATGACTGAAAAAATTACACACAGTGTTATCGATGAAACAGTGTATCAAAATCTGTTCGGAAACTGTGCAAACTCATTTATTTAGTCTAAAAATAGAAACAGCAGAGCTCAATGATGGTGCGAATCTCTCCCCAATCCATTCAGGGGAAATTGTGGGAAAATTAGGTTTGGCTGGTGTTACATTTCCAATGTCAGCGGGCTTGTTAAATACATTATAATTGTGAATTTACAGTCACAATTATTTGCCATTAAAGCAACTTAACGTATTACATTATAATTTCAGTGCACGGAAATTTAAATATTTTAACCCCATTTTGAGGGTGTAGCAATGTTGCAGGCTATTTCCTGGTTTTTATTAAAGGTAATCCCGCGAAGATGGTGTCTCCTTTGAGGGTATTACCTATAATCCTTTTAAAGCCGAGTAGAAACTCCCTACCATAAGTGACACATTTAAAGATACACTTTTAACGGGTTTTTAAATAAGAGCGCTACAAAAGTTTTTCTTTGCATTTCTTTTGCATTGCCACCACGGGCACGCTTGCAGAAGTCCAGACGCTGAACCCAATTTTCAACGGTTTTCAGGGATAAATCGGCCGATACTGCTGCTATTTCACGTTCGATATTCGTACGAAGTTCATCAATCGTCGATGGCTTGTTGGCGACCATAGACTTGACGTAGCCCCACAGGAAATAATCTAACGGCGTCAAATCGCACGACCGAGGCGGTCAATCGACTGGGCCATTTCGTGAGGTAACACATTCACCAAACTTGGTTTCCAATAAATTGATTGTGGCATTCGCTGTGTGGCTTGTGGCGCCGTCCTGTTGGAACAACATATCCTCCAAGTCCATATTATCCAATTGGGGCCAAAAATATTCGGTTATCATTGAACGGTAGCGATTTGCATTCATAGTAATGTGCCGGTCACGGAAGAAGTACGGCCCAATAACCGCACCAAACCGTAATTGTTTCGAATGCAATGATGACTCATGGATTACGTGTGGATTGCTGTCTGACCAATAACGCATATTTTGCTTATTGACAAAGCCATTCAGCCAGCAATGAGCCTCATCGCTGATTGTTGAGGCCTCTTAAAGTTGGCCTCTTAAAGTTGAGGCCACTGACTCCAAATTTTGATAGTAAATTTTAATAATTTCGACTCGTTGTTGGCTCGTATACCTTTCCATGATGAAATGGCATACCTTACTGAAAAGAAATGTGAAAAGAGCGGGAAAAGATATGGCGTCGTTTGCTGTCCCTATCGATTTACTTTTGTAGCGTCTCTGTTGAAAAACCCTATACCTTCAGCGACGAAACTATTTCCTTCGTTCACCGTTGGTATCCTGTTTTAATATTTCCGGTTACCTATGAAGAATGTCGCGTTTATGCTTCTAATATAAAACGTGACTTAAATATTTGTCATTGACTTTAGAATAAATCCAAACAGAATGTCAAAAATGTTAAAGCGAAAGGCAGCAATTCAATCTTTGACGCCAGAAAGTTGTTATTTGTCCAACTGTGAGTTCTAGCGCTGTTAGAATTTATGCAAAGCTTTGTTATGGCAGTTGCCTCATGCTAGAGTATAGGACGTAACACTTCCGTTTTATCTATAGCCTGGAGATAACCACACATTCGCATACAACGCCACTTTTTAACTTTTAATACATATTGGTTGTCATTTTTCTCTCTTTCCTTCACATTCACCTCAACTGCAATAAATCCGGGCTCTACTAGCATCATTGTAACAAACTCGTTTGTTTTTCTTTATAGCTGATGGTGGTTGGGATCGCTAGTACCAACTTAATAATAAATTGACATGTCAAGTTATCCACGTACATATTGGGGATTTGTTTAAAGTTTTCAAGTATATA
Organism: Phaonia tiefii; assembly: GCA_963931995.1. Lineage (NCBI taxonomy): Eukaryota > Metazoa > Arthropoda > Insecta > Diptera > Muscidae > Phaonia > Phaonia tiefii. The sequence continues at coordinate 49,640,378 of OZ008371.1, forward strand.
GAGAGAAACGAATTGAGAATGTAGAATACGTTGTAACAAATTTTCAAACAATCGCACACCGTTTATTCTCTAAATATTTTTCAAAAAATTGCCGGTTTAGTTTTTTGGCTGAAAGCACCAGGGTATTTAACTCAGAAGAAGTTTCAGTTATTTTGTTTTATAGAGTAAACATTCAGAATTCATAAAAGCAGTATGTGGTATAAGATTTTTAATTTCATTTCCTCTTCCACTGTACGGTAGAAATGGCTATACATTAAATTTTGGAAATAAAAAGGCAGGAGTAACAAGCGTCTAAAATGTAGTATGAATATTTGTTTTGACATTTGTTTGACATTGTTTTGTTTGTCTGCTTGTACAAAGAGCAGCAGCAAACAGCAGACAAAGCACGAATGGGAAGCAGTAATTGGAACTGAAATTGGAAAGTTGTTAATATAACAAACTATATACACGCTGATAAATCTGCAGTATTTTGTTGATTGGATGCAAAAATAACATATGCTTGGAGCTTGTCTCAAATATAATATACTTGTGTATAAACACATTGTGTTTGCTATTCAATATCATATGTTTGAGACACAGTGGTTAATATATAATAATATATGTGTTTGCGGCCCAAATATATATGAGTTTGTGATACAAACACAGGTGCGTTTGTTGCACTGATTATGCTTTCGCGAGAGAGATAACAAAGAAAGGAGAAGCAACAGAATAGCAGCTTCCCATTTAATGAAAAAAAACTAGTATTGCATTCAGTGCAAGTAAACGTGAAATGGGTCTTTCTAAATCTTTTAATTCTTTGTATTAATTATTTATAAATGTGGATATAAATTGATAAAATTAATTATAATAAATAATAGATATATATTGAGATCAAAGAATAATGCGGCGGAATGAAGACGGGCCCCAGGAAATAACACCCCAATTGAAAAATGATAATGGGCCCAAAACCAATACACAGGTTACAACAACACGAAATTTTGGGGTGTTATTTCGTACATTTGGGGTCCATTTTCGCTTACACTTGGGGTATTTTTGCATTATGAATATGGGCCCCGATGAAAGTGGACCCCAAATATTTTTTGGGGAACATTTTCATTTTACTTGGGGTCCGTTTTCATGTTTTGGGGTGTTATTTCATAACTAAATTGGGGTGTAATTTCTCGGGGTGCTATTTCGTATGTCTACTATAGAACTTAATGAAAAAATACCGTATAATAACAAGTGTAATTAGGCCCAAATATTACTAAAAAGTAAATAAAAGTAAATTTTAATAAACTATATTTTACTGTTTTCCAAAAAAAAAATCGCTCGATTTTTTGGGAAATAATTTTTGCCTGCGGCGCTTCAATACACGATCAACAAAAATTTTAATAAACTTTAAATTACTGTTTTAGGAAGAAATAAAAAAAATTTTACAAAAAAAAATCGGCCGATTTTTTTGGGAAAAATTTTTTGCCAGCGGAGCTTCAACACACGTTCAGCAGAAATTTTAATAATCTATATTTTAATGCTTTAGAAAGAAATGAAAAAAATATTTTCAAAAAAAGACGTCAAAAACGGGGAACAAATATTTGAAATAAATATCATATTCTATCTTATTTTGTTTAATGTTTCATGGAATATGTTTATCTGTGTATTGTATATTAATTTCGAAATTAATCAAATCGACGGATAAAGCAATACCAATTTTTTTCTATTCGGGCCGATTTTCCTGGGGTGCAAGTTCTATTCTTTAAAATCACATTTCAAGAAAATACACCCCAAAGAGCCAATGAAATCTGGCCCCAAATTTTATCAGTATACAACATATAATTATTTTGGGGTCCTCTGGCGCTTATTGGGTCCTTATTTTTATACGGTTTAAAACCAAAATTAAAGCCGCCCCCACCAAAATATTTGAGATCGTGATTCACAATTTTTTGTGGCCCTTTGTCATTGCTTGGGAGGCTATTTCATTTTGAAATTTGGGGCCCACCTTCATAATGAAAACAAACCCTAAAATTGGGGCCCAGTTTCATTTTGCAATTGGGGTGTTATTTCCTGGGGCCCGTCTTCCGGTCGCCGAATAATTCGATTCTAAATATTTTTGTGTTTGGGAGAAAATACGCATATGTTTCGACGTTAGTTTATGTAGGTTTGGGGGAAACACGCGAATGCCTTCACGTAAGTATGTGGATGTTTGCAGAATTGAGTTTGTATATATACCTATATATACCTTTATATATGTAAGGGTTTTTCAACATAGACGCTACAAATGTAAATCGATAGGGACAGCAAACGACGCCATATACTATATTTTCCCGCTCTTTTGACATTTCGCTTCAGTAATGTTTGCCATTTCATCATTGAATGATATACGAGCCAACAACGGGTCGAAATTATTAAAATTTACTACCGAAATGTTGAATTAGTGGCCTCAATGTTAAGAGCGCTACGTCCAATTTCTGAATTCGTCAATAAGCAAAATATGCGATATTGGTCAGACACCAATCCACACGTAATCCATGAGTCATCATTGCATCCCGAAAAAATTACGGTTTTGTGCGGTTTATGGGCCGGCGGCGTCATTGAGCCGTACTTCTTCCGTGATAATCAAGACCGCCACATTACTGTGAATGCGAATCGCTACCGTTCAATGATAACCGAATATGTTTGGACCCAATTGGATAACATGGACTTGAAGGACATGTGGTTCCAACAGGATGGCGCCACAAGCCACACAGCGAATCCCATAATCAATTTATTGGAAACCAAGTTTGGTGAACGTGATATCTCACGAAATGGCCAAGTCGATTGGCCGCCTCGGTCGCCTATATATACCTTTACATAACGGGTTTTTCAATAAGAGCGCTGCAAAAGTTTTTTTTAAATAACACAAAGCCGGTTTTAGACAACAATGAAATTCGTTATCCCTGTGAAAGTACGTTCGGTGCCATTATGTATGGAACTCGATTTCTTTGGCCACCACGGGCACGCTTGCAGAATTCCAGACGCTGAACCCAATTTTCGACAGTTTTCAAACATAAATCGGCCGATACTGCTGCAATTTCACGTTCGATATTCGAACGAAGTTCATCAATCGTCGCTGGCTTGTTGGGATAGACCATAGACTTGACGTAGCCCCACAGGAAATAATCTAACGGCGTCAAATCGCACGACCGAAGCGGCCAATCGACTGGGCCATATCGTGAGATAACACGTTCACCAAACTTGGTTTCCAGTAAATTGATTGTGGCATTCGCTGTGGTTCCTGTTGGAACTTCATGTCCTCCAAGTTCATATTATCCAATTGGGGCCAAAAACATTCGGTTATCATTGAACGGTAGCGATTCGCATTCACAGTAATGTGCCGGTCTTGATCATCACGGAAGAAGTACGGCCCAATGAAGGCGCCGGCCTATAAACCGCACCAAACCGTAATTTTTCGGGATGCACGATGACTCATAGATTACGTGTGGATTGCTGTCTGACTAATAACGCATATTTTGCTTATTGGCGAAGCCATTCAGCCAGAAATGAGCCTCATCATAAATTGGACGTAGCGCTCTAAAAGTTGAGGCCACTGACTCCAAATTTCGGTAGTAAATTTTAATAATTTCGACTCGTTGTTAGCTCGTATATCTTTCCATGATGAAATGCAAACCTTACTGAAGAGAAATGTCACAAGAGCGGGAAAAAATATGGCGTCGTTTGCTGTCCCTATCGATTTACTTTTGTAGCGTCTCTATTGAAAAAACCCGTTGTGTATATATACCTTTACATCCACAAAGGTGGACTGTTTCGTGTAGTATCTGGGACGTTGGTATCATCAGTCCTTATTTCTTTCCAAATAAAGCCGGACATATTACATACATACATATTATAATACATAAATTTTATAATATACATACATATTATAATATCATAATAACACACCTCTGGATTTTTTTCTTTTGATAAGCCAGCTAAGATTCAAGGCTCGGAAGCCGAATTAATCTCAAAATCCGCGAAATACCGCTAGCAATACTGCAAAGTGTGATCAAATATGTAGTATGTCTTACAGGTATATAAAAAGCGAATGTATTTTTTTTGACGAAAATGGCTTTTTAAGAAATGGAATTTTTTTTCAGAATTGGTATTTTTGCAAGAATAGGTAAATTTTTAAAAGTATGTACTTATCTCAAGAAAAGTTATATTGTTTCACAAACAAGTACTCTTTAAAGAAAAGTTAAAGAAGGAAAGAAAGCAAATGTACTTTTTTAAGAAAAGTACCTTTTAAAAAAACCCCTTTTTTAGGAAAAGCTACTTCCTAGAGATAAAGTATTTTTTTTAAGAAAATGTATTTTGTTTAAGAATATGCAAAGGTATATATTTTTTTTTGGGAAAATTAGTTTTAATTAAGCTTCTTTCTTTTGATGTGTTAACATCTATAGCGGCGTATAGGGACTAAATCTATCAAAGTCCAAATCTGCTAAAACCAGATTTTATGCTGCTGCTAAAACCATCGCAGTCGACGTTATGGCGACATACTAACACGTCAGCTACTTCGTACAAAGTATGTGTGATGTTGTGTATTTGGCTGTTTCGTTGCTGTTGATATGGCAAACATGTGGTTATGTGACACACGTATACGTCAGGTACTTCGGACAAAGTATGTGTGATGTTGTGTGTTTGGTTGTTTTTATTTTCGGTACCCCACCCTGGGTCTTTAAATAATTTTAAGTATTAATATTATTTAACTGTAACGTCACCATATGAACGCTGTTTTTTTTCCAATGTAACATTTACGAATGTGTTCATAGAAATCGAACAGGTACCGTGAAGCAAAATGGTGTTAACACATCGCCCGTGAGTTCGAACACTCGTTGGATTTTTTTAAGCTTCTTTCACTTTGGTTTATCTAAATTAGCTTTTTATTGGGTTAAAAACTACAATATATAATAAATATCGGTTACAGGCTCAACGTAGAAAACTTCCCATTATAGGAATTTCCCAACATATGTTAGTCTAGACACAAACCAAAGCAAAAGTACCCAATATAGTCGATACTACTCGATTGTAGAATAATAGTGTTAAAAAAAGTTGTTTAATTTTTTTTTCATTTAGCCCCCATCCCGCAACGTGCGATAAGGTATTTCGTTCCAATAATTACATTTGTTTTACCTCATATAAAGCTAGTGCGGGACACACACAGTTTACATGCTTACTCTTTTATTATGATGATAATAAACCAAGGGATTATAGATTTGACAAGATTCGAATGGTTAATTTTTAATGGGAATAAAATATTAAGAAGATTCCAATACTTATTTTTGATTGAAAATTTACCCTAAAAGGCCAAAAAAGAGTATACCAAGAAGTAAAATTTGCACCACAACTACTTGGTAAGATGTAGCTAGTGCTAATTTAGATGCAGAAGTACTTCTTTTAATATGGCGTTGTCCAACGCAGCACTTCTTCTTATTTGACTGTTTGGAAGAGCAGTTTATGCTAACATTTTTATGCTACATTTTGTCCGCAAACGAGCAACCAAAACTATTACTTCAACAATTTTTAAGTTTCTTGTCATTTGAAACTTGGCAATAAGTTATGACTTTAAGCTACAACTTTAGGTCTTAACTTTTTAACCTTTTATATAACTAATTATTTTATTAATTGACCTTTTATTAGTACTCCAAATGCTTCTGTCAACAGGTGAAAAAGAAAGGAAATGAAAAGCGATTTGAAAGAAAGTAAATACAAATTAAAAACAAGTAATATATTTAGGCATCTTTGCACTTGTCCACTATCCCTTTAGCTCTTTAATAAATTTGAATCATAATGGATGTGATGCAAATGTAGATTTTTCAGAGTTGTTTTTGACCAGAATCAAAATTGCATTAAAAATGCGCATAATGTTGCAGAAGATGTACAAAAATAATAACTTCTACTAGAACTACTTAATTTTAGTTTTGCTGGGGACATAAGTGAATTCCAACTAATAAATAATTCATTATTTATGGAATCATTTAGTTAGGAATATTTATTTATTTATTTGTAAGTATCCAGTTGATAACATACCAAATATTATCTAGGCTATAAAGTGTCTGGTAAACATATAAAAACATTTAATTGTTGCCATATAAAATGTCTGTTGTAATTCCCGGTTTACAACCTTTATATTACCTACCTTTATATTAAAATTTATAAATTTTCCAATATAAATTTGCAATAAGTCCAAGTAAATGCCAATGCAATCACATTGCAATCATATGCATTTGCTATAGACTTCTATAGTTATCAACAAAAGTGTGATTGCAGAGTTATAACGATGTGTAAGCCAAGAAACAATTGTGAGAACAAATTTCCAAAAAACCAAAAAATGCTTATCAGATAGGCAAATCTATATTTGAATATAAAGTATTTTTGCTTCTTTATTTATTCTAGATATTTCCCTAAAATAAAGGTATGCAAATGAAAAACTTAACATGGTTTTTAGATTCATAGGTCCAGGAATTTTTTTTAAGCCTGAAAACCAATTTAAATTTGTCAAATTTAATTTTAAATTTATGCAATTGAAAAGTAATTCTGCCAATTTTATATATCTATAGTCATGAATGAATAAATATTTATAAGAGATTTTCTTTAAAACAATTTGTACATTTTTAAGGATAGTAATCAATATTGTTAAGTATTCCAAAGGATTATTAAATAGTATGTTAGTTTCCATATGCCTTTAGTCTAAGGACATGAAATGAATTAAATGGCATAATAAGTTTACTGTTTTAAACAAGAACGTGGGTAGTAGTTGGAGTTTAAGAGTCGCAGTTCAGAAAATTTGACCGTACTTGGAATAGGAGTTGACGTTGATTGTATCCAGTCTGCCTCTTAATTCGTTGTAGAAAAGTTACTCAAAAATAGTAAATAGGAAGAGGATGAAGTAATACAATACCATCCCATAGATGCTATTCGTAGGTACACAACACATCCCGGGAATTCCGCCTGGGACTTCCGGGGAATTTTGTTAATTTCCAATTTCCGCTTTCCCGGGAGTTTTGTCCGGGAATCCCGGGGAATTTCCAAAAGAATAATATGGAATGTTTTAGTAAAAAAAGTGCTAAAAGCTCTCTAGCTAGCTCTTCTAGCTCTTCTAAAGGGTCCGCCATCTAACGTTTTTTTTCAACTAGTGGCTATTTCGTGAATGGTAATACTTAGCTCATGTCTGCTTTGACAGATAATTAGTTTTTTCCTTCCGTTAAACGAATATGGTTGTGTATACGCTTGAACAACGCTGGGAAATATTGCGACATTACTTTGAAAATCATGGTAAGTGGGCCTGCGATCGACTTACAGAAGATGACGATTTTGCCAAAAAAAAGCTCATTTTGATCTTGGCGGATATGTAAACAAGCAAAATTGTCGCATTTGGGGCACAGAAAACCAGCACGCATACATTGAAAAGCCGATGCACCCAAAACGAGTCACTGTTGGGTGCGGATTTTTGGTCCAGAAGCATAATTGGGCCATTTTTCTTCGAAAATGAGCAAGGAGTGGCCGTTACAGTCAATAGCGATCGATATCGGGCCATGTTGGACGAATTTTTGTTCACAAAAATTGAAGAGGAGGATATTGGCAACATATGGTTTCAACAGGACGGCGCTACGTGCCACACAGCCGAAGCTACACTCTCTGTTTTGCGCCCTGTTTTTGAAGATCGCATTATCAGCCGCAGAGCTGATGTCGTTTGGCCACCTCGGAGCTGCGATTTGACAGCGTTGGACTATTATTTGTGGGGTGCCCTCAAGGGTAAGTGTTACGCCGACAAGCCAGAGACAATTGACGCTTTAAAGGACAATATTCGTGAAGCCATTGGTGAAATACAGCTGCAAACAATCGATAGTGAGCTTACAAATTGGACCGACTGCATGGCCAGCCGAGGCAGCCATTTGAATGAAATTATTTTCCATTATTAACCGGAAGGATTGTACTTTCAAGTAAAACAAGAAATTTGAGAAAATAATTAGTAGTTTTTTTTATAGCATTTTCAAAAAGAAAAAGTTATTTGGCGGACCCGTTATATGTTTCTATTTTCCAAAAATATTAGTATTGGTTCTCTGAGATTAAAACGATTATTTGTAGGGTTAGGGACATTTCCGTTGGCTGGTTTACATTGCTGCAATGATAAGTTTCATAATTCTCTCGATTTTATCGTTGCTGCAATAAAGAATGTGCTACTGGATTTTGTTGATGTACATTGTTGTGTTGCTCCAGCACTTAGTTGTTGTTGCTGTAACATTTTGGAGATAACTCGATAGTTTAATAATGTAGTTGTTATATGTTATTGAAGAAGAGCTCCTTATGTGTACACTCTTGTTATTTGCTTTCTTAAATATTGCTTTTGTTTATTACTGCACTTAGTCAACAATTAAAGGTAACACAACCAATGTGTTACAGCGACGTATGAGTGATTAAAGCGACACTTTGTATCAAAAAAAAATGAGCATTGATAAAAATAAAAATAATAAATTTTAATTTTTCCACGTAATATCAAAGTGGAAAATATTATAAAATAGACAGAAAAGGTGTATGATGGATGATTAAATTTCCAGACCAGTCTATTTCCTCAATGAAACATATTACTCGAAAAAAAACCCTTAAATTTTCGTATGAAACCGCTCGTAAGTCTCCAAGAAACCTCGGAAAATAATGCGAAAATGCTATTATATAAAACAGTAAACTATGAAAATGCAGACAGAGGGGGAACATTAATTGAATTCTAGGCACAAAAATGTTTTTTGTTAAATTTGAAATAGAAGGACATCCTCGTCAGTATTATATACATCAAATATTTGGTTTCGCAACACATTGCTTCGCAATTTAAGACGTTTTTGCAATTTTTTTCTCCGTTGTGGTACAAAGTTGACATAAAACATAAAAATTTACATGAAAATTTAAATTAAAAAATAAGCGACTCACACTTCAAACGGGAATTCCCGGAATCCAGAGAAATTTAAATTTGCATTCCATTTTTAGTGACAGGACTGACATTTACATTAATTAGGGTGGGTGGAATGCCACTTTCCACGCAATACTAGTTTTAGTTAGCGGTGAGACATATGGTTAATAATTCACTTGTTATGATCTTTAAACTGCAGACTATTTTTCTATTTAGAATTTAACTTCGAGTCGCGAAGGATCAAAAAAATAATCGTTAATTATGTTGCCATTATTACCCTGATTTTTTTCCTTATATTTTGAACAGTTACCAAGATAATGCAATGAAAATTGATACAGCAAATTTATGAATTTGGTTACTTACATTTGAAATATAGTTCAGAGTCAAATTGATTTAAAATTGGGAGTTGACAAAATTTAAGAATTTTGTTTTGAGTACCATCGATGTAGATTTGTCCATGCATTGTGTTGTTTTCATACATGCCAAATCTGTTCGCGTGAACAACTTTCTCGAAGGCCAACGGAAAATATAGCGATTTCTTAATTTGTATTTAAGAAAATCAATGAGTGTTCGAACTCACGGGTGATGTATTAACACCTTTTTGTTACACGGTACCTGGTCGATTTCTATAAACACATTAGTAAATGTTACATTGGTAAATAAAAAAAAAAAGAATAGTTTTTATGCTGAAGGTTCTTTTGCTATTGCACCTTCTTTTTTCTTACATCAGCTTTAACATTAGATGTAATTTGGTTAAAATAAATAAGCAATATTTAGTTCACTGAAATAATTGTTTTTGTTTTGTCATAAACACAGCGACGACAAAAAGTATTGAATAGTATAGAAAACTTATTGCACTCTTTTTGCGCTCTCATGTAGAGAGTCTGAGTATATGATCTTAACGAGTCTTATTCTCTTTATAGAATATTTCAATATAAACCACTTCGACTTCGACAACGTTATTACATAACATTATTTATTTAATTTTGGAAATCGCGAATAGAAGAGTAATACGATTTGAATCATTCCTTCCATGAGTTCTCTGTACTATTCAATAGTCTTTGGCGACGACGATCGCTGCCACTATATACCATCATACTTATTTTCAGAGACAATTGTTGTACAACAACCACGTATGTGATGCTATTGCTGTGTGTTGTATGTATGTGTACACTAAGGTGGACCTTGAAATGACATTTTTGCGATATTTTGGTAGATGAGGGCTCTATTCCGTGCCTTTTTCAAAAAAATGACAATGCCGAAAAAAAAAAATTAAAAAAAAAAAAAATTAGGGGTTGCGCACGAGCCGAGAAAAAGGTCCACTTTGCCAAAATTAGGGGGGAAATTGCCATAGGTCATCAGGGGTCACCCGTAGGGGGGAAGAATGTATGGCCGACCCCCATTAACTTTTTACCGCCAACATTTTCCCCCAAGACACCCACCCCCTATCTCCTCCCCTTAGGGGGGTCACCATACAAAAATGGAGGTTGCTCAGTATTTTCGAAAAACACCATAGGTCATCAGGGGTCACCCCTAGGGGGGCAAAATATATGACCGACCCCCATTAACTTTTCATCCCCAACATCTTTTCCGAACAAACTTACCCTCTATCTCCACTCCTTGAGGGACTCCCCATACAAAAATACTGAAAGTCTATGTATTTACAGTTGCACAATATCGAGATTTTTTTGATTTTTTTACAGAAATTCCACCAATATTCAAGAGTGGTCATTGTTTGGAAAGTCTTGAAAAATTTGAAACGCACACGTGCTGAATCAGGTACATAGGCACCCTTAGCAGATGCCCCCATTCATCAGTACCTGGCAGTAAAATATTGCAAAATACGTAGTAGTTATAAATAGCAGTTCATTCATCGATTGTTGTCATTCAACAAGTGCCGACGACCGCGAAAAGTAAATTGATTTTTCTCCCGTTTTTTAAAAGTTAAGATGACAACACGACTTAGATCGCGCGACGATATTTTTTTGATTGGTTATCCAAGCATGAATATTACGGGGAACAAATTACCGTCGAAGAAGCAAGTGCTAAGAATGCATTTCTTCAACATTCGCAAACGAAACATGTCGAAGAAAAATAGTGCGGTTATAGTCGCGGACGCAGTGATGATTTTTTGGCGCCAAGCAGCTATTCCGACGAAAGCCAGAGGAGATGTTACAAGAAAAATAGCTGCGCTGCACGATGAGTGGGATGCTTTAAGAAAGTCATCTCACAGAAAGACTGAGTCCACTAGAGAAAAAGAGAATACGTTTTCTGATAGCTTGGATAATCTTTTCGACATCGCACACGCCAACGCCCTTGAGAAAATGACAAATACCGAAGACATTGAGTTTCTGCTAAAGCAAAGAGAAGATGGCCGGCCAGGAACTATGGGAACTATGGGAGGTGTGGACGCTACTGATACTCGAACGAGGAAAAGAAAAGCTGAGCGCGAAGAACAAGAAGAGTTGCGACGCAAACGTGCAACGGAATCTAGTAGAGATCGGTTCGCTAAAGGCGGTAAGCTATTTCGCGCTTTGTGTGTTCGTCCAATGTTTATATTCAAATGAAATTCGTTCAATTGCAGTGGTTAAATTTTCAAGCAGTGATTCAAGCGATGATAATGGGAGACAGGACGAAAACTTCCCGGCAGAAGCTGGCCCGTCAAATGTTGGTGACAGAAGAGGTTACAAACAATGTTTTACTGAACGAGTCCTATCAGCTTTGGACAAGTGCAAAGTGACTGACCGAGACGCGGTCGGCATTATGATAGCGGCGGCAGAAGCATTTGGACGCGATCCTCAACAATACACAATAAACCGTACGTCGCTTCGGAGATGTCGGCGTTCAAATCGAGAGAACATGCTGAGTTATGTGAAAGACAATCCAGAAGTAAGATCGCATAGATTTATTTGCTCTCATTCAGAATTCTTATTCTTCAACGCGTTTCATTCATCTCCAGCTTGTCGCAGCTAAATCCTTCGTAGCCCATTGGGATGGCAAAATGCTTTTGGATTTTGTGGGTACAAAGAAGGTGGACCGTCTACAGGTAATTGTCTCGTACGGAGAAAAAGAACAACTTCTTGGAGTTCCCAAAGTAGAAGATGGGAAAGGAAAAGGCCGGAGAATAGCACATGCCGTTTATCAACTGTTGGCATCTTGGCATATGACACATCGAATACAAGGACTTTCTTTCGACACGACATCAACGAACAGTGGCCCATTCTCCGGAGCCGCAGTTGCTCTTGAGCGGCTGTTGGAGAGAGAAATCTTATATTTACCTTGCAGACACCACGTATACGAACTGGTGCTAAGGGAAGTTTTTGAGACAAAAATGGGAAAGACCAGTGCACCAGGCCTTCCTTGCTTTGACCGTTTCAAACAGGACTGGGACGCTGTAAAGGTTAAACCATTCCATTCTGGCTTGATAGACGATCAAGTCGTCAGAAAAATTCCTGTGGCAATGCAAGTCGGCATAAAGAAGATTTGCTTAGATCAATTGAAGGAGAAACACCCTCGCGATGACTACAAAGAAATGCTACAATTAATTCTTTTGTTTCTGGGTGAAAAACTTGAGAATTACCATTTCCGACCTCCAGGACCCGTTTCCCATGCTCGATGGATGGCAAAAGCCATTTACAGCCTCAAGATGTTTTTGTTTCGGAGAACTTTTCACTTATCTGTATGTGAATTGAATGGTATTCGACATGTTTGTATTTTTGTGGTGCGACTTTACGTCAAGGCATGGTTTGGTTCTTCTCGAGCAGCTGAGGCGCCGAATCAAGATTGGAAGTTGTTGAAGGACATCGTCGAGTACAAGTCCGTTGACCAGGATTTATCTCGGGTAATGATAAAGAAATTTATCGGTCACCTATGGTATCTCGCCGATGAGCACATAGCCCTTGCCTTTTTCGATGACAAGGTTTCAAATGAGTTGAAGGCCAAAATGGCCCAACCATTGCTAGAAAATGAGAATGACGAAGGTGAAGAAGATGAAGAAGATGAAGAAGGTGAAGAAGACGACCCGGTTCCCCCAGCTCCTCGCGTCGTAATCAAAAGCACCAGCGTTAAAAAAATCGAGGTGAAATTCAAAGATGTGAATGAGGAATTCTTGGCTAAAGACTTGAGCAACTTCGTCTCTCATAATACCAAAAATTTATTTGTACGATTTGGAATATCGCAAGATTTCATTCTTGCAAATCCAGCAACCTGGAAATCTCGCGCAGACTATCAAGAAGGTCGTAGAATTGTAAATAACTTGCGCGTTGTGAACGACACTGCCGAAAGAGGAGTAAAAATGATACAAGATTATAATAGAATACTGTGTCAAGGCGAAGAAGAGAAACAGTATTTACTACATGTTATCGATTCTTACCGCAAGAAATACCCATCAGCGAACAAAAATATGTTAATTTGACTATATTATATTAAGAGTGCTTAGTAGTACTAGTCAATTACAGCTTCTTTTATTTTTGTATGTGGGAGTCCCTCAAGGAGTGGAGATAGAGGGTAAGTTTGTTCGGAAAAGATGTTGGGGATGAAAAGTTAATGGGGGTCGGTCATATATTTTGCCCCCCTAGGAGTGACCCCTGATGACCTATGGTGTTTTTCGAAAATACTGAGCAACCTCCATTTTTGTATGGTGACCCCCCTAAGGGGAGGAGATAGGGGGTGGGTGTCTTGGGGGAAAATGTTGGCGGTAAAAAGTTAATGGGGGTCGGCCATACATTCTTCCCCCCTACGGGTGACCCCTGATGACCTATGGCAATTTCCCCCCTAATTTTGGCAAAGTGGACCTTTTTCTCGGCTCGTGCGCAACCCCTAATGTTTTTTTTTTTTAATTTTTTTTTTTCGGCATTGTCATTTTTTTTCAGAAAGGCACGGAATAGAGCCCTCATCTACCAAAATATCGACACAAGGTCCACCCTAGTGTACACTTTGATAGGTTGCCCTACCCTTGCCTATAGATATTAACACATCAGAAATAACTACTATGCCACGCCTATTTCCGTACCTTCCACACAAAAGTTGGGCGGCCTTCCGTTTGGCCGACTCGATATCTCCCGTAAACCACAACCGATCTTAACCCTGCTGTTAGATTAGGACCATTTGGTCCAAATTTTTTCTGTTTTCCCTTGTAACTTTGGAACGGTGATATATACTGACTAAATTTTTCTGCTAATGGGGTCTTTTAATAAAACAATGTTATGTGCGAAAATTAAATTTTCTAACTTTATTCAGGACTGAGAAAAATACAAAATGACGAATCTTAGGTTAGAGGACCATTTGGTCAATAGTACATTTTTTCATTACCAAGCGAATGTAAATTCATGTCAAATATTTAGAAGATGTTTTTGATATGTCAAATACTTGCTTTAGAAATTATTGAACCAAAATAGTTACAAAGGATAAGATAAAATTATTATTTTGGATGAAAATTCCAGTATGGACCAAATGGTCCCTCAACCTAAGATTCGTAAATTTTTTCATTACCAAGCGAATGTAAATTCATGTCAAATATTGAGAAGATGTTTTTGATATGTTAGCGGATGTTTTTGATATGTCAAATACTTGCTTTAGAAATTTTTGAACCAAAATAGTTACAAAGAATAAGATAAAATTATTATTTTGGATGAAAATTGCAGTATGGACCAAATGGTCCCTCAATCTAAGATTCGTAAGTTTTTTCTAATCTAACAGCAGGGTTAACAAAATTTGGTTCTGATTAATATTTTGTTAAAAGCTGCTGTGTAGTAACAAATTAGCAACTTCGATATGTCATATTTTGTACCTCGAATATAAATATTGGGCGGACAATTGGCTGGTAGTCAGGATTAGTCCCCAAAATCACTTACCAACCTAACTTAGTTTAGCATTGAATAATATTTACCGCACTGCCACCTTTGTATTGAATATTGACACATTTATAGCGGCCATTCGTTCACCGTAAGGGGGAATATATTTCGTTTTTATTAGAACTCGGTCGGCATTGAATGATTTAGGGTTCACCCGACTAAAATTTCTGCACTGGATATTTGCTTATATTACATATATATTTGTAACTATCCTGAAGCCACTAAATATAACAGTTGGCGCAAATAAATATAACAGTTGTATTGTCGTTAGAGTAAAACAATTACTTTTACATAAGTCTGTTATATTACAAATTAAGCGATCAAATCCCAAACTTCCTTGATACTGTCCACATAAAGTTGTTAAAGTATACAATCATTTTTGAAGCTGTGTTTCTTAAAACATAAAAATGGATTTGATTTATAGACCATTAACTAACAGGGTTAAGTCCTTTCGCGTTCAGTGGGGTTTTAAGTGTGAAGAATTATCTGAAAAAAAACATTAATAAATTTTCTACAGCATTTGCATAACACGAAATATTCTCAAAGTTTAACACTACTCCAAACATATTCTTCCAAACCATGTAACGGGTTTTTCAATAAGAGCGCTACAAAAGTTTTTTTAAATAAGACAAAACCGGATTTAGATACGAATGAAATTCTGTATTCCTGTGAAAGTACGTTCGATGCCATTATGTATGGAACTCGATTTCTTTTGCATGGCCACCACGGGCACGCTTGCAGAAGTCCAGACGCTGAACCCAATTTTCGACGGTTTTCAAGCATAAATCGGCCGATACTGCTGCAATTTCACGTTCGATTTTCGTACGAAGTTCATCAATCGTCGCTGGCTTGTTGGCATAGACCATAGACTTGACGAAGCCCCACAAGGAAATAATCTAACGGCGTCAAATCGCACGACCGAGGCGGCCAATCGACTGGGCCATAAAACGTTCACCAAACTAGGTTTCCAATAAATTGATTGTGGGATTCGCTGTGTGGCTTGAGGCGTCGTCCTGTTGGAACCACATGTCCTCTAAGTCCGTATTATCCAATTGGGGCCAAAAATATTCGGTTATCATTGAACGGTAGCGATTCGCATTCACATTAATGTGCCGGTCTTGATCATCACGGAAGAAGTACGGCCCAATGACGCCGCCGGCCCATAAACCGCAACAAACCGTAATTTTTTCGGGATGCAATGATGGCTCATGGACTACGTGTGGATTGCTGGCTCACCAATAACGCATATTTTGCTTATTGACGAAGCCATTCAGCCAGAAATGAGCCTCATCGCTGAGGATGATTTTCCGATGAAAACCCGAATCATTTTGAAGTTGTTGCTCAGCCCAATTCACGAACATACGACGCCTATGGTGGTCAAGCGGCTTCAGTTCAGGCGGCAATTTGATCTTGTAAGGATGTAGGCCAAGATCTTTTCGCAAAATTCGCCATAACGACGTCACAGAGATGCCCAACGCTTGAGAACGACGTATGAGAGACACATTTGGGCTTTCTTGAACTGAAGCCTCAGCGGCAGCAATATTCTCGACACTACGCGCACTTCTTTGTGTCACTGACACAGGAAAATTTTGTACTGTGCCTGTGGATTCAAATTTTTCCACTAGACGCTCAATTGCTGATCTGGTAGGACGATTATGACGACCATAAATTGGACGTAGCGCTCTTAAAGTTGAGGCCACTGATTCCAAATTTCGGTAGTAAATTTTAATAATTTCGACTCGTTGTTGGTTCGTATATCTTTACATGATGTAATGGCAAACCTTACTGAAGAGAAATGGCAAAAGATCGGGAAAAAATATGGCGTCGTTTGCTGTCTCTATCGATTTACTTTTGTAGCGTCTCTATTGAAAAACCCGTTATATGTTTGGAACACACTTTTAACATTCATATGTCGGCAAGTCCCAAACCCACTTGTATTTAAATGCAAACAGTAACACGTTTACTGGCAAACATGAATGATTTTACGTCCACCTACTTACGTGGAAGCATTCGCGTCTTTCAACCAAACATCCCCATGCTTACGTGGAAACGTCTGCGTATTTCCTCCCAAACATAATAATATATAGAAACGAAGTATTCTAAGAATTAAATATATTTTTATCATTTATTATAATTAATTTCATCAATTTAAATCCACATTTATAAATAATGTATACGAAACATATACACAAAAACCAAAGCAACATCACAAACAATTTAACCGTCCGAGCCGATACATGAAACTTCATTTGCCATTTATGCGCACATTCTGGAATGTTTATGAATCACTGACTGAGAGAATAATGCAAAAATACTGATACACTCCTGCAAGATGGAGTCTCTTGTTGTCCCTCTTTAATTCTCTTGCTCTCGGCAGAGCATAGACAGTGCAACAAACACCGCTGTATTTGTATCACAAGCGCATATATATTTGGGTCGCAAACACATAAATTATAACATATATATTGGATATTGAATAGCAAACACAATGTGTTTGCATACAAGTACATAATATTTGCGACGAGCTCCAAACACACGTTATAATTGCATCGAAATAATCAAAAACGAAAAATTTTTCAGCGTGAAACTGTGTGTCTGTATTTATCACCGATGGTATAATGTTCGCCGTAAGTCTATATATTCTTAATCAATTTTACTACTATAAGCATCGTCGAGAAAAATGAAGTCTTTTCTGGGTTGAGTGAATGTAACAGAATAAATTTGGATTTGCTCTTTTACCCGATAGCTTGTTTGTACTACCTTTAGCCATGAAATAGACAGTGCTTAACAATAGAGGAAAAAATTCACTTGTTTTAGGAAAACAAATATTTATTATAACAGAAACGATTCGTTATCGCGAACAATAAATGACGTGTAAATTCTCCTAAAAGTCTGCAACACAATTTTTCAAATTTAAAATTGTACTTTAAGCTTATTCTTATTTTAAATATTGCTAGTATCAACATTTAGTACGTTTCAATCCATTATATGCGTATAGTTAACTTCATCAGACAGTTACTTCTCTCGCAACTTTCGGGTGAACATGTATGTAAAACTTTTTCAAATAAAATTTTAAAAATTCCTCAATTTTGTGCAGGTTATTAAAATCTTTTGGTTTAAGTGGATCGACTACATGGTGATAAGGAGTTTTTTTCCACCAATTGTACTTGAAAATTAAATTTGCCTAAAAGTCGGCACTGGTTCTATAAAATTTTTGGCGTATGCTCACGCCTATAATAGTGCAATGCGTTGTACAAAATTAAGCCAATGGAGTCTGAAGCTGATTTCTATGAGTGATTATGCATTAATTTTGGTGCCTTCGATTTCACAGCTTTTTGTACTCAAATTTACTGCGCTATTTAGAAACAAAGAGCTGAATATCAACATTAGGGTGGGTCGATTTAGCAATCGATATTGTGCTATCGATTTTTCAATAGCTTTTGGCATGAGGAGAAAAACTTGCACTATTGCATATCATAAAAATCGTTTTCGAGGCACCCAAATTTATATTTTTTTTACTTTTTCTCAACTTTTATGTTTAGGGTTTTCTTCGTAGGTAATATTTTTATGTTTAATTTTTGTAATTTTATTTATAAATATTACATTTCCAAGGAGAAATTGTACGCTAAACACGATGTCGATAGCAGTTTTTCCCAAAATAAATGTTTTTCTTGAGGTGTTGGACGAGTTTTTGTCGAAAAATCGGTCTTTTGTTACGCGTTAATTTTTAAGGTTTTTTAGTAGGTAAGTTAAACAAATTCGCCGAGATAAAATTTTTCAAATAGTATACTCGTATACTCGTACAAGGTAAAATGTGTCGGTTAAAACGATGGCAGTATAATTTTTTGTAAAAAAATTTTCTTGGGTTTTTTACACTTTTTTTTTAAGAATCCAAACCAATTTTTATGCATTTTCTCCCGTATCAGATAGCTAATTTCTAAAGAAATTCGCACGTTACAGGCAATGGTGATACCAATTTTTCGAAAAAAAAATATAATTTTCAAGAGGTTTGGTCGAAAAATTGACTTCTTTCGATTTTTCATAAGTGAAACTAATTTCAGCATTTATTTAGCAATTAAATAGGATTTTCAATATTGTTTCTTAACTAAGTCGTCATCATGATACGCGTCAGTCAAAATTATTTCCATCATTTAACAGTGCCAGCGTAAAATTGATGGAAAAAACACCATTAATAACACGGTGCTACACTCAAAATTACACGCGGGAATCACATAGTAGAAATTGTTGGTCTGGTCGAATACAATACAAATTGCAGGACCAAAGTCATGGGACACCTCCAAAATCTGGACTTACGGTTAGAAAACCGGTTTCGGAGACTTAATCTCACTTAAAGCCTGAAAAGTCAGTCAATTTTTCACCGATTTTTCAACGGTTTCGGACAGAAGAAAAATATACCTTTCCGATGGTGTGCTAGTTCATTTTCGGCATGTTTACGTGGGTAGAATGTGATTATTTTTTGATTTTTTCCTCATTTTTCAAATTTGAGCAATTTTAAAAGCCCTATTTTGTAAGGGAGCCCCACCATTTACAACCGTATGTCAAAATAACGTTTTTTCGCGAGTAAAATGCGGGATTGAAATCAAAAATCGGATTAAAATTGACGAACTTATAAAATTTTTTCTGAATTTAAAATTTTTTTACCAACCAATGTCACACATTTCTCGCTAAGTGATAAATGCAAACACAACAAACAGGTACAATTGTTCATCCCTTTCAGATCGTGATGCATCGATTGCATATATGGACCACAAATGGCAAATTATTTCTGATTTGAAGGTCTGTTTTTCTTCTATCCGAAACCGTTGAAAAATCAAAAATCGGTGAAAAAGTGACTGACTTTTCAGCCTTTAAGTGAGATTAGGTCTTCGATTTGGAGGTGCTCCATGACTTTGGTCCTGCAGTTTGTAGTTTACTCGACCAGACCAACAATTTCTACTATATGATTCCCGCGTGTTGTGCATTTTTTTTATTTTTTTTTTGTCTCACCGTGTAATTATTGAAATTTTTGTTGAATGTTTATTTGAATTATTTTTGCGTGCGAATTTCTGTAGAAATGAGCTACTTAATAAAGAAGAAAATACTTAAAAATTGGTTTGGAACATTAAAAGTAACAAAAAAGCGATAAAAATTTTAAAAAACCAACCAAGAATTACTAACCAAGAAGATTTATTTAAAAAATTTTAAATCTGCGAATTTTTTTTAAACATACCTAGTAAAAACCCTTAAAACTTAACGCGTAGAAAGAGATCGATCTTTCGAAAAAAACCTAAGAAAATTTAAGAAACGTCTAAAACCTAAAAAATAAAATTGTTTGGGAAAACTGCTGTTCCCATCGTCTTTAGCGTACTATTTCACCTTGGAAAAGTAATATTTAAAAAAATTAAATCAGCCGATTTTTTTTATTACCTACTAAGAAAACCTTAAATATAAAAGTTGAGAAAAAGTGAAAAAATTGAAATTTGGACGCTTCGAAAATGATTTTTTTGATATGTCGTAGAGGAACTTTTTCCCTCATGCCAAAAGCTATCGGAAAAATCGATGGCACAATATCGACAAATTTTTGCCCTTACAAATCGGCCCACCCTAATCAACATAGATGCATTTATTTCCGTTGTTTTATGTGCAGGCGTTGTGTCTAAGCTTCCAAGTGGTGGTTGTTGTTGAGATCCTTCGGATATTTGTTAGGTTTATTGGTGTAACGCTTTAAATGTTATTGAATATTTATTGCACCCTGAGAGATAGAATGCTGATGAAAGACGTGAAATTAAAAACAAATGCTTTCGGAGTCAAAAAATCCAACGAATCTCCATTTTTTAATAGGGCAACAAAAACAACTGAAAAATATTAAACTATAGTACACTGACAACAATAACGGCAACGGGAATATATACGTACAGCCATGCATACATACGTGTTTTGCAGTCTTTTCAAAATATGTACATTCATTAAGCTTTATGGTAAATTGCTTAGAAGTATTTAAAACTTATTCATGTTAGAGTTAAAATCTGAATATCGAAAACAGTGTACAAGCAAGTGCTATATTAACTCTTTTAATTGGTATTTGTGGTTCTATTCGATTACACAACTCCGCCTTCTACCAAATACTAAATTTTTCCACATATGAGGAAATATATTATTTGATATCTATACAAAGGGTTTTTCAACAGAGACGCTACAAAAGTAAATCGATAGGGACAGCAAACGACGCCATATTTTTTCCCGGTCTTTTGACATTTCTCTTCAGTAAGGTTTGCCTTTTCATCATGGAAAGTTATACGAGCCAACAACGAGTCGAAATTATTAAAATTTACTACCGAAATTTGGAGTCAGTGGCCTCAACTTTAAGAGCGCTACATGCAATTAATGGTCGTCTGCGATGGGGCTCATTTCTGGCTGAATGGCTTCGTCAATAAGCAAAATATGCGTTATTGGTCAGACAGAAATGCACACGTAATCCATGAGTCATCATTGCATCCCGAAAAAATTACGGTTTGGTGCGGTTTATGGGCCGGCGCGGCGGCGTCATTGGGCCGTACTTCTTCTGTGATGATCAAGACTGGCACATTACTGGGAATGCGAATCGCTACCGTTCAATGATAACCGAATATTTTTGGCCCCAATTGGATAATATGCACTTGGAGGACATGTGGTTCCAACAGGACGGCGCCACAAGCCACGCAGCGAATGCCACAATCAATTTATTGGAAACCAAGTTTGGTGAACGTGTTATCTCACGAAATGGCCCAGTCGATTGGCCGCCTCGGTCGTGCGATTTGACGCCGTTAGATTATTTCCTGTGGGGCTACGTCAAGTCTAAAGTCTATGCCAATAAGCCAGCGGCGATTGCTGAACTTCGTACGAATATCGAACGTGAAATTGCAGAAGTATCTGCCGATTTATGCATGAAACCCGTCGAAAATTGGGTTCAGCGTCTGGACTTCTGCAAGCGTGCCCGTGGTGGCCATGCAAAAGAAATCGAGTTCCATACATTATGACATCGAACGTACTTTCACAGGAATAAAGAATTTCATTGGTATCTAAAACCGGGTTTGTTTTATTTAAAAAAACTTTTGTAGCCCTCTTATTGGAAAACCCGGTACATATAATAAAGCCATACCAATATCGTTGGCAGAAACCGCTCTCAAATTCACATGCAATCTCTTACATCCAACAGCACATTCATGTGCTCTAAAACGCTTATATAGTTTAAGCCATATTACAGTATAAGTTGATAGGAAAAAATCATTTGTGTGCTAAATATGTATGCATGCGTTGTTGATGTATCTAGTTCGACACTGTGAAACGCTGACGTAGCTGGTCTTACTATGTACTATTCTATGTGGCATATGAACCTCATCGCATTGCAAAATAAATTGTGCAGAAATAATCGTCGTCAATGTTGTATAAAAGGCAATTTAACAACAAGAACCAAGGGAAAGGATTCATAACCCCCACTTCTCTTAACATATGCAATGATAGTGGAGACGAATATTCCTGGACCAGTTTATATTTAAAGCTAACCAGTGAGCGTATCAAGTGAATGAGAACGATTTCCAGGTTTTCTCCTTTGAAATTGCTAGTGAGGCGAAGATAATATTAGAAAATGTGAAGAAAACTAATTCTGCAGCTACTGAAACAAAATAGGTAGTACTATTAAAGCCGCATATAAAAGTTAATATGATTTTTCTGCTTCATATAGTTTAAACTGTTAATAATTTCAAATGCTTGATTTAGTTAAATAGTTTCAAGGAGTAAGGGGAACATTAGACAAGGGAGAGGGCCTAAACGTATTTGACTTTTGCATAGGAAGAGATGGAAGACCAAAGGACGTTATAATGATTTAAGCTAGTGATTTAACAAGTACTTAGTACAGATATTATATCCTACTTAGTACATATATTATACACTACATCCTTCTACTATGAGCGGTAGAAAGTATGCAGTAATTTAAGAATGTAGCAACATAATACAGGCATTTTTATGCTTAAATTAAAAACTTCCCACTCTACCCTCTCAGTCCAATAAGAGACAGAAAAGAGTCTCCAAATCATATTTGGAGCTCACGATCACATGCCTTGGTTATAATGGTGGTGCTTTTCGCACATGTGGTTGCAAAATCTCGTGCAAGATTCATGTCAAAAGCAATTTTCTCTCTCAAAATTTGCTGTTCGTTCTCAGTTCAAGTTGATTGCAAGTAAACTTAATTGTATCCGATATATGATATCCCGACATCGATATAGTTAAGCGGATTAAAATATCGCAATTACGCTGGCTAGGCCATGTCAGTAGAATGGAGAATGGACGAACCAGCACGAAGGGTTTTCGAAACCGAACTTGAAGAAAGTTGACGAATCCCTGGGTACACTTGGTATTACCAACAGTAGACATAAAGCAAAAGATCGCGCTGGTTGGTGAAATATGTAATTTTCGTTTTGGTCGAGACCGGATAAGTAAGTATATCATATTTCTTCTCTTCAATTTTTGTTCAACTTTGTACTTGGCAAAAGACTGCGACATCTAGTCTCTAGGTTCAAGCATGTGAGTGAACATATAGCCACAATCCTTATAAATCGAAATATTTTTATATTTACCTAATTTGTCTGCATTTCTCAACAGAATGGATATATGATGATGCCAAGGATATATTCTGTAAGCTCCTAGAGGAAACGTGTATGTATAACCGCTGCCCTGGCCATGACACTAAGACTGTACTAGGAGATTTAAATGCCAAAATAGGCAGGGAGAATGTGTTTCCTCCAACTATTGCCAATTTCAGTTTACATGCCGACAGTTCCGACAACGATATGAGAGTGATTGACTTTGCCGCGGCAAAAAATATGGTCAATATTGGTACAAGTTTCCAACATAAAGACATACACAAGGCTACTTGCGTATCCCTGTAGCAAAGAACGAAGGACCAAATTGAACACGTGGTAATTGATGGAAGGTACTAATCCATTGTAATGGATGTACGAGTGATCAGAGAAGCTAACATCGATTCTGATCAGTACCTGGTAGCAGCAAAGATTCGCACAAGATTAAGTAGAGCGAAAATCGTACTAAAACAGACACAGCGAAAGCTAGACATCGGAAAGCTGCTATTACCAGTGGTAGACACAGCCAACTCAAGGAAGCTCTTGCAACTTTTGGCACAGAACCCACTGCCTCCCGATGACGATCCTGAAGCCCAGTGGAAACCCATATCCGCCTCTATAAAAACTGCCGCAACAACCGTACTTGGTTTTGAAAACAGCTTCGCAACAAACCATGATACGATGAAGAGTGCCACACTGCAACTGTTGGAAAGAACGTTGCACACATGGCAATGCTTCAGTCAATTGCAACGCGAGCTACGATGGAGCGGTATAGGGAAATAAAAAAAGGTGGTAAACCCTCCATATAGGCGTAAGAAACGGCAATGGAGAAAGCGCGAGTGTGAGAAAATTTAGACATACAGAAGGAAAACCGAAGCCCGAAAATTCTACCAAAAAGTCAAAGCGGAACTAATGGACATGGTTCAAGGCCCTCCCTTCTGTAAAAACAAGGATGAAAATCTCATCGCAGATCTCGTGCAGAGTATGATGGGAATATGGGCTATGGGTACCTGAGATATCCAATCGATCACAATTTGGACGACGGCATCGATTGGCCCCCTCCTAACGAAGACGAGGTCAGAACAGCAACTGCCCGGCTTAAGAACAACAAGGCCACAGGACCCGATGAATTTGCGGCGGAGCTGTTTAAGGCTGTCGGCTATGAGCTGATAAGGCGCATGCATCTGCTGATTAGCAAAATTTTGTTAGATGAATGCCTGCCTGGCGATTAGAGTCTCAGTGCACTATGTCCCACATTTAAAAGTGGTCACCCGAGACCCTGTTCTATCATGTCTTTTGTGCGAATGACTAAAACCATTTATCGCTGACCTGATTGGACCATACCAGTGTGGCTTTAGGTCTCCTGGAGAAGACCCACGACAAACAAATCGATTTGTCGATTATAAGTTGGCCTTTGGTAGCCAGCTACCGGAGGGACTTTACCAAAGAACGTCTGAGCTTGGTATTCCTGCAAAATGCATACGACTTTGCAGAATGACCTTGACGAACAACAAATCCGCAGTGAAAGTCGGTAAGGATCTTACCGAACCTTTTGAAACTGAGCGAAGCCTCAGGCAAGACGACACCGAATCGTGGGATCCCTTTAACATCATAATTGAGATCATTATGAGAAAAGCTGCAGTCAACATTAATAGACCCATCCGCAGCTAAAATCAAATACTGCTCGCGTATGCTCACGACGTAGATATAATTGGGCACACAATGAAAGAATTTACTGCGGTATTTTCGAGAAATGAGAAGGTGTCAGCGAAAATGGGTTTGACAGTAAATGAGGACAAGACAAAATTAAAGGTTTCAAGGAGCTTGGCTTTCATACGGTTAGACCAAAGCGTGAACGTTGATAACCGTTATAACTGCGAGGTTGTGGAAGAATTTTTATACCTCGAATCTGGCGTTAACAACAACAGCCTTGAGATCAAACGGAGAATTGTGCTTGCGAATAGATGTTATTTTGGGCTAAGCAAGCACTTTAGAGCTAACGCCCTCTCTCGAGTAACAAAAGTCCAGCTATACCAGACAGTCATACAACTTGTCTTGCTTTATGGCGCAGAATCCAGGGTGTTATCGCCAAGAAAAAGAAACAGGTCTATTCTTTCGCGGCACTTTAGCGAAATTTTCAATAGAAATTTTAAAAAGAGGCGTAGCTGGCATTACCTATCATTACGCGAATCACATTTATGCGTACAACAAATATCATCCTCATAATGCGTGGCATAAAGTTTTAAAAGTGTCTAAAGATTTAGGCAAATATTAGGAAAGTGTGAACATAATGTGACAACACATTATGTTTTTTCAGCAGAAAGTGTAGGAAAATCTGAGAATTGGTAAAAATGTATTTTTCCAAAAATTTTTCGACATACACGCATGTCATAGATACCGATCAACTCAGTAGAGCTGTCTCTAACTGATACTATTTACTATAACATGATACAACAATTTCGTGCCAAAAACTACAATCATTATTAATTTAAAGAGTGAAAATTTTTTTATTCAAAACAAATACAAAAAGAGGTAAAGAAATTGCAGTCGGGTGCACCGACTAAAACTTACCTTCACCCTAAGTGATCTATTCGAGTTATATTAAAAACATATTTTAATCAACCTTCCGTTGAGCCCATGGACGTGACAAATGTGCCAATATTCAATAACATAGTGCCATTGAATTAACTACTATCTAATACCCAACTTGTGGCCGTCGGTGGTGCAATGGTTAGTGTGCGCTCTGACCGGCTCTGACCACCTTCAAATTCTTTTTCGGCGGCGGTCACCTCGCATAGTGACGGCGACACTATTGAGTATCTAGCCATGAAAAAGCTTCTCAAATTACCGTTCGGAATCGGTGTAAAACTGTAGGTCCCAATCAGTGAGTGAAAACTGGAAAGCGCACAGCTCGGTGATTGTGAGAAGTTCTCCCCAGTCCCTTCATGGGATGTAATGGGAAACCATTTATTTTTTTAATACCCAACTTAATTAGAATCGTAAGTGGTTTTGGCGATTTATCGTGGCCACCAGCCAACTGTCCGCCAAAATTTATATGGGAGGTACAAAAATGGTCATGCCGGAGTTGTTCATTTGTTATTAAACAGAAGCTTTCTACAAAATATTAAATAAATAAACGATTTCTACAAAATATTAAATAAATAAACGATCACAACTATTGTGCTTTCTAAAGAAATTTTAATGTGGTCCGAGCAGGGATCGTACCCAGCATCTCATATACAAGAGGCGTGCACACAACCCATTGCACCACCGACGGTCATATTACACAGTACCAAATTTTATTCAAAGTCGGCCAACCAAAAAGCCTCCCAACTTTTCTATGGCAGGTACGAAAATGGGTACGGCAGAGTTGTACATTTTTAATTTTACAGTACTAAACTTTTAGAAAAACATTGTCTGGTATCGAACATCATTAAGATTGGTTGTGGTTTACGAGAGTTATCGTGTAGATTAAACGGACATACGCCCAACTTTTAGCTGGGAGGTACCAGAATGGGTGTAAACCACCTATTTTCCGCAGCAGCGTGGAATTTCACTAAATATTGTCTAGCACCAAATTTCATAAAGATAGGTTCGGGATTGAGGGAGCTATCTTGCCGAACCACCAGCCGACCAAACTTCTGTTAAATGGGAGGTACCAAAATCGGTGTGGCAAAATAACTCCTGCTTATTCGGTGACTGGCTTTCGATATCATGAATCGTACTACCTTATTTCATTATGATCGGAATTGTTACACCCGCTTTATCGTATTGACAACGCGGACGTCCACCAAGCTTTCGCATTGGAGGTACCAGAATGGTCGTGGCAACCTCGTCAAGTTTCTCCAGTTAAGGGAGGCACCGGAAGGGTCGTGGTGAAACGGCCATTTTCAGTCTCAAACTAAGTTGGAATAAATTACAATAACTTGCAAAATTCCATTGTAAAACAAGACCATCTATATCTCTATTTCGAAAGCGTATCTCTATTAAGAGATAGTATATAATAGATATAGATGGTCTTGAGCTTGAATAATAGAATGGAAAAGTACCAATCAATAGGCCGAATAAATAAAAATTGTCCCTGATATAAACATTATGTTGTATTTTAGACAACAACAAAAATCATTTCTAATGGAGACCAATGGTTCTCTGGAGATGGAAAGAAGTTGCTTGGAAATGTGTTCTTGA
The DNA here is from genome assembly GCA_963931995.1 of Phaonia tiefii. NCBI lineage: Eukaryota > Metazoa > Arthropoda > Insecta > Diptera > Muscidae > Phaonia > Phaonia tiefii. The sequence continues at coordinate 49,667,947 of OZ008371.1, forward strand.
GTGTTTTACTTGCGATATTTTTCGAACACTTGCATAGTGGGATATTCTCAATTCATATGAGTTTTAGTTTGTATGAATTTTTCAAAAGCAGCATTTCAAACATCCGCTAATGAAGATCTGCGGCGAGATCTAAACTAGCTATACGGTGTGCCAGGAATCATGAGCATGCATTTGCAAAACATCTTCTTTTTTAAAAACTATATCTCTATTTACCGAGATATTGATGGTCTTGACCTTGAATAATTGAATGCAAAAGTACCAATAAAAAGGAAGAAGAAAAAAAATCATCCCTGCAAAGGTACTTCTTAAACCAAAATTTACTTTTTCAACCCATTATTGCCCGGTACCCGATATGGTGAATCGATTTCGCTGAAACTTTATTCGTAGGTCCTTTTAGGTCCAGTTAAGATATATTTGAAGTTTCAAGAAAATGGAACGAACGGTTCCTAAGATCTGTGATGGTAAACATATGGTAAACAATTCATTTTATTAAAGCAAATGTGTTTATTATATATAAAAATATATTTGTAACTAAAACAAAATTTAAAATAAATTTTTTACATTTCAGTTTGATTGTTCATACATAAAATTGGTAAAGTAAAAATTTTGTTTTGTGTTGTTAAGCTGAAGGTTTTGAATATAATGGTAAACAGTGTTGATGCAAGCTAATATTGCACACAGTGCGTTCATATGGCGTGTGAGTGTGACAAACAACGCAACGTTGTGGATTACGCGAGGGTCTTGTAATGCAATGAATATTATTTTTGAGATTTGGCAATTTTGATGATGCTGAAGGCTGAACTGGTAATCCTCTAGCCACTGACTGTTGTCCGTATCTAGATGGTTGAGTAGATGTCAGTAGCCCATTACCTGCAATAGTGGTTCTTGTTTTTCTTGTGTTGATACCATAACATGCAGTTTCCAAGCATTTACCATCATATTACCAAGTAAAATTATAAACAACGGCCACCACCATTTTTTCGACCGGACTGAAATTCGGTAATTAGCCAGAGCGTTGTCATGTAGGTCCACGCCACCCATATGCTTATTATATTGCGCAGTTTCATTTGGAACTTTGACGTTGATATGCGCTTTCATTGTGCGATCATACCGTTTAGCATTTGATTTTGGATCCATTGTACCGTGATTGGTGAGAACCGTGATAAGTGCATTGTCTCTTCTGCGTATGGCCAGTACCTCATTTCTGTGATCAAAAAGGGCTTCACTATCACATTTGTTCATCTTCTCTGATAGTTTAGCTCCGCCGATTCGGTTTCTTCTAACAGTCCCTGTTAAAAAACACAAATTTTAATACAATAATCATTCTTAATATTATTTTGAATATAATACCTGTAGCAAAGAATCGTAGTAAACACATTAATTGGTATGATACAAGGTGGCGCAAAAGTAATCCTCCTATCAGAAAATGCTATAAATTTTGCGATTGGCCCCTAATGTCAGTTCTGTTTTGACATTTGTGTAGTAAACACATGCGAAATACACGTTAATAAACAATGTTACGCTACACTGCTCCAGAACGCGGAATATTGCTGACTATTTATTTGACCAATAATCGGTCGGTGACTTTGGCACAACGTGAATTTCGTCGCAGATTTCCTGGCCGTCCAACGCCTACTGGTGAAACACCGCGACGTTTAGCCGCTCGCCTCGAAGAGACTGGCACAACACGAGATGCTGCCAGGCGTGGCAGACCCCGGAGTAGCCGTTCTGCAGAGAATATTGCTGCTGTAGCCGAGGATGTCATGGAAGCGCCGTCGACATCGACCAGACGACGTGCCACGCTACAGAGCAATGATCAACGAGTTTTTTTTGCCGCAACTTGATGAATTGGATTGGAAAATATGTGGTTCCAACAGAACGGTGCAACGGCACACACTGCACGTGCCACAACCGATATGCTGAAGAATGCATTTCCCGGGCGCCTAATCTCCCGTTTTGGCGATTTGCACTGGGAAGCAAGATCGCCTGATTTGACCGCTCCAGACTTCTTTTTGTGGGGCTTTTTGAAGTCGCGGGTTTATGTCAACCAGCCTCAGACTCTTACAGCTCTTAAAGACAATATCCGTCAAGAATGTGCGGACCTATCGCCGGAAGTTTTGGCCAAAGTGATGGAAAATGCCATAAAAAGGGCTCAAATGACAATCAACTGTGGCGGCGGCCATTTACATGACATCATATTCTCGACGTGATGCAAAAAAATTAAAAGACCAAATAAACATAATCCACAAAAAGAATCAAAGTTTTTAATTTTTTTTTTAAATTACAGCCAAAAAACATCTGAAGTTTACTTTTGCGCCACCTTGTATAAAGGAATTTTCATAATAAATGCTATTAGATGACGGAGAATCGACAACGCTCAACAAGCTAAGTACAGTATCAGCTCCCAATCCAATAGCTTTGTCAAAAGCTCTTGATGCGCCTCCATACAATTTCAGATTGTATAAATATCCATTTGAGGAAGTCAGACACTATGCTTTAAATCCAAATCGGTTGGGTTTTCCTTTGATGAACATTTTACACGAGTGTCTTCCAAAATATGGAATCAATTCCTCATCAATGGCAAGATTGTGGGCAAATACTCCAAACTGCATAAAACGTTTATTGCATATATCGGCTAAGGGTTTAACTGTGGCAAACCTATCTTCAGTATTTAGATTACTGTTATCAGCTAAGTGTATGTATCGTTTGATCATTTCAACATGAAGTCGTGGCAAGGCATTATCAATGATTTGGACGCCAAAGAATGGGTCTTTTGGCCAATACATCTTCCATTCAGGTTTTTTGTGGTATCCAGTGAAGAATAAAAATCCAATAAAACGTTTCATTTCATGAGGCTCTACAGAAAAGGAAACATTTTGTTGTGATGCATTTATATTAGTTTGCTCCACAATCATATTTAGCATTTCGTTATCGAAAAATAGACTAAATAAATTAATTGCCGTTTTTCCATCTATATACAACAACAATACAAAAAGGAAATAACATATCATGTACAAACTACATTCAAATTAAAGGTACTCACTCAGTTTTTCAACAACACTACGAACACGTTGGGCTTCAATATCCACTGGTGTTTTATCATATTGGGAAATTCGCTTTGTCCATTTTGGTGTTGCAAATTCGTTCTTAGCTTTATAGGGTTTTGCTGGAGGTTCCCCAATTTCACTATCCTCAGATTCATCGCTTGATTTATACTCAACCTCGACCGTGCCAACAACATCTAGGTCAATAGGAATATTTTCTTCTATTACATCATCATCAATGTGCTCTTAATCGGAGACTTCATCAGAATTAGGTGGAATATATACAGCATTGACGTTGAGCGATGATTTGAATGCAGCAACTTCTTCATCTGAACCATCCTCTGCTTCCAACACTGCAATTACTTCTCAAGCTTCAAATACTTTCTAGTTGGCATTTTTTAAAGCTTCAAATACGAGTCGGTTACGGTAAAGGTGAAAATAAAGGCTCACGACAGATCACAAATTCACTTAGTTTTCCTTATTTACGTGTCATACACGTACTAGTATGTTGGGGATTCCCCGTTTTACAACCCGCATTAAGTAAGAACCAACCACTATGCAACACGTATTATATAAGTTGGAAAAACGCATGCAGCTTTGCGTATATTTTCTTTAATTTGGTAAAATTTTGGCTAAACCGCTGTATGTTTCAGCCCCATGGTAAGTGGAATTACCACCGCGATATTTGCGCATATTTCGCACTTTCTGCAAAAAATAATTAAACATATATGTGTGTATATGCAAAGTAGGTATATTGAGCATTCAGAATCAGTGATTAACATTTCGATAAATTTTTAAAAAAATTTTTTTTTAGTTTCTTCAAAAAAATTTCCCTTTTCGGAGTCTCACGCAAACGCTCCTACAATCTGACAGGATACAACAAAACAAATTTCCTTCAAATTATTTCTTTAAAATTGGTCGAGTTACAATATAAAAATATAAGATAAACAATATTTTCTATGTGAGAGGCTATATGATTGCATAAAGTGCTGGCAACCGCTTGGGAAAAAATGGGTTAAGCAAACATTTTTCTTTAAGATAAGGTATTTTTTTTAAAGATAAGGTACGTTGTTTAGAAATATACATTGCTATTTTTTGAGAAAATTTACTTTGTTTACCAGAAGGCACTTATTTAAGAAAATTAACTTTTTTTAACTTCTTTCGCTTTGGCTTTTCTAAATTTTCTTTTTATTGGGTTCAAAACTACAACATATACTAAATATTGGATACAGGCTCCACCTAGAAAACTTCCCATTAAACTAAATATTTCCCAACATATATTAGTCTAGCCACAAACCAAAGCAGAAGCACCCAATATAGTTGACAATAATGGGTTGCAGCATAGTAGTGTTAAACAAAGTTGCATTTTTTCTTTCATTTAGCCCCTATCCCGCAACGTACGATAAGGAATTTCGCACCAAACAATTTTGGATTAAAATAGTCACTTTAGTGCAATCTCTTTTACAAATAATATTCAGCATTACTTATGGCAATTATGCATGCATAATAAAGATATAGTCCATTGATCTACATTGGAAATACAAAAGAGTTATATATAGTGAAGATAAAGTGACAGCGCCAAAAATGTTTTAGATTTAGGATTTTTAACGAAAAACATTAAATAATATTTATACCAAGAGATCCTGGGGGGCTCTTCTTCTCAGTCTTCTAAACGTTTCAGTAGTAGACATCAACAATTTGCCGCTACAAGATTTGGATGACTTTCTATTCGAGATTTATATGTGATCATATTGGTCGTCGGTGGTGCAACGGTTAGTGTTCGCAGCTGTTGTGCGAGAGAACGTGGGTTCGATCCCTGCTTTGACCACTATACGCTTCTTTCGACGACGACCACCTCGCTTTTTTACGACGACACTATAGAGTAATAAACCGCGAAATTGCTTCTCAAAAACCCGTTCGGAACCGGTGTAAACTTATAGGTCCCAATCAGTGAGTGTAAACTGGAAAGCGCACAGCTCAGTAATTGTGAGAAGCTCTCTCCGCTATCCCTTCATGTGATGGGAAAATTTTTATTTTATATTAGCCTGGCTTTCTTCTTTAACAGTGCGAATTTTGAGATCAGTGTGTAAATTAAAGTTCGAGGCTGTTCCCCCTAGTTGAATTCCATATGTCCATATCGGCTTAATGATACATTTGTAAATTAATAGTTTGTTTTCGAGCTAGAGTGAAGATTTATCGTTAAAAAGCCAATTACTTGTCGTCTGTTAATTAGTGGTTTGTCGTAAACGCTTATTGTTTGAAACGGAGGTACCAATATTCGCAACTATATCACAGTTACCAACTATCAATTTTTAGGGATCACAGTATGGTAAGATATATCAACAATTTGACAACAGATCCGGAAAGATAACGCACAGAAACCTGTAGACACAATATCACCTCGAAACAAACATAAATGGCGTATACGACAACACAATAATCAACCACCGAAAATATGTTTATTTTCTCCATGCGAGTGGTTTGCGAAGACGTATTGCCAGATATTTTACTTGCACTGCCTCTGGTATTTCTGCGTCATTTAAAGTTATCGTAAACATGACTCGGACTAATTTGTTTCATTGGCCTTGAGCCTCCAAACTTGTAGGCAAGATGTGATATTATCGATACATTTTGGAAGGGAGATACTTACCTCAATGGAGTTTTGATTCACGGCTAAAGCAGATGTATCGCCACCAAGAGATCCATTTTCAACACCGTCTGTTAGAGAGTGGCCGTCGGTGATGCAATGTTTAATGTGCGCCGCACTTGAACATGAGAACGTAGGATCGATCCCTGCTCTGACCATCAGGGATACTATCGCGTATTGAGCCATAAAAAAGCTTCTCAAAATACCGTTCGAAACCGGTATTAAATTGTAGGTCCCAATCAGTGAGTGTAAAACTAGAAAGCCCGCAGCTCACTGGTTGCGAAAAGCTCTCAACAGTCCTTTCATGGAATGTTATGGGAAATTATTTATTTATTTTTTATTTAGAGGGAGATCTGATTTGTGATTTGTCGTTTCCACGAGCCTGTGAACTTGTTCTACGGTACCGTGTCTTTTTCCTAAAACTGAGTCGATGGTTACGAAGATCAGATAGAGGGCCCAACATTTTTTCTACTCCGAGAGCCTCAATCTATTTAAATCGCACTCTAAACGGGACTTCCTGTAGTTACAGTAAAAGTAAACTCAAAGGGGTTGTCGTAAAAGATACAGCGATACGTTTTTAGTTATTCTTATGATGCCCTAAATTATTCATTCAGTGGCTCCACATTTCCCTTATTAAGGCTCCCCTATATTTGCCATCTCATTTTATCTTATTTTCTTCTGTGTAACATTTGCCAATCTAAAGTTTATGGGGTCTTTGCATTTGAAAACGTTGGCAATTATAGTTTATTTTTGTGCGCTTCTGTTGCCTCTAATCTCTTAATCTGTGTTAATCTGTTTGCATCATAAAAATGTTTGGTATATGGGTGATTCCTTGGAAATAACGTTTTCTTTGTCCATCACGTTTATTTCCATGTAATCAAGGAACGGCAAATAAATAATCGCGTAATTTCAATACTTTTATGGTACACAAGATTTTCCACAACAATATTCTCACCTGCGTCGCGCTTATTCGATAGAAACATACAGAAACTAATGAAAATATCAGAACCGTGGCGTGTCCATTTCATAAAAATCAAGGTTTATACTATATTCACTCCCTCATTTCGCAGGATGGATTGACATTTTTTTATGGTCATTGAAATTGCCTAGATAGAGGATATTTTCATGTATTTACCGAGCGTAAATCTCCTATTTAGGCCCGACTAACAAGATCTAAACTTTGTCCACGCATTTTTGCCTAATATCGTACATTTACGTTTTACCGCTGTGGCGCCATGTTGGATGGGTATAAAGGCGCCCTCGCTGTGAGAACTCGACCATTGAATATCAAATGTTATGTTTACATCAATGGCTGACAGATTTATCCACATTGAATCGATTGGAGTGAAGTGTTTTCTTTACGAAGGGTAAGTCACAAAATTAGCAGTCAATACCATGGTACCGCTTTTTTATTGCGCAATATTATACTCGCCCTCCTAGTGACGAAATTTGTTCGATATTTAGTCATCGAAATGTGATTTTCAAAGGAAATTATCTCACGTCAATTTGGCATAGAATGAAGTAAATTTAAATATGAAATGTCAATACCGTGGATGTCAGAATCGTGGCAATTCTGAAAATTATAGTATAAAATATATTGATAAATGTTTTAAATTGTTGTAGTACAATAGATGTTGGTATACACTATAGTAGTATATATAAACAAAAACTGTAAAAAAAATTCACATCCGAGGTATGTTAAAAACTAATAATTTCACCATCCGAAAAAACGTTATTTCCAAGGAATCACCCATATATTTTTTCTATTTCACAAATCTCATTTCCATTTCCCAGTTTCTGGGGTGTTATTTAAAGTTTCTTAGTCTAATTAAGATATGAAAAATACTTTGGACTACCTGTCTAAGTAATTATTCATTTCTATCATAGTTCTTTATTTTCAATGTGTCGAAATGTCCCTTTAGAGGGGATTTGGGGCGTCAAAAAGGAAAAAAATGTGAAAATCTTTAAGCTTCTTGTGTAATCGTGATACAGTAAATATTTTGTTAGATGTTTTAATTTACAACGAAATTCTTACTTCCAATTCAGTCGGAAAGGTGATGGTTATCAGTGGTACTAGGAATTTGTCTTTATATTTAACGTTATGTTAAATATGATGTACAGGTTTAATTAAAACTTAATTTTGGTTTGAATTAATAAAACATATCGTGAACCACATAATGGCGTTTTATCATTGAGCTGTAATTACAATCTAGTAAATATATTTGTACATTTTAAGCCAAATATCGAATCAATTTTTCGCTTACCTGCCCGTTGTTCAACGAAATATTGCCAGTAGTTGGAAGTTTATATCAAGTTTGTTGTGTATGAAACCGCCATTGAATAGCCAAATCATTTGAAAACAAAATTAGATAGAGCTGTGCGTATTCCATACAACTAGAGAACTAATTTTTTGAAAAAAGGTTGTAGCAAGCATAAAATTGGATGTTACCAGCGAATTGAGGTTGTTATGACCGAATTGAGGTTGTTACGCCTGAATTTAATCCCCACAACCTAAATTCGGTTGACGTAGCCGCGATTCATAATTAATTCGGTTGTGACAACCGAAACGTCAATTATATTCGTTCTGTCAACTATATTTTCAAAAATTTCCATTGCAACAACCGAACTTGAAATTAATTCGGAAGAAACAACGAAAATTGGTACCAAATTCGGTTGGAGTAAACGAATCTGAAATCAGTTAGGTTGTACCGGGTTTTTCAATAAGAGCGCTACAAAAGTTTATTTAAATAAAACAAAACCGGTTTTAGATACAAACGAAATTCTTTATTCCTGTGAAAGTACGTTCGATGCCATTATGTATGGAACTCGATTTCCTTTGCATGGCCACCACGGGAACGCTTGCAGAAGTCCAGACGCTGAACCCAATTTTTGACGGTTTTGAAGCATAAATCGGCCGATACTGCTGCAATTTCACGTTCGATATTCGTACGAAGTTCACCAATCGTCGCTGGCTTGTTGGCATAGACCATAAACTTGACGTAGCGCCACAGGAAATAATCTAACGGCGTCAAATCGCACGACCGAGGCGGCCAATCGACTGTGCCATTTCGTGAGATAACACGTTCACCGAACTTAGTTTCCAATAAATTGATTGTGGCATTCGCTGTGTGGCTTGTGGCGACGTCCTGTTGGAACCGCATGTCCTCCAAGTCCATATTATCCAATTGGGGCATAAAATATTCGGTTATCATTGAACGGTAGCGATTCGCATTCACAGTAATGGCCGGTCTTGATCACCACGGAAGAAGTACGGCTCAATGACGCCGCCGGCCCATAAACCGTAATTTTTTCGGGAAGCAATGATTACTCATGGAGTACGTGTGGATTGCTGGCTGACCAATAATGCATATTTTGCTTACTGACGAAGCCATTCAGCCAGAAATGAGCCTCATCGCTGATTGTTGAGGCCTGTTAAAGTTGGCCTCTTAAAGTTGATGCCACTGACTCCAAATTTCGGTAGTAAATTTTAATAATTTCGACTCGTTGTTGGCTCGTATATCTTTCCATGATGAAATGGCAAACCTTAAAATAAATAAATATAAATGGTTTCCCATTAAATCCCATGAAGGGACCGGGGATAACCTTACTGAAGAGAAATGTCAAAAGAGCGGGAAAAAATATGGCGTCGTTTGCTGTCCCTATCGATTTACTTTTGTAGCGTCTCTGTTGAAAAACCCTTTAATAACTGAATCTGGCTTCAATTCGGTTGTCATTATCGAATTTGGTATCAATACGGTCGCAATATCCGAATCCGGCATTAATTCAGTTGCAGCGACCGGATTTGGCGTCAATTCGGTTGCTGTAACCGAATTTCTCATTAATTCTGTAGGTGCAACCGAATTCATTTGCAATTCGGTTAACACAACATAATTCTATATAGTTAAAATTTGACGTTTAAAAATCTATAGTCAAATGTCAAGATTTTTTTTTGATTATTTAGAAAGGCAAGTAAAATATGTTTTGTATTGAAACCGGTCATGTGAGATATGCTGAAATCGTCGGTATCCAAAACGGTTTACGACCTAAATCAACCTCGAATATGCGTCACAATTAGTGCGGTGCTCCATGTTGGCCGGGACTTCACAAATGGTCGGAATAGGCAAGTATAACAAATTTTTTACCCCATACAAAGGGGTTTTCAATTTGACTGATTCAAATGTTCAAATTAGAAGTACATGACATTTTTTCATTTGGTTGACTAGTGAGATAATTTCAAAGGTAAAATGCAATGTTCGAACTAAAAAGTAGATTCGAGGGCTTTAGCGAAAAAATTCACAACTTCATTATTAATTGATGGATTTTCTTAAAAAGCAGCTTGTTTGATTTCTAAAACCTGCCACATTGCGTATAAAATACAAAAAAAATGCACTCTGTGAATTAATATTTTTTTAAAAGGCTTTAAGGGGCTTTCGCTTGTAAATTTTCGGTAAAATTTTGTAAAATGCCTGATTCAAGAACCGATTACGACCGCTGTATCTAGCCGATGAATGAAGACGCACATTATTTATGTTTTGGGGTCTACTACCATCCATTTAGTATATATTTTGACGAGATTTGTTAGTTGGTGAAACAATTTTTCATACAAAAACAAATTAACCAAAAAAAAAATTTTTTAATTTAAAAAAAAAAACAAAAAAAAAGAAAACGAAAAAAAAAATTTTTATTGCGTTTTTCGAGCTCATGTCAAGGTTATCTACACAGAAAAAATTATAGCATCCGGAGTACATTTTGAGTGTTGACTAGTGTAATTATTAAACGTTGTTCTTGCGTATACTCGTATCTCTCCATGATGAAATTGGAAACATTACTGAATACATTGAAAAAAAAATGAAAGATCATGACATACTACAAATGGCCGAAACGTCTCTTAGAAATGATATCGCTCATATTGGGAAACTCTATATATGGGTTTATTTTCTCGCTTTTTAATTGTTTTATAAGAATACTGGAAAATAAATCATCAGTTAATAATAAAAAACTTCAATAGTTCTTTTGTGACACTATGTAAATTCGGTTAGAACAACCTATAATTCGGCTGGGACAACCTCTAATGCGGTTGTGCCCACCTATAATTAGGTTGTTGCGCCAACCTCTAATGAGGTTGTGTTAACCTCTATTGAGGTTGTGTTAACCTCTATTGAGGTTGTGTTAACCTCTATTGAGGTTCTGACAACCTCTAATTCGGTTGTGACAATCTCTTATTTCGATTACTGCTAATTCGAGTGTCTCAACAGAATTTTTCTGTGAGTGTAGATACATTTGTTTTTCTTTTGTCATAAACAGAGCGACGGTAAAATGTATTGAAGAATATCATGGTACAAACAACTGGTAGAAGCACTAGCCCAGCTGCTTTAAACTTTTTCTGGAGTGAGTTTTTCTCTTATGTCAAAGTTTCTTCACTTTTGTTTGTATACAACCTCCGTTCGCCTAGAATTGCGGTTTTTGAAATGTTTTCTCCGTAAAGATCACAGAGGAACGTTTTAATTTTTACACTTAAACACTTTCAGGATATTAAGTAAAACACACGCATTTTGTAAATGGGACTTTTTCCAATTTTGTATACGTTTTCATTATTTTTCTATCATCTGACTTGACACAATACAATCACTGAGCAGAAACAAAATGCCTGTTGTTTTTGGCTTGTTGTATTTGTTCTCGTACTACATCTTCCATTATATTTCTACCATGATTAGTATAGAGAACTTATTGCACTCTTTTTCCGCTCTCATGTAGAAAGGCTGAGTAAAAGAGCATAAACGAGTCTTCTTCTCTTTATAGAATATTTCAATATAAATGCACCATTTCGACAATGTTATTACATAAAACAATACAAAAAGCAAAAATATTTCAAAATGCATCAATGTTTCTATTCTATACTATACTATTCAATACAATTTGGCGACGGCGACCGGCTTGTTTGCTCACAGTCACTACATCAATACCATCATACTTATTTTCACGCAGAGACTATTGTTGTACAGCAGCCACGTATGTGATGCTGACGCTGTGTGTTGATGGCATGTGTTCACTTTGATAGATTGCCCTACCCGTGCCTATAGATGTTAAAACTTTAGCAAAGGAAGTTAAATTCATTTTACTAATTGCACTGTAATACGAACACTATAAATCTACAGCTCACATCCTTTTGGGAGCACATGAGACACTTCAGGTAGCTCAATTTAGTTGTGACCCGCAATCATAATAAAATATGGAGGGCAAATAATTCTTTCGGTAGGTATAATTAAATATGCACCAATACAGTCAGGCATTACAATACGTAACCGTTCATACTTTTTAACAAAATTCAACATCCTCTTCCCTCTCCTACACCCACCCCCTGAAGGGATTGTAGACTAATGCAGAAATTTATGATGGCTATAAATAAGTTAAAACGTTCCACTTACGATTTAATTGCCAGCATGAAGTGAAAAAAGAAACAGCTCCAAACACCAACCTAAACAAATTGCTAATATCAGGGTGAAGACAAATATAAAGCAAAAGACTTCATAAAAGTCGAAACAACTTTTGGGTCGAGTACATTAGTGCATCTTTTATACCCATTAGAAAAAAATGATGAAACCTTTGGGCAGATAACAAAATTTTTTATTTTTTACATAAAACTATGATAATATTAATGTTTTTTCTACTTTTTTTATTATAAACGGGTGAGTGAAGTGGGTAAGAACTTTAATATTTCCATTTAAAGCTATCCCCTTACAATATCTAATTGTTGAAAAGAATTGTTCAGAGTTTTACCCAAAAACAGAAATCAAATTATAAAAAACTTGGAAATTTAATGTTCAAATAATCGAACATTTGGATATCTGTGTTAACGTCTACTTTTCGATCATTCATACTATTGAAGCCATCTGTTGCCAAAAGAGCTGAGACCGACCGATCCTGAAAGGGGTTGGAGGCCCATTTCCAACCCGATAAAAATTGCTCTACTTTGTTTACAAAACCGCTTCACAACAAACCATGGTACAATGAAGAGTGTCGCACTGCAAATGATGAAAATAACACTACACGCATGGTAATGCTGCAGTCAATTGTAACGCGAGCTGCGACTGAGCGGTATAGGGGAAAAATAAAGGATGCAACCCGTCTCTTTAGGCGTAAGAAACGGCAGTTGGAAAAGCACGAGAGTGAGACATACAGGAGGAAGAACAAAGCCCGAACTACTGGACTTAGTTCAGGGTCCCCCTTTTCCGTAAAGACAAGTACGGAAATCCCATCGCAGGTGTTCAGAGGATGTTGGGAAAATGGTTAGAACATTTCTCCGCGCTACTGGTACCTGAAATATCCAATCACGAGGAGACAATCGAACACAATTTGGACGACGACGTCAATTTCCCCCCTTTCCAAACCAAGACTGGGTCAGAACGGCTATTGCCGGGCTTAAAAACAAAAGATCCGCAGGAGCCGATGGATTACCGGCGGAGCTGTTTAAGGCTGGTGGCGATTAGCTGATAAGGTACATGAAGCAGATCTATTGGCAAAATTTGGTTAGATGAATGCATTCCCGTCGATTGGAGTCTTATGCTTAGTTTCACAGTTAAAAATTATCCATTTAAATCGAGTTTAAATGCCCGATGTTTGCGATTTAATATGAAAATTTTCGGTGAGCTTGAAAATTGAGCTTTTAAATGACGAGTGTGAAACTCGCACTTAGTGTACTATCCCCATATTGAAAAAAAGTGAGCCAAGTCTCTGTGCCAACAAGGGTGGAATAAGCCTTTTACCCATAGCATATAAAGTTACTATCAAGTATAATGTGTGACAGACCAACACCCATTATAAATGGCCTGACAATCGACAATCGACACCTATCATCTTTGTGTCGATTATAATCCTGCCTTCGATAGATAACGCGATATAATGGCAAAAGACTGGACTCGCTGGTGGCTGCAATTTGTGGGTGATCGCAAATTACATACAATTCCGACAATGAAGAGGAAGATACAATGGGAGTTTCCTCCGAGGGTAGGTCACAAAATTGAAGTTAACTGACTGATTAAAAACAGTCTCTGACATAGACTCCGAACAAGAAGGCGAACCACCACGCAATAAAGTAAAGGTAGCAAACAAACAGAAATATATGTTAAGGGAAGAAGGGCTTTTAAAGATCTACACGCTGAAAAAAACCGCCTCTGTAGTATATCCTCCCAAACGTATTCTGCAGGAACCATGTATATGTTTGGTACACATTTCAAACATTCATATATGTTTGCAACTCCCAAACACACTTGTATTTAAATACAATCAGTAGCATATTTACTGGCAAATATGTATGCTTTTAAGTGGACACATATGCTTGTTTCATCGCAAACATCCATACACTTACGTGGAAGCATTCTCGTGTTTCCCCAAACCTATATATAGTTACGTGGAAACATATGCGTATTTCCCAACAAATATAATAATATTTAAACAAGAATTAATCTTTGATTTAAATATATATGTATGTATTGTTTATTATTATTAATTTTATCAATATAAAGCCACATTTATAAATATTTAATACAAAGAACTACAAAATTTAAAACGGTCTTTACTACATTCAGGTGCAGTGAATGCATTTTTTGTTTTTTTTTTCATGAAATGAGAACCTGCTGCTCTTTAGCTTCTCCTTTCTTTGTTGTGTCTCACGTTTTTGTTTTCGGAAGGTTTCAGCTATGCGTTGGAACACAAGGAATATATTTATATACAAACCTAGATCATGCAAACCAAGGGTTTATTTCACAAATGATCCGTCGTTCCGATTTTCTCAGTAAAGGCTGGGACAGACAAAGGGCTTCACGTTGTTGCCCTCTCCAGTTTCTTTCCTCTCTTTGGTAGCACACATACAAATATACGAAACACATACACAAAAACCAAAGTAACATCACAAACCATATAAGCGTCCGAGGCTTCGTTTATTCCTTTTGCACTGATCAAGCGTTTTTGATATCCTCAATCCGATGAATCATTGACGAAATGAAACTAACACGCAATACAACGCCCAAAATAAGAAACACTGACTTCATCTGAAATTTGCACGCACATTCATGAATATTTATGACTCGCTGATTGAGAGAATAATGCAAAAATACAGATACCCTCTCGGGAGAGCATAGACAGTGCAACAAACACAGCTGTATTTTTATCACAAAAATAAATATATGTGAGTCGCAAACACATATTCTAACATATTAATCATGTAATATTGAATAGCAAACTCAATATGTTTGGACACAAGTATATTATATTTGCCACAAGCTCCAAACACACTTTATATTTGCATCCAAACAACAACAAAAAACAGATATTCAGCGTGTAAATATTTGAATATACATCTGAATTGAATTATCTGAATGACAGGTCTGAAACATGAGTACGGTTAAAATGCCTTGCAATATCGGTCTCGTTGAGGACAGAGATAGCCAAAGGGTTTACCATTTCAGGGAAAAACATTTTGCTTCTAATAATGATCAATATTTTACCACTGAACGGTAGAGAAATTTTCCTTCCAATGTTTATTATTCTTATGCCGTATCTATTCAAATAGTTATAAATTTTTGATTAGTATACACAAAAAAAAACATTGCATTTTTAAAAGGAATTGTCTACAATTAGGATAGATGTAGAGTTTTAATTCTCCTTAGAATTGAGTTCCCTATGCATAATGCAGAAAAAACAAAAAGAGATCGTTTTCCACTACATTCCATGAAGGGGTTGGCGAGAGCATCGTACAAACCGGTGAGCTGTGCGCATTTTAGTTTTTACACTCACTGCTTGGAACCTACAATTTTACACCGGTTCCGAACGCTATTTTCAGAAGCCTTTTCATGGCTAAATACTCGTTAGTGTCGCCGTCACTAAGCGAGGTGACCGCTGTCGAATGGAATGTAAAGTGGTCAGAGCAGAGAGCGAACCCACCTTCTCATGTACAAGAGCCGCGGACACTAATATCGCACCACCGATGGAAATATAACGCACAACTCCCGCCTTAAACTGACCTGAAATAAAGTTTACATTTCTTTTTAATAGTACAAGTGACATATGCACACATTTTAAAACATACAGAAAATGTGTTCTCTACTTCTACGATGAGATGATATACTTGATTTGATTTAACACTTACATTCATTTACACCGAGTTGAATAATTTATAATCCTGTGCTAGGCTTCTTCTAATAATATTCGTATTTAAAAGTATTCGTTGACACTTTCCTAATTGAATAAATGAGAATTCTACTGTCTTTTAATAGCCCATGAATAAATTTGCTGCTACTGTTCACAACTATTAAACTATAAATGCCATGTCAGTTTTTGGAAAGACACTTTACATGGTTATGAAAATGTAACCACAAGAGCAAAAGCCGATATGCGCTAACCAAGTTTGTGACACAAGGACATTCAGGATATTTGCATAAATATATTTAAATACTATGTGTTTAAAGGTATGAAACATGACATTAAAGGAGAAGCGATAAGTGCACGGAAGAGAGAAAAAACTGAAAATGTAAGGGCGATTTTTATAAACAATGAAAATGCCAGCATAGGCATGAGCAAACGTTCTGAAATTTAGAGGTCACGCAAAAAAAAAAACACAAAACAAAGAAAGAAGGAAAATATTTTCTTCGTAGGTTAATGGGGAAATATGGTATAGTGATTAAACCACTCTAATTTCCAGGAATTAAACATTCATGAAGTATAATTTTGGGAATACGTACTTGTAGTTCATATCCTAATTGTGTATTTTTGGTAAGTGTTCATGGCTGGAGCGGCAAGTAAAACTCTAGTTTACAATGAAAATCAGAACAATTATGCCTTGTTAAAAAGATTTGTACATTTATGAAAGCTTTAATAATTTCTTAAACCTGAAAAATTATCAAATAATTTATGGTTGAACGTTATACTTCTATAACTTAAGGTTGTCTGTTCTCACATCCCAGGGGTTGACATGCGAGGCAATAAACTTTTGTGGTTTTTAGTTAAATCATGTAATATTTCAAAGTGAGAACGAATTCAAAACAAAAACTTAATCAGTTTCATTCTATGCTATCATCCGTTATGATAATTTTGTAATCTAAAGTATGCAGAATGTAAATTTATGCTGGCCAGAAAGGAATTGACAGCTGGATATTTCAAATAACTTGCGGCGCACCAATTGTGCTACAATAAGAAATTTAAATAACTTTATTTTTAATCCTTGTATTTCTATAAAAAAAAATTTATTGTATAGAAAATTAAATTTTATTGGTTCCTTATCGCACGTTGCGGGCAAAATGTAATAAAAAAAAGACAGCAGACAATTGTCTGAGGCCTTCGGCCACCGACTGTCCCTGCAGGCTGTGTCAGAGACACGGCCATTAAGTTTAACGTAGAATACGCCATCCGATAAGACAGAAAACATATATAACAACAAATGATAAATAACATAAGCAAATGAATTTATTTATTTGATAGTTACTTTTGATAATATACATAAGCTTAAGGTAGGAAAAATAGGTTAAATATGTTTTTAAATTAAAAGAGTAAGGATAAATGATAAATAACAGACGCAAATTAATTTGATTTATATTTTTTATAATTATATATCCTTGTTAAATTCAAATTCACATTTAACATTTTGTTTCACTTAAATACATAAGTGAATATACGAAATTTCAATATTTCATCAATCAAAACAACAGCCGAAGGTTTGTGTCCACACTGAAACAGCAGCATAGTTTGTGTTCACTCTACAAACTCAAACACTCAACCAAACACCACACATATGTTTGAGTGTATGTGTTTAAACAATTTTCATTTGAGAAATTTAAATATTAGGAAGATATCAACCAATATGAAATGTATATCAAACGAAAGATAACATCTTCATTTACCTACAAAAAAATTTTTAAAAAAAGTTATCTCGCCGTTTCCTCATAATCAATGAAATAAAGATTACAACTATAACAATCTGACATGACTCCCTATACCGTAAGGTAAGACGTTTTCTACGCCAAAAATGTACAAAACTTTTTCAACACTATTATGCTACAACCCAGTATTATCAACTATATTGGGTACTTTTGCTTTGGTTTGTTTGTCTAGAGTACATATGTTTTGGAATTTCTTATTTAATGGGAAGTTTTCTAGGTGGAGCCTGTAACCAATATTTACTTTAGTATATAAAGTATAGTAGTTTTGAGCCCAATAAAATGTTAATTTAGGAAAGCCAAAGTGAATTAAGTTTTAAAAAAATTTTTTCTTAAATAAGTGGCATTTCTTGAAAAATGTAAATTTTCTCAAAAAAAAAAATACCTATTCAAATTTTTAAACAAAGTACCTTTTCTTAAAAAATACCCTATCTTAAAGAAGTACCTTTGCTTAAAATAAGTAAATTTTCTTACAAAAAGCTAATTTTCTTACAAAAACCACATTTTCGTAAAATGCATTAATTTTTTATAAAATAAGTACCTTTTCTTAAAAAATAAAATTTTCTTACAACAAATTGTCTTGTCTTAAAAACTCCCTTTTCTTTAAAGAGTAATTTTTTTGTGAAACAAAATAAATTTTCTTAAGGTAAGTACCTACTCTAAAAACTGTACCTATTGTTCAAAAAAGGACCAGTTCTGAAACAAAATGCCATTTCTTAAAAAAAACACAAAACATTAGCTTTTAATAAAAGAAGTACCTGCCATTAAAGAAAGGACCTTTTCGGGAAAATATAATACATATTCTTACAAAAAGATCTAAAAATACAATTTTTTTAAAAAAAAAATACATTTTATCGAAAAAATGTTTCTTAAAAAACGTTTATCATTTTACACAAATTGTCTTTTTTTAAGAGATCCATTCAAATTATAGTATTTTCCAACGAGCGCCTTAGGCGTTTTGGAATTACTAGTAAATAATATTTAGCGAAAGGATATTCGCAATTTTTTTAATCCATGTATTTTATTAATGTTTTTTTTATTGTATAGAAAATTGAATTTTATTTTACATAAATAGTAGGTTTGTAAGATGCTAGACCGCAAATGACCCTGATGCTCATTAACGCATATACGACACCTGTTCAGGCAATTATTCATTGCTGCCACCTGATCATTGCGGAATTATTCTTTGCGGCTTTCGCATATGCGACACCTGATCCGACAATTATTCATAATGGCCTGAAGGGTTGGAGTCGGGATCGCCTCAAATATTGTAGTAATGGACTGCTTCAATTCAGTCAAATTTCTTGTTTCCATTTTCTACTCCTCCTAATTTACAAACAAATTATATAAATATTTTCCCATTACATCCCATGAAGGAATTAGCGAGAGCTTCTCACAACCAGTGAGCTCTGCGCTTTCTAGCTCTTATACTCACTGATTGGGACCTATAGCTTTACACCGGTTCCTGACGGTATTTTGAGAAGCTTTTTCATGGCTAAATACTCGATAGTACAGCCGTCATTATGCGAGGTGACCACCGACGAAAAAATGTAAGGTTGTCAGCACTGGGATCGAACCCAGTAGCTCGGGAACAAGAAGCACGCACACTAACCATTGCACCACCGACGGCCAATCTTTCTTGACATAACCCTATAAAAAAAAGTTTGATGAAACTGTGCACCACACAGTGACTCGTTCTGGGTGCAGTTCTGTCTCATGGAGTATATCTGGATTAGATTTACTCCATATACTGCAATTTTGCTTGTTGGAACGAAGTTCCTTATCGCACGTTGCTGGATGGCGGCTAAATGAAAAAAACTTAAACACCTTTTTTAACACAATTATGCTACAACCCACTATTATCAGCTATATTGTTAACTTTTGCTTTGGTTTGTGTCTATACTAATGGCTTGGATCATAGACAAAGAAGTTAACTAGATAGCTATCTCACATATGTTGAGAAATTGCTTGTTTAATAGGACGTTTACTAGGTGGAGCCTGTAACCAGTATGTATTATATATTGTAATTTTGCACCCAATAAAAAGTAAATTTAAAAAAGCCAATGATAAGAAGTTTAAAAAATAACATTTTGAGTTTCAGTAGTTTCGGCTTAAGGTCATAAATATAAAAACAATACAGTTCAAGTATTCGTTTTTATGTCAACTATACTTACAACTAAAAAACAATTTCCTAAAAAAGATAAGTGCCTTTCTTAAAAAAATTTAATTTTCTCAAAAAAAATCCCTATTCAAATTCTTAAACAAAGCACCTTTTCTTTAAAACATATTTTTCGTAAAGAGGTACCTTTGCTTTAAAAAAGTATTTTTTTCAAAAATATGTAAGTACCTTTTATTATTTCTTGCAAAACTACCTTTTCTTTAAAGGGCACCTTTTTTGTGCAACAAAATTACGTTACTTGAGATAAGTACCTACTCTTAAAAATTTACCTATTCATGAAAAAATGACCAATTCTAGAAGAAATTCCCATTTCTTAAAGAAACACCGTTTCTTCAAAAACTACCTTCTGTTAAACAAAATACATTTTCTTACAAAAATTCCTTTTCTTAATAATAAAAAAAATCAATCAGTATGCGAACTCACGGATGATGTGCTAACACCTTTTTGCTACACGGTACCTGTTCGATTTCTATGAACACATTAGTAAATGTTACATTGGAAAATAAAAAATAATGGTTTTTTTGTATACACCGGGCAATGCTGAACATCAAATGACTCGCTTTGTTTGGCCATAGCAACAACAACGAAACAACCAAACGCACTACATCACACATACTTTGTACGAAATAGCTGACGTATTAGTGTGTCACCATAACGTCGACTGCGCAAGCTTACAAATGAAATTTTGCGAGGCTATGCTTTATATCTCAGTTCAGTAACAGCAACAGACACATGTACATACATACATTACTACATACGCTATAGACACAATTTCGTTTGCCTCACCCCTGCCACACCACTCTTTCATTGCTCTCTTGCTCGCTCATTTTGGTTTAACACGTCATTATTCTCTTTCGCAGTCGCATAAAATCTGGTTTTAGCAGCAGCATAAAATCTGGTTTTAGCAGCAGCATAAAATCTGGTTTTAGCAGCAGCATAAAATCTGACTTTGATAGATTTAGTCCCTATACGCCGCTACAGATGTTAACACATCAATAATATCTCATCTTTTCTTTTCTTGAGATAATTACCCTTTCTGAAAATACGTAAAAATAGTGCTACTTCTTTAAAAACTACCTGTTCTTAAGTGGCCGTCGGTGGTGCAATGATAGTATGCGCGGCTCTTGTGCAGGAGAATTTCTAAAATTTCTTTCGACACTCTCGAGCATTTAGCCATGAAAAAGTTTCGCAAAATACAGTACGGAACCGGTGTTAAAACGTAGGTCCCTATCAGTGAGTGTTAAAACTAGAAAGCTCACAGCTCACTGGTTGTGTGAAGGCTGTCCCTAATCCCCACATGTGATGTAACGGGAATCCATATATTTTATTTATTTTTGTTTAGCACGATTGATTTTCAGTTTTTTTTTTTTACACTTCCTAAGCATACCCTCACTCTAAACTACCCATTGGTTGTCAGTTCAAATCAAAAATATTTATATTTTTAGATGTTCGAATGGGCGTGACCAATTCGGCCTGATTTAATAGAAGAGCGGCATTATAATAAACTACATATAACGACTTCCGTCTTTAATTCGGATTGGCTGTGTGTGTGTGATTTATCATGATTACCAGTCCCTTGTCCGGCCATCATTTGTATGGGAGGTTTGAAAACGGATGTAGCGAAGTTATCCGTGTTACGATCGGTTGTGGTTTACGAGGGATATCAACTCGATGAAGCGGACTGTCCCCAGCTTTTGTATGAGATGTGCTAGAATGGATGCGGCATAATCATTCATGTTTCACTGCAAAGTGGCATTTGGCTAAATACACTATGTGTAATTTTTTAAGTCATGGAAATATGACCATATGTGGACACCACTACGTGATAAAAGACCTGTCTCACAGTTTTGTCCAAAGTCATTCACTTTTTTTTATGGGCCCCCAAAGATTTGGGGCCTAGGTGTCATTTTTGCAAAACAAAACTCATCATTTTGTCAGCCTCATATCTTGCAAACAGTTCGTAATTTTTATCTACTCTCTGAGGGAAAGTTGTAGCCCTTGTCATAGATTGTGAACATATAAAATCAAAAAACTTCATCTTCAAGGTCAAAATCGAAAAAAAAAACTTTAAAATATTCGATTTTTTTTTACCTATTTTCTCCTGTTCAGGTCCATAGGTAGCAAACGGTTAAAAAATTCAAAGAAACAATCAACTACAGAAATGTACCTCAGATCTCAATAAACAACTTTCTACAACATAGGAACTTCCTAGAGATGATTCTTAACACCGTTTAGGTAGCTGCAAAAGCGAAAAATTTCCCGAAAATTTTTTAATTTCATTTGTTTTTTCTTTACTGCAGCATTGAGATACTATACTATCTATTACAAAAATAATACAAAAAATATTCGTATTACGTTCGTATTAGGTCCAGGGCCATCAACATTATAAACATAATACGAATATTTTTTTTATTACTTTTGTAATAGACAGCATATTATCTCAATGTTGATACCTAATAAACTTTTATCATGTGGAGTGCATATTTATCTCCATTATCCATTTTTCTCCATTATTCAGATTATCCAAACTCTTGTGGGGGTAATTAGTAGTTGAGTTATATTTATAGGATACCACAATCATTCTCCAACATTTGCAAAATCCTGTAATTAGGGTGTATACATTTTTCATATTATATCACTTATATCCTGGTGCCTTAACTTATTCCCTAAATTAAACCTTTTTTTGTCACTATTGAAATGCCAATGGAGAAATACATATATGCGTACTAATTAAGTCAGTAAGGTATTTCGTTGATGGAAAACTGTATATTCCTATACTATAAAGTATTCCCAATATATTAGATTTGTAATAAAGGATTTTTGTGAACAGCACGTATTTCATATACCAAAAGGAGTAAAAAGTAACAAGACATAAATCATCTAATATCCAGGACCTGACACAACACTTTTCATAACTTATACTCTCCCATTACACATTAAGAACTTCTAATCGAGTGTGAAGTTATAATAATTTGTAATATTAATATTAGATCCCTCAGAGTACATAAATTATAGAATGTCTAATGTAGAATACTCACACGTGTGTGTCATTGTTATGATTTCCACACCACAAGTGATTACTAAACAAACCCCATTTAATGACCTTTTTGGTTAGATGTCAAGTTTTTGTGGTGGTCGCGTAGACTTCAGTTCGTTTTTGTGTGGCCAGTTTAGAATTCTGTTTGGAGTAAATTCCATAAGTGTGTTAGTTATTAAGTTTGTAATGAAGCACAGTGGTTGGATGTGGAAGTTTGAAATAATGGCGATAATTTTATATATTTTCGTAAGCAATATATAAAATACAATGAAACGTGACGTAATGATCCGTCCGTATAAATTAATAAACGCTCACCGTCATTCACACCCGCATATCTACCTGTTGTAATGGTCATCAAAACATACAAAACATCCAACACTCGCACCAACCACCGCGAACAATAACACTCACTGACAAACACACAAGCCCTGTCGACGTTGTGCACATATTAGCAGCGAACAGCGAACGAGAATGAGTGATTGGATGCAATTCTCATTTGCATCACTTCAGCGATGGTACTTAGTGTTAAGGTTGTCTAATCTCAAGTCATCGCCTCCGAGCGCACAGCCAGATAAGATTATAGCATTAGTTCTGCAAAGGACAGGAGCAACTTTTGGTATCCGTTCCTTAGTAAAGACGGTATAAATACATTGCTACCAGTAATGCCAACTCTGCAGGAACAAAACGCGCCGTCGAAATATCAAAAAAGTGCCAAATAACGAAAATAAGTAGAAAAATCCCGAAAGTGCTACAACGCGCTTAATAAATAATAGGGACAGGTAGATTTTGACAGTCAATGGCGGTTATGTAGTTTTATCTATTGGTAGTTCCTGTTATTTATTTTTCAGACAATGGAGACAAATCAACATAGCAAGTTACAGCGCCGAGCAATATGAGCGAATAATAAAACTTTATTATCAAAATGAGTGTACCCTTGTCGCGACGACACCTATTTTGGAATCAACCGGTACCAGTCATTACAAATGGGCAATGTGCACGCAGAATGTCATTGTTTGGTCTGGAGTGTGGTTCGGAGGCATCATCGCTCAGTACTTCCTCGAAGACGATGATGGCATTACTATCACCGTCAAATGACAGCTCTACCGATCACGGCCCGATGGTACACAGCTGATGCTACAATGGGCATTTTGCGCGACCGATTTTAGGGTTATCTCACGTAGAGGGGCGTTAAATGGCCACAAACCCCGTGCATATTAGCAAGTTAGAATTTTTATTGTGGGGTTTCCATAAGTCACAGATCTATGGCAATAAACCAGAATTCAGCATGGTATATGAACCAGATATCGAAAAGATAATTCTCGGTTTCGCGCCAATCACCGAAGCGCCGCCGGTCAATTGAACAAGGGCATATTCGGTGATGTCTTACACGCAACTTGTGTTTATTAAATTGGAACTCTCCCTATTGGAAAATCCTTTTAGATTACCAAGCGAAGAATACGATGTTTGGAGTGCTGATTTGACGGAACCAGCATTGTCGGACATTTTTGTTTTTCTCTTGCATCTACAGGATCAAAAATGGATTCTTGCGATAGTTTTGGGCGATAACCAACAAAAAATAGGAGCAATCTCAGCACATATGGTCAATGAAGATGAATATATTTTTGACAATACTTCGCCCGTCATTCACAGTAATGCATCAATATAAATTAACAGTTGTTCAAGACCATTAGCAACAAAAATGGTATATTACAATTGGAATACCCAAAATACAAAAAAATTAACATTCTTTAGCCAAATCGGTGTTGTATACAAAACGGGCTAAAGGGTAAATAAAAACTCAAAACGCGTGCACATTACGCGTTTCTCCAACAATGCGCCAAAAGCGTCCCAAGGTGCTAAATCTAGCCCCAAAAGAGTTAAATTGACATCACTGATTGCTACACAGGGGCTTCGGCTTACTGTTCCTACACAGGAGTTTCGGCTCACTGCCCCTACACAGGGGCTTCGGCTCACTGTTCCTTAACAGGAGTTTGGGCTCACCGTTCCTACGCAGGGGTTTCCGATCACTGTTCCTACAGGGGAGTTTCGGCTCACTGTTCCTATACAGGAGTTTCGGGTCACTGTTCCTACACAGGCGTTTCGGCTCTCTGCTCCAACACATCAGTTTCGGCTCACTGTTCCTACACAGGGGCTTCGCCTCACTGTTCCCACACAGGGGCTTCGGCACACTGTTCCCATGTAACCCAGCCGGTGATAACCGATACCGAACCGTTCTAACTGGACATGTAAAGCACATATCGAACCAGTATATCCGATACCGATCCACGCAGGGAATCCGAATAGTAGTGTATGCAAGACACCGAGTTCCCGACCATCTTCGAATCTACCAGTCCGAAACCTGCCCCAGACGATTTCTCAAGCCAATACTGGTATTCCCGAAAGGGTGTTGTCAAGCCGAGACAAGTGCCGCCAGCAGATTGTTGTCAAGCCGAAAAAAGTGCTCCCAGAAGAGTGTTGTCAAGCCAAGACAAGTGCCTCCAGAAGACAGTTGTCAATCAAGACGAGTGCTCTCAAGCTAAGAGGAGTGTTCTCACCGAGTGAAGCAGTTTATGTTACTACTGTAAATCAAATTAAAAATAAATAAATGGTTTCCCATTACATCCCATGACGGGATAGGGGAGAGCTTCTCACAATCACTGGACCTGTGCGCTTTCCAGTTTTTCACTCACTGATTGGGACCTACAGTTTCACACCTATTCCGAACGGTATTTTGAAAAGCTTTTTCATGGCTATATACTCGATAGTGTCGCCGTCACTATGCGAGGTGACCGCCGCTGAAAGAGTTTTTTTTAAGGTGGTTAGCGCAGGGTTCGGACCCAGGATCTCATGTACAAGAGGTGCGCACACTAACCATTGCACCACCGACGGCCACAAATCAAATTACTTTGTACATTAAATATCAATAAAGAATCTGAATTCGAATCCCCGAAAAGGGTAAACTATTCTGTTCTTATTTCGAAAGGTTTGATGGATCCTAACGAAAGACTCTGGACATGGCGGAGCTTACCTCACCCCTCGAAAAAAACACGCTATAAATATAAAACCTAATATATATAAAACCTAATTGATGAGCCTCGCAGATTGTAAAAACTTTTTATAATTCTTTCTGGGGGCATAGTGGATGAAAATCACGCAAGTGGTCATGTTCTTTTGGAACGAAGTTTCTTGAAAAAAAATGAAACAACTTTTGTGTTAACACTTTTACGCTACATCCCACTATTATCAACTATATTGTTTACTTTTGCTTTGGTTTGTGTCTAGACTAATTAGATGTCTTACATATGTTTGGAAATTTCTTGTTTCAAGGGAAGTTTCCTAGGTGGTTACAGGCAATATTTAATATTTAGTTTTGATGAAAGAATTAAAATAAAGAAAATTTTCTTAAATAAATGCCTTTTCTTAAAACAATTAAATTTTCTCAAAAATAAATAAGTATTCATATTCTTGAACAAAGTACCTTTTCGTAAAAAAATACGTTATCTTAAAGTAGTAACTTTGCTTAAAAAAAGTAAATTTTTTACAAAAGCACATTTTCGAAAAAAAACAAATTTTTTTTAAATAAATAACTTTTCTTTAAAAAGTACATTTTCTTGCAACAAATTGCATTTTCTTAAAAAATTAGCTTTTCTTTAAAGAGTACCTTTTTTGTGAAACAAAACAACTTTACTTGAGATAAGGACCTATTCTTAAAAATTTACCTAAACTTCCAAAAAAGGACGAATTCCAAAAAAAAAATTCCCAGTTCTTAAAAGAAAAATATTTTCTTCAAAAAATAAAATAAAATAAATTGTTTCCCATTACATCCCATGAAGGAATTGGGGATAGCCTCTCACAACCACTGAATTGTGCGCTTTCTAGTTTTATTCTCACTGCTAGGGACCTACAGTTTTACAGGTGGACCTACAGAAATTTAGCGACCTACAGTAATTTGAGGCGGTCAGAGCAGGAATCGGACCCAGGATGTCAGGTATAGGAGGCGCGCTCACTAACCATTGCAACATCGACGGCAAATATACCCATAAAAATACCTTCTCTTTAAAAAAATACATTTTCTTACAAAAATTACTTTTCTTAAAAACAAAATAATACCTTCTGTTTTCTTTTCTTGAGATAAGTAGCCGTTCGGAAAATAAGTAAATTGTCTTAAAAAAATAACCTTTTCCTGAAAAGAGTACCACTTTTTTAAAAAGTACCTGTTCTTAAAAAAGTAATTCTTTGTAAAACAATTCACACACTTACTGCGTTTACCTACAGAACGTACTTCTTCTTAAAAATAGTACCTTTTTGTAAACAAACATTAGCTTTTAATAGAAGAAGTACTTATACCTCTCTTTATAAAATGACGTTTTCGGGAAAATATGATACATATTCTTACAAAAAGGACCTAAAAATATACTTTTTTATAAATACATTTTGTAAAGAAAAATCGCATGAGGTTTCATGGGACACCCGGTTGGAACGAATTTCCTTTCGCTATATGAATGTGTCAGTGGCCAAATCGATTAACTCCACTTTCCCAAAATTTTGGTATGTTAGTGTCTGTGGGTTAAACTAATGTACCCAGTTCATTTTGAATTTAACTATATAATAGATACAGCTGTAGTGAAGTAATATATAATGTCAGTTTGCATTTATAATGAACGTGGAATTTGAAAACCCAGCGAAAATTTAAGTTTCTACAGGTATTTTTTGATGGAGTTAATCGATTTGGCAACTGACGCATTCATTTACGAGTATTATGTACTAGTTACTTCCAACACGTTTAAGGCGCCCGTTGTAAAATACGATAATTTAAATGGATCTTTAAGAAAAGGTACGTTTTGTAAAATAAAAAACTTTTTTTAAGAACAATTTAAATTTAATAGGAAACCATATACTACGTTGTACAACAAACCATGAAAACAATTTAATAATGGCTCCCTATTATGCATTCAGGTCGATTCCTAAATTCGTGCTTCACTTCGACGTAGTCAACGTTTCATTTTCGACGTTCTGTTTTCGATGCATTCTAAAATACTCGTAATGACTTATCGATAAAAATTGTCAAATTTTTGGCATCACTAAATATATCAGCTGAAGGTGTAATCAGCTGATTGGGAAAATTATTCGTCATTAACAAAAAATTCTAAACAAAATCTCGGGTTTAAATAAAAAATAGATTCCATTGCGTTTTATGTTACAGATAAATCGGGAAATCTGCGAAGTGTCCTTAAAAACTTAAGACACAACACGAGGGAAATATGTTCAATGAATGGCATCAAGAATGTTTATAAAAAAAATTATAGAGCTCTTTTTTATTCCTTAACAAAGTTTTAGAAAAAATTTTATGATTAACAAAGAGGCCTTCAAATATATTTTGTCGGAATTAGAAGACAACATCAAATCAGAAACACGGCTGGTATGTTACGGGATGTAAATGCGCGGATATTGGCGTCGAACCCAAATGACATTAAATTAGTGACACGAGTATTTTAGAATACATATGATGTGAAAGAAAACACATGTTTCTGTTTGTACATCTCTAAAAACATGAGTTTTCTAGCAATCACACCACCTACGTATTATAGAACAGCAAAAAGTGAATGGGGCGCGTATTGATGGTGAAGCTGACTATAGGAATCGACCTGATGATTTAAGTGATTCATTACGAAAAGGGTTTGTCCTAATTTTTTGTTAAAAATTTTTCAGTACATTGTTATCTTATATGAGTGTTAAATTGATTTCAACAAATTGATTTTATAAAGCTGTACAAATGCAACATAGATGTTTTTTAAATATACTCCAGAGCTAGATCTGGGGACAATGAATATAAAAAAATGTTATTATTGAATTGCTATTGTTTATGATGGTACTAAATTTTTATAATTACTTGAATACAATAAACTTTCTGAAACAAAAATAATTATTTATGATTTTTTGTTGCAAAAAAAAAATATAATGGGGTGATTTTTTTAATAATACTCAAATTTAATCATTATTATTGAAAAAATCCTTAAAATTAATAACATATTCATTAGTGTATTATTTTTATAATAAAACTCATAATGAATACGGTCCCTGACTTCTGTGGATGAAGGAACAACAGACTACGACTGTTTCGGAGATAAGAAAAGAGTGTCCAAATTATCCAAGTTAGGAGTTACTAGTACAATTAAATTTCTATCACTAGAAGCTTTTATTCCATCTTGGGAAGGACGATATGTCCTTAAGCCATTTAAACGTATGAAACATGTCCTCCAACGATTTAAGTTTCGAAATAATAGAAACAAAATCAGAATTTAAATTTTGAAATTCTTTCTTTACCTCCTCAAATAGCTTATAAAAGTCAACATCGAATTCCCTACACTTCCAACATATTCAGCGGATCCCGCTTTCCTTAGCCTTAATTATGTCATAATGCCTTCCATTGAAGCCAGCACACTTCACATGGGCATGACTATCACAAAGCCAACATGGCAGAAACAACCCTCATATACGTCCCTGACTATACAACTATAGTAATAATTACCAATTATGTCTAAAGGTATGCAATAAAAGAAAATATTAAAACAAATTAGTACAACTGTCAAACACTAAACCAAGAAATCCTAAAATTATGCAGAATAATACTGGCTTGTATACTGGTAAAAAAAATTTGTTAAAATTTTTTTTATTTAGCCCCCATCCCCCAACCTGCGATAAGGAACTTCGTTCCATAAATTTTTCTTAAATAAGTTTACCATTTTACAAAAGTATCTCTTCTTAAAATTATCGTATTTTCCAACGGGCTTCTTAGGCTTGTTGGAACTAACTAGTACATAATAGATAGCGAAAGAAACTTCGTTCTAACCGAGAGTCCCCTGTGCTTTTTTTTTATCAATTCCATATATTTTTGATCAAAAAACTACGAATGAATAATGTTATTTACATGATCCCATTAACTGTTTAAATATTCCTGACAAAAGAAGAAATAAAAATGGTTTCCTATTACAACCCATGAAGGGATTGCGTGAGCTTCTTATAGCCAGTGAGGTCTACGCTTTCTAGATTTTACTCTCACTTTCCGAACGGTATTTGGAGAAGCTTTTGCATGGTTAATTACTCGATAGTCTCGCCATTATCAAGTGAGGTGGCGGTCATTGAAAGAAATGTAATGTGGTCCGGTCAGGGATCGAACACACATTCTCATGTACAAGAGCATCGTCGGCTACATTTGCGGAAGTTGTTGCATGTTTTTTGTTTGCTATGCTGAGTAAAATCTCAAAAATAACAAATCTTTGAGGGCAACTTACAAGCTTATAAGTTACAGGCCATGATATTTTGTTTGTCACCAAAGTGGTCTATTTTGACACCCTGTAGCACAACACATATTGAAACAGGGTGCCTCCACCTATCTTACTCTCAAAGCGTAACTCCCCCCCTACAAATAAGGGGTTTACAATAATAGCGCTACAAAATAAAACACAACCGGTTTTAGATACCAATGAAATTCGTTATTCCTGTGAAAGTACGTTCGATGCCATTATGTATGGAACTCGATTTCTTTTGCATGGCCACCACGGGCACGCTTGCAGAAGTCCAGACGCTGAACCAATTTTCGACGGTTTTCAAGCATAAATCGGCCGACACCGCTGGAATTTCACGTTCGATATTCGTACGAAGTTCATCAATCGTCGCTGGCTTGTTGGCATAGACCATAGACTTGACGTAGCCTCACAGGAAATAATCTGACGGCGTCAAATCGCACGACCGAGGCGGCCAATCGACTGGGCCATTTCGTGAGATAACACGTTCACCAAAGTTGGTTTCCAATAAATTGATTGTGGTATTCGCTGTGTGGCTTTTGGCGCCGTCCTGTTGGAACCACATGTCCTCCTAGTCCATATTATCCCATTGCCCAATGACGCCGGCGGCCCATAAACCGCACCAAACCGTAATTTTTTCGGGATGCAATGATGACTCATGGATTACGTGTGCATTGCTGTCTGACCCATAACGCATATTTTGCTTACTGACGAAGCCATTCAGCCAGAAATGAACCTCATCGCTGAAGATGATTTTCCGTTGAAAATCCGAATCAAAGTTGAGGCCACTGACTCCAAATTTCGGTAGTAAATTTTAATAACTCCGACTCGTTGTTGGCTCGTATATCTTTCCATGATGAAATGGCAAACCTTACTGAAGAGAAATGTCAAAAGAGCGGGGAAAATATGGCATCTTTTGCTGTCCCTATCGATTTACTTTTGTAGCGTCTCTGTTGAAAAACCCTTACCTAATTCTAAAACAATCAGTCCAACGAAAACTACACGCTGTAAAATAACAGCCCCAGTAACATATTACAGGAACCATGTACATGTTTGCGAGCATTGTGTTCGTGAATTCAAGATCTGCTGTTTTATGTTTGTTTATTTCCTTTTACGTTCTGTTTTCAGAAACTCTTAACAAACAAAGCCACATTTGGGTCACAAATACAAATATTATAATCTAGTACTCATTGTACCCCTAACATGTTATATTGAATAGCAAATACATTGTGTTTGGACACAAGTATACTATAATTGTGGCAAACTACAAACATGTTATATTTGCATCCAAACAACAACAAAATATAGATTTTTCAATGTGTAAGAACTATTTCAACTATTGGAATGTAGGAAATATTTAAGCAGTTGATCTGTTAGTATTAGCTACAAAAGTGTGGAATGATGGAGCGGAATGAAATCAATTGAAACCCTTAAGGATATCTGCATACCAAAATATAAATTTTGCAGCATTGCAAGTTAATTAGAAGTTATCTAGTGGTATGTGCTTCGTATTTGGCCATATACTAATGTGTAAGAACTATTTCAACTATTGAAATGTAGGAAATATTTAAACAGTTGATCTCTTAGTATTAGCTACAAAAGTGTGGAATGATGGAGCGGAATGAAATCAACTGAAACCCTTAAGGATATCTGCATACCAAAATATAAATTTTGCAGCATTGCAAGTTAATTAGAAGTTATCTAGTGGTATGTGCTTCGTATTTGGCCATATACTCGTCTTAAACCAGCAACATTTTCAACGTTTATGCACAGCATCTCAACGAGCTCATGGTATATAAAAGGCTACCAAATAGTATGCTACTAGGGAAAGGCAGAGTGAGGATTTACTAGTACGTGTTAAATATGGCAATACAAGTGTTTGATGTGAGACGTGGGAAATCCCTTTAGTATATATTTATTTTATTTACATTTTAATGATAGGTTGATTGCGTAGACCTTTGTGACAGCAAACACCATTCTCAATCCTGCTTTTCTTTTAATGTTGTTCTATATTTTGTTAAAATTGCCCATTATTTGTACATGTTGTTATTTTTGTCATTCGCTGTCAGCATGATGATGTGTTGACTGTCTTGTGCTATCTGGCATATCCCTACCCAAACCAAATCGTAAAATAATAAAAGTAATGACATTTTCATTGCAGGTACTCCAATCGTTATAAATAAAAATTTGTTTTATAGAAAGTCTAAATGGCAGCATAACATTTGCTTTTATAACGATGGGGGGTATATCATACAAAATGTGTCAAGTAATATTTGTAGAAAATTTCCATCGTAAAATGTCAACGATGACATATTATTTACACATATTTACAGTTAATGAACACAGTTACATTTCTCAGACTCCAAAAATTCTCTCAGAAAATTTGCCTTTCGAAATTGTTACCGGATATGGTGTCAAGTGCATACATTTAATTTCATGATTGTAATAAGCACAACAAATGCGAAAATGCAAATGCTTTAATAATGTCTGAATTTAAAATTGACTTCAAACGTAGTTATGAAGTTTATTAAAAATATTTTTGGCTAAAAGTTGGGAATTGCTTTCACAAAATATTTGTAAGTTATACTTATAAAAAATATGTCAAAAAGGATAGAATAAATGCTCATAAATTTGGAAATTAATTTCTAATTGTAACAGTACTAGACATATGATGGATACTAACATTACTTGTAGTCACTGTTGGAAAAAATGTAGTAAAGTAGTTAAATACAAGTAAAAGGAATACAAAATCAGAATCTCGTAAAACCTTGATATTTCCTTTTTGGTAGAACGTAGCAAACTGTAGCCCATAAGCGAATTTTTGTTGCTGACTTAGACGCAGAGTTTTAGACGAAAGCGAATACATTTTACTTGGAACCTGTAATATCTAGTTCTATCTTATTTAACAAATCTAGAATGTCTCAGGAAGAATGCAGTTTTTTATTGATGTGTTAACATCTATAGGCACCGATAGTGCAATCTCTCAAAGTGAACACAGGCAAACAACACACAGCGTTAGCATCACATACGTGGTTGTTGTACAACAATATTTCTGCCTGAAAATAACTATGATGGTATTGATTGCAGCGACAAATAAGCAGCTCGTCGTCGCCAAAGATTAGTGAATAGTATAGAGAACTAATGGAACGAATTGTATGACTCAAAAGTACCTGCGACATCTGGTGAATGATTCGAAACGTATTACTCTCTTTTATACCCTCCACTGTAAGCGATAGAGGGAATATATCAGTTTGTCATTCTGATTGTAACATATAGAAAAAAGGCTTTGCGACCCCATAAAGTAAATATATTCTTGATCCATATAACAACCGGAGTCGATATAGCCATGTCCGTCTGTCCGTCTGTTGAAAACATTCTCACGACTTCAATCGGCGATAACGCGGTTTGGTTTTTGGCCAGAATGTTCCACGTATTCCTGAGCAGTTTGGTATTGAAAATCAGCGAAATTGGTCCATTGAAAATTTTATGATTGGAAACGTAAAAAAACTCATAAAATTTTCACATTAATTTTTGTAGTTTTATACTAAACTACTCCTTTTGCCGTGTGGTGAATTTCCATGTTGAAAATCTTTGTTGTTCTTTATAATAGATAAGTACTTTCGCGTGTTTAGATGGACTTTCATGTGTTCATACATTTATATGAATTTTGTCACAGTTCATCTAAGGTCGCTGTGGCCTGATGTGTAAACGGTTGCGCGTTGGGGTCTGAGGGTTGTTGGTTCAACTCTCGTACCAGCTTGTTTTTTTTTAACAGTTCTTCAAAAAATGCTTTTTTATTTTTAAAAAATGCTTTTTTATTTTACTTGTGAACAAGTAACTTATTTTTATTTTTTTTAAAAAAGTAAATTTTCTTAAAAAAAAGTACATTTCATAAATACATTTCAAAGTACATTTCAAAGTACATTAAGTACCTTATATACATTTCAAAGTACATTTCTTAAGTACACTTCATTAAGTACATTTCTTAAGTACATTTTGTAAGTACATTTCTTAAGTACATTTCTTAAGTACATTTCTTCTTAAGTACATTTTTTAAGTACATTTCTTCTTAAGTATATTTCTTCTTAAGTACAAAAAGAAATGTACATTTCTTAAGTACATTAAGTAAATTAAGTACATTTCAAAGTACATTTCAAAGTACATCTTCTTAAGTACATTTTCAATGTGAGCATTTGAGCATTGTGAGCAATGCATTTGTGAGCATTGTGAGCATTTGTGAACAAGTAATTGCATTTGTGAACAAGTAACTTATTTTTATTTTTTTAAAAAAAGTACATTTTCTTAAAAAAGGTCATTTTTAAAATTTAATATTTTGCTGGTTAACACTAAGGTGGAGGGTATCAAAGATTCGGCACAGCCGAATTTAACACTTTTACTTGTTTGTCATAACTTGGTTCATTTATAATTTTGATGGGAAATATTGATGCCGTTTGAAACATTTATGCTTTTTGTATTGTTTTATGTAATGACATTGTCGATATGGTGCAGTTATATTGAAATATCCTATTAAAAGAATAAGACTCTCAGACTCAGACTCTCGACATGAGAGCGGAAAATGAGAGCAATAAGTTCTCTATAGTATTCAACACACTTTTATGGCAAAACGGAAACAATTATTTCAGTAAGCTAAATATTGCTTTATTTATTTTAACAATATTACATCTAATGTTAAAACAGATGTAGGAAAAAAGATAGTGCAATACCAAAAGAGTGTTCAGCACAAAAACTATCCTTTTTTTTATTTTGCAATGTAACATTTACTAATGCGTTCATAGAAATCGAGCAGGTACCGTGTAACAAAAAGTTGTTAGCAAATCGCCCGTGAGTTCGTACTCTCATTCATGTGTTTTATATTGTTGTACTTTCGTTTAATTAATAAAGGAAATACGAGGGTTGCTAATTATATTTTGGGTTCTGGCAATACTAGTGTTGCCAGATGGAAACTGGGATTTCCATTGTAAAGTTTAAAATTTTTTGGGTTAAACATACATAGCGCTTTCACTTACGAGCATAATTTGCTGTATTTACATTTGTTGTATATTTTGAAAAATTAATCTCGGTCAAAAAATGGAATTAACCCGTGAAAATTTTTGACGATTTTCGGCGTGGATTGTCGAGACAATAGTATCTCAATCAAGTTGTTTCGACTTTTGGTGATGAAGCACCATCAAAAACCACTGGAAATCGCAGTTACCAAGAGTTCAGTCTCGGAAGCCGTTCGCTCCAGAATGAATTTCGTGAAGACATTGCATGTTCATTTTGCCGTGAAAAAGATTTGTTTTGGTTGGATCACACATAATTTGACGAATGCTAAAAAAAAGGTTCTTGTCGATTGAAGAAAAGAAATGTTGAAAATATACAACCAAATGCAGTGTATAACATCGTCACAAGTGGCACGTCATGGATCTATGTTTATGTGCCCGAAACAAAACAGCGATCGACAGTACGTGTCTTTCAACACGAACTAAATCCAGCAAAAGTTGTTCGTGGAAGAAGCACATCGAAGCAAATTATGGTGGTTTTTCGATATAACCGGTCATGTGACAACAGTTCCTTTGTTGGAACGTAGGATGGCCAATTCTGAGTATTATACGACTATATGTTTGCCAACAGTGTTCGAAGATATAAGGAAAAAATGCAAGGAAAGCGGATCATTTTGCATCAGGACAATACGTGCTCTCACACATCAGCTGAAACAATGGGCTATTTGAGCACTCAACCTGTGGAATTGAAGGGTCATCCGCTACACAATAGCTTCATTTTACTGCTCAAACCCCATGTTTTGGGGGTGTCTCAATCGGGGTTGAAAAAATGATTCGCAGATTGGTTTGAGTGCATGCAAAAGTGTATTGGTCTTCAAGGAGAATATTTTGCAAAACAGTAAAACAATTTTCAATGATAATTGCTGGTATTCAATGATAATTATATTGCTGGACCCGAAATATAATTGCAAGCCTCGTGTATATATTAGAGTGACTTCAAAATAAAAGACGTGGTTTGTTTTGTGTATTTCCTTAAAATATTGCAGTTCAAACTTTACAAAAACTAATGAGCTAAACTTTGTCCAAAAAGGGTTCATAAATAAGGTTTTTCTTACATAAAAATTACATGGTTTAGTTTTCTGTCCAAATAACCACCACACGCTGAAAAATGTGTATTTTTATTGTTGGTTGGATGCAAATATAACGTGTTTGTACCTTGTCACAAATATAGTATAAATGTGTCCAAACACACTGCGTTTGCTATTCGGTATAATATGTTTGGGACACAATGAATAATAGGTTATAGTATAATATTATGTATTTGTGACCCACATGTGGATTTGTTTGTTGAATACTGCCGAAAACACTGCTTGCTGTCACAATAAAGAAACAAGAAGCAGCAGATCTTCAATTCACGGAATTAATGCTAGCAAACATGTAAATGGTTACTGCAATATATTGCTGGGACTGTTATTTTCCAGCGTGTAAGTTCCAAAATATGAACCAACCGCTATCTTTAGGAAAACTTCCCATTACAACGGTGCATTTTGAGGGGTTTTATGTAGTTTTTGATCCACTTTTTTGTAAAATTATTGATAGTTTCTATAATAGAAAGCTAATTAATGACGAATCTCATTTTTATATATTGTGAACCCACTAAGGGTCGTAAGTTTAATTTTAGGTTTTGACCAATAATATTTTAATAATTGTTTAATAGTTTAATTATAATTATTTAATAAAAATCATAGTTTAATACGAAATATATAATATTATGAGAGTTTTCGCCACTTAAGCGTCGTTTTGATTTTTTGTCCTTTACTGACTTTAATTTATAAAACATAAGAAAAATGTAAATAGACATTAAACAACAATAATTTTCTAATAAATTATACATTTACTCCACTGAAAGAAAAAACGCTTCGTCGCATGGATGAAACATTTGCGGTAATGTTTTTACGTTGTAACAGTGAAAACTTTCGTATATCCGACAATTTGGTAGTTAACCACAAATTTCACACTTGACTTCTTTCACAATTTTTCATTTCGTTAGTGCAACAACTTACTTTTTGTTCCTGCAACAATTTTATTTAATTTAAATTTTGTAGAAAAATGGGTTAAAAATTAAAAAAAAACAGTAAAGGCATGACATTTAAACTACTGATATTTGGTTTATCTCTTACTTTTTAGAGTTTATATTTATAATTTATTTGTACAATGAACAAATTCATTGCTCTAATGAAACAAATTCATTGCGAAACAAATTCGTTGCAATAATGAAGCAAATTCATTGCAGCAACAGCCATACTTTCACAACAGTAACGAACAATATGCAGTTGATGAACACGTTTTCATAGCGGTAATGTAACTGTACGTTAGCTCACTTTCGACGACAAAAGTTGTTGGGGTGGTGAACATTTTCATCCCTGTGACGAAGTTTTTCCGTTCAGTGTATGTATATAAAATAATTAGTAACTTATACATTACTTTTTGATTAAGAGGAGTATTCGTCCGCTATGGCCTGGCTAAATAAATTAACTCTAGAGTGCCAATTATCTCCTTCAATATTGATATTTATGTAACGAGAGAAGACTTCAATTGAAATTCCGGAAACGTAAAACTAATTAACCTATTTACATAAAATTTAAAAATAAAACAAAAACAACAGAAAACCGCAACAAAAACAAAGATGTTCTCAATGGTAGACGATGTCTAAATGTAAAAAAAAATAATTCTCTTAGGCTCTGCCGCTTTAAATAACTTGCAAGTGTCTCGATTGTATTTGTAGGTATTTGTTACTTTCGGCCATCCCTAGATAAAGATTTGATAGAGGAGCTTCACATCCTTCATCATTCATTAAAGTAAACATTTTGTTGTAATTGATTATTTTGGCCGCTATTACCGTGCTCAGTTTGCTGTAATTTACAACATTTCAACAGAATTCTGAAGTGAACTTTATCACTTCTTAAAAAAGCGTTAGAATATTTCCATTTCCCCCAATTGTTTTTGTCAAAGCACCGGAGGCACCAACATCACAAGCTTGTCTATCAGTTGTTGTTACTAAATCTGTAAACTTTACGATACCTATAGGTAAACATTGCAGATATATCTTAAACAAAGATACACTGAGAAAAAACATTTCATAAATTCAAGTTCAAATTCAAACTAAATGTGAAGAAATTTTACTGTTGCCAAAGTACACATTAAAATAAAATTATCTCACAATACGGACACGAATTTTCTCAATTATTCCACAACAAACTTCTTTCACTTGACCTTAAATTGAGGAAATTATATTTAATTCAAGCAAACGATTATAGCTTACTTACTTAGTTAGGGGGCATCAAACAACACAGTGGGGTCAAAGGCCTAACAAAATGAGTATAATATGTTTCTTAAATCTTCAGCTTTTCTCTTCCAGTTGGTAACACCAAGCTCTCGCAGGCAATATTCCACCTTGTCTTGGCAGCGATGTCTTGGTCGTACTGTTTTTCGATGACATTCAAATATGTCTACGAATACTTTTCGCAGTAGTTTTCTGACCCATTCTACTGACATGACCTAGCAAGCATACGCAAATTTGATACTCCTAACTACGTCGATGTCGGAGTACAGTGTATATACCTCGTGGTTCATCCATCGTCGATACCCACAATTTTCTATTATAGAACCATAAATATGTTGGAGATATGCCCATCGGTGGTGCAATGGTAGTGTGCGCGGCTATTGGGAGTCCGTTACCACCAGCGGTTTTGCTGGTCTCAGGCCGGAAAATTGTTAGGGTGATATTGTGAAGGACAGGGTAACGAGTGCCCTCAATAGGTCGATACAAATCTATTGGCCAGGAACCAAGACAAGGAGGAAGAAGACACATTGCTGGTGGAACGGAAAACTTGCGAATATAAAAAGGTCAAGTCGACTACTATTTCGCATGCCCAAGTCTTTGAGAGATACGCAGGACTGGGA
This sequence comes from Phaonia tiefii, assembly GCA_963931995.1. Lineage (NCBI taxonomy): Eukaryota > Metazoa > Arthropoda > Insecta > Diptera > Muscidae > Phaonia > Phaonia tiefii. The sequence continues at coordinate 49,707,051 of OZ008371.1, forward strand.
TAATTACGAAGTTGAACTAAGGCGATAAAAAGATGTAGTCAGACCGGAAAAAGATTGTGGATGCTTTTCTGTAAATCAAGAGAATATATACGCGGCACATTGAGGCTAAAAACATTACAGGCGGCAGGAAATAAGACAACAGTTTATCTGACGCGCTCTCCTGGGCAGTGGACAACCTATAGGGGTGACTATGTCAATTCTCTGTCAACTTCCTGAAGGAGGAGTTCACTGCAAGTGAACATACTCTTCATAGATCAGAAGATGCAAGTGAAACTGTTTTTAAATCCAAACTTAAAAGGGGTGACGGCTGCTTCAAACTTTTTAAGTCTCCCGAGCTTAAACGGAATAGAATATCATTAAACGGAATCACAATGGACTAATAAGTCTAAGTTAGTCGTTTATCGAATGCTACCATTCCTAACCGAGTATATCTATGTGTATTGTTTCCTAGTTTGTAATTGTTTCCTAGGCCGAAAAAAACAAAGTTGAGGGTACAGTATTTGGTTAGCGAAAACGTTGTTCTATGGGGCAAGTAGAATACACACACAAAATTTCAGAAAAAACAATTAACATCTTCATGTCCCGCAATGTATTTGAAGCAAAAACGAGATGCAATTTCATATTTTGGAAAATTTGAATATAATTGCGCTACATTGTCAAAATTGTAAGGATGGTGAAATGTAACATGTGTCACATTGGTACGTATGTATAACAAAAATTAGGTAAAAACCTTTGGATCCATTCAATGATATTTTTTTAAGTTTTGGTTCATTTGAGCATTTTCTTTTTGGCGAAGAATACGTCTTACCTCACGGCATAGGGAGTCATGTCATATTGTTATTGTTGTAATCTTTATTTCATTCATTATGAGGAAACGGCGAAATAACTTTTTTTAAAAATTTTTTTGTAGGTAAATGAAGATGTTATCTTTCGTTTGATATACATTTCATATTAGTTGATATCTTCCTAATACATATTTAAATTTCTCAAATGAAAATTGTTTAAACACATACACTCAAACATATGTGTGGTGTTTGGTTGAGTGTTTGAGTGTGTAGCGTGAACACAAACTATCCTGCTGTTTCAGTGTTGACACAAACCTTCGGCTGTTGTTTTGATTGATGAAATATTGAAATTTCGTATATTTACTTATGTATTTAAGTGAAACAAAATGTTAAATGTGAATTTGAATTTAACATGGATATATAATTATACAAAATATATGAAAAAATTAATTCATACATTTTTATGTTAAATGAAAGTGCTGCCAAGTAAGCAAAATAACAATGCTGCTTGATGCTGTTTAACAGCAGCTGACAGTTGACATTTAGTAAATTAAAATAAATAACTTTCAAATAATCAAATTGATTTGCATCTATTATTTATCATTTATCCTTACTCTTTTAATTTAAAAACATATTTATCCTATTTTTTCTTATGTATATTATCAAAAGTAACTATCAAATAAATAAATTCATTTGCTTATGTTATTTATCATTTATTTTTATATATGTTTTCTGTCTTATCGGATGGCGTATTCCACGTTAAACTTAATGGCCGTCTCTCTGACACAGCCTGCAGGGACAGTCCGTGGCCGAAGACCTCGGACAACTGTCTGCTGTTTTTTTTGAGTGTATTTAATGGTCAAAGACACCAATCTGTCCGCCCTTTATTTCTGTATGTCTGCTGGCAAATTCTAGGAGGGACGGAAGTACAAATTCGTTTGATGTTTTTGGACGTGAGGTGGGGGTGGATAGATATTCTAAAGCATTTCACTCATGTTCTCATACGATTGTAGCAGGCGTGGTGAAATTTAAATCTCTGCCATTTAGTGGAATTCTTGCCAAATATTTAGTTAAGTCATACAATGTTTGTGTGTCCCTTTTTTCTCCCTGGTGTATAGGCGAACTTTCTGTTGTTGATTCTGTTACTGTTGTTGTTGATTTTTTAACGTTTATTTAACAGAAACGTGTGACAACAAAAGGATTTTTAATCGAATTTTCATTAGAAACTCGTGCCTTATAGTCATCCTAAAATTTGTTTGTTTGTCCGCTCGAACGCCCGTCCGTTCGCATACCACCCATTACACTACTGCTGCTGTTTCCTTTTCCCGTCAGAAATTTTGCTTCTACCTACCCAGACTACGAAGATTTGGTGTTTCTATTGTACACGTTGGTGCTAAGATATTGTCAACATATTTTTCTTAAAATGTGTATTTCGTGTTAACATTTGTTCAAAAAAGTGTGCAAATTTCCCAGCGAATGAGTGCCAAAGATGAAAAATAAATGTCAACCAAAATGTCAAGTCATAAGACCGTGGCACAAATTGTTGTTAATAAGAATTTGTGCCAAATATTTGCATACTACCTCTTTTATTTGTTTGTAGGAAAGCTCTACAATGTACGAAAAGAATGCTGTACATTTCTCTCCCTAAGTTTCTGATTTTTGTTTTCGTTGGACAGCGACGACTTTTTAAATAATCTTACCCCAGATGTATATGTCAATGATACAGAACACGGGTAGCCCATAAAAGAAATTATATTAGGCCCTAGGAATATGAGGAAGGGTTTAGTTGTAGGACTTTTTGCGACTATTGAGCTATATCAGTTTATCGGTCTGGCTGGTTGATCAACACGATTATTGCCATTAATCTGTACAGATCGCAATCTAACTTAGTTTGGGATTGACAACGGAAGTTCTCATAACGCACCTTCCAGAACCTCCCACATAAGTTCACACACTTAGTACACAATTATGTTTCTTCTTCAATAAAAGTGATTAGGTTCGGTCCGGATATTGGGTAATATGGTATTCTTAGCTGCGAATACTGCGAGTTGTTCGCGACCATCATCCACCGACGGAAGTTTCGGCAAATTTATTTAATACAACACGAAATTTTCTATTTTAGCGTAATTGCAATATATATGCCCATAAAAAATTATATGCATCACATCAAATTTACAATTCCAAGAAGAAGGACAAATCCCAAAATAGGCATTAAAACAGCCTCGAAAATATTACACTTCCTTCAAGTATTTTTGAATTAAAATTTATAAATTATATGGGTATTTATTTAATACGACCAATATAGTGGCATTCTGTTACAAAAAATATTTGCAGTGTCGCATGGTCATACACCGACCTTTGTTAGAAAATGTGGGAATGTTATATTGTCTGAGATACTGCACGCTGAAAAATCGGTATTTTGTTGTTGTTTGGATGCAAATATAAAGTGCGTTTGGAGCTTGTCGCAAATATTATATACTTGTGTCCAAACATATTGTTACGAATATCCTTATTCGTCCTTTTTGCGTTGTTTTATTCCCAATAACAAAACAAAGTTTGTTTTAAATTACGACAATTACAACGGTTTAACTTCCTTTTATTTTACTTATATAGTACAAAAGTTTACTTTATTTATAACACTTTAACAATTCTTATATTTTACTATCGATTCGCGTTGCTTTCTTTACGGGTTTTAATCACAAACTGAACTCTCCATTCCAAAGAACTCCGCTATTTATACCAACTCACCATACTCAAATGAAGTTATACCTAGCGTATTCAAGAACCTTCTAGTCCTTCTTGTTGCTTAACTTTGTAGAATCATCTCTAATGGTGGAGAATTATCTTAACTGCGGTGAATTCATGCTACTGGTTTAGCGAGCTGGTACGTTGTTACAATGCATACTTTCAGGCGCAGCACTAACCGCCTGTTATTTACATACTGTTAGCAGAGTCATTAACAGCAAGCAAAAGCTTTTATTTATTCGTAACAATATTGTATTTGCTATTCAATATTACATGTTTGAGACACAATGGTTAACATGTTAGAATATATGTTTGTGATGCAAATACAGCTGTGTTTGTTGCACTGTCTATGCTCTCTCGAGAGCAAGAGAATAAAAGAGGGCCAAGGAGAGAATCTATCTTGTAAGTGTGCATCTGCATTTTTGCATTACTCTCTCAGTCAGTGAGTCATAAATATTCCTGAATGTGCGTGCAAATTGCAGATGAGGTCACTGTTTCTTGTTTTGGCTGATGAATTGCGTTTTAGTTTCATGTATTCAGTCGTCAATGCTTCATCGGACGGAGGATATCAAAAGCGCTTGATCAGTGAAAAAATATTAAACGAAGGTTCGGACGCTAAATGGTTTGTTGTATTACTTTGGTTTTTGTGTATGTGTTTTGTATATATGTATGTGTGCTACTACACCGATTTTGAGGAAAGCGTGTGCATTATCTTGATGAAAAATAACTTTCTTCTTGGTCATCGTTCCAAAAAGTCCAATTCGCCGTTTTTTGTCTTTCGTTTTTGAAGGCAATCGATGTGGATTATCCCGCGTGCATCCCAAAAAACTGTTGCCATCACCTTATTGGCCGACAAACTTACTTTGGCCTCCGTCGGAACCGGTTCACCCGGAGATACACATTATTTAGATTGGTGCTTGGTCTCCGTAGTGTTGTAATGGATCTATAATTCATCCGCAGTTACAAAACGCCGCAAAAACTCCTTCGAATTGCGGTTAAATAACTCCAAACAACCCTTTGAAGTTGTCACACGATTACGTTTATGGTCAGTTGAGAGCAAACGCGGCACCCAACTTGCAGATAGCTTTCTTAAACCCAACTGGCCGTTTAAAATCGAAACCACCGTGCCATATGAAATGTCAATGGCATCAACAATCTCACGCACTTTTACTCTTCGATCGGCCAACACCATATCGTGGATTTTTTCTAAATTTTCAGGTGTATTGGCCTCAATTGGCCGTTCAGAACGTTCAGCGTCATTTGTACTTGTGCGACCACAACGAAAGACAGTAAACCACCAAAGTCCCTAGAGTATTTATCAAGCTTTTCCTTGGTTTGATTGACGGTCTTTTTTCGCAAAAAATTATGCTTAATGAAACCGAATTTCACTTTTTCCCCTTTTTAAAAAAATTTACGAGGTTGTATGTTTTGAACACCTGTTAAACGCAAAGTAAATGACGGAACTTGCTCAAAATTTGACAGTAGTCTACCAACAGGTGGTGCTTGATGGGAGCAGTGTCGGACTTCATGTAACTACGAGGGAAGTTCGAAAAGTCACGGTCTTATTGATTTGTCTCGTATTAAGTGTTGATCTTTTTTTGACGTCATAAGTGGCAATGGTTTAATGGAATAAGAAATTGTCGTAATATATCACACTTGCCCTAAATTGTTCAAGCCTTTAAAACCATAACATATGAATAAATAGTACAATTGAAAATGCATCTGCTACGTATAGTCAAAAATATAATAAAAATAGCATGTAAATTTGACTTCAGAGAGTAAATGAATTCAATAAATGTATAAACAGAAATGCTACTACCATCTACAGGCGATTATAGCGGTTAGAGGGTTAAACGGTGGTCGAATAGCACAAACAGCAACCACAACAATTAGTGTGTTTTCCTAATCCCCCAATATACATTTTTCGTCCACTTCGTAGGGGGAGTTAATCTAGTCTAAGTAAAGACAGTTAACTTATTCAGCTTCGCTAAACTGTTAGAAAAACTTTAATATTGGCATTTTTGGAAACGGAAAAAATAGCAAATGGCAATAAATGTTAAAAATGTCAGCATTAAAAAGCTTCATCTGTTGTATCTGTGATTCAGCTTCTTCATTTGTCTGTGATTCAGCGTTAATTAAATTCAACTTCTCAAAATTCTAGCTATTGAGTTGAGATTCTTTTGTGTACCTGGCTGAATATGTCATAATATTGCGGCATATGTGTAATTCCTGTTGATACTTCTTCAAATCATATTTTCTCCCAATGCTGGAAATACAACTTTTCATATAACTGCTTTTGCACATTATCGTTGATGGAGTACAAAATCTGGTTCATATCCTTCTCATGAATAAGTTAACTTGGAACTTAAGTTAAAATTTTTTTTTTTATTTTTAGATTTGTTTTATAGCAATATATGTGTGTTATGTGAAATTTCATTGTGTGTGTTACATTATGGTAATTTTGTGGAAAATTAATTTTAATCCCGGGGGCGTTTACTTTCCTATACTGATATTATGATAAGAAAAGGCATATAAAAGTAAATAGCTATGTTTTCATGTTATGTTGATGTTTTCCTCATTTCAATTCATTTAATTAATTTCGCAAAAACAAATTTCCGGTTGCGTGTAAGATGCTTTCAGCAAATGTATTCATATGTATATTGTTTTGTGTACACATGTGTATTAAGATATCGTATCCTACAACTCCTACGCAAACATTTATAGTAATCCCGTGTTGACAGATGGGAAGAAGGCCCGGCCCGACTGGTTTGTGCCAACTATGTTCATATCAAAGAAAATACATCAATTATAATTACTGTAACAGAATCACAATTTCCCCTAGCAGGAACACTGACTGTTTCTCTCACCAGAGAAGCAAGCCGGTGGAAAATTTTCAGCGGCGGCGTAAAGGCAAACTTTTTCCGCAGCGGCGTCTTAGCCAATTGGCGCCCATTCTTTTCCGGATCAAAAAAAAAAAACTATCGGCTGCGCCGTCCTAAGAAATAAAATTTTTCAAGATTACTTAAGTTCTCTTAGATCCGGATTATTTTTAAAGTTGCAATTTAATAGACCATATTTTCTCCGGCTACAGAAAGAATATAAATGCCGCGGGTGGGATTTTTCTAGTAAAGGTACATATTTTATTAGTATTTGGACAGAAAAAATTACTTTTGGATAAATTTACCGTGTATTACACATTTTTATGTTTTGAAAAGAGCAAATACACATGTTATTAATTGAAATGAAAATTACACTTGAAGTTATTTTCTGGTATAACGTGATGTCGCACCTTTGGGATTTCATATGTCCAACATGTTTAGTGGGTTGAAATTTTGAAAACTTCAAAATCGCGGAATACCTGCTCTAATTTAATTCACGTGTTTTATTCAATTTAAAATTCTTAAGAAAGAAAATATTAATTTTATAATTAGTTAGAAAGAAAAAAATACTAGTTTAATTACCGTGTTTTGTATATTTTAATATTTTCATTTGAAACGTGATTAATGTATTTGGCAGTACAGTATTTTCATATGAAAAATCGAAGCATGCCCCGTATGACCCACTTTTAAAAATGAATCAAATTGTGAAGTTTTATAAATTAAAATCCAAAATCAACAACCTACAATACTTATAAATTAATAATTTAACTATTAAATAATAACTGAAACAATTAATAATAGTACGCGCTGAAAAAAATAGGTTCCACAAAATTTTCCAAAAAACATGTTTATTTTTGCAAGCATTGTTTTCATGAATTGAAGATCTGGTGGTTGTTTGTTTCAATGTTGTCTGTCGCGTTCTTGTTTCAGCAGCTTTTGGCAAACAAAGCCACTGGGGACACAAAAACACATATATTGAATACACGCTGAAAAAAATCTGTAGTTTTCTGTGGTTTGGATGCAAATACAGCGTATGTTTGGAGTTTGTCGAAAATATAATATATTTGTGTCCAAACACACTGTGTTTGCTATTCAATATTACATGTGTTAGACACAATGATTAATTCGTTATAATGTAACTGTTTGCGACCCAAATATATCAGTGTTTGTGATACAAACACATATGTGTTTCTTGCACTGTTAATGCTCTCTCCAGAGTAAGAGAATAACAGAAGGACAACGAGGGAGTCTATCTTAAAGTGTGTTTACTGTGTGCTTGCATTATTCTCTCAGTCAGTGATTCATAAATATTCGTGAATTTGCGCGTAAATTGTAGATGAAGTCAGTGTTTCTTATTTTGGCTGCTGTATTGCGTTTTAGTTTCATGTTTTCAGTCGTCAATGGTTCATCGAACAGGGGATATCTCAGAGGATATCTTTTTATCAGCGAAAAAAGAATAAACAAAAGCTCGGACTGTTAAATGGGATGTGATGTTGATTTGGTTTTAGTGTATGTGTTTTGTATATATGTATATATGTGTGCTTCCAAAGTGACAAATGATTTTGAGGACAGAAACTGGAAAGGAAAATAGCGTGAAACCCTTTGTCTGTGCGAGCCTTTACTGAGAATATCGGAACGGCGGACCACTTGTTAAATGTAATAAAAAAACACATGTAATTAATACACGCTTGGCTTGCATGAACTAGATTTGTATATACATAAGTATATTGTTTGCGTAATAACGCGTCGTGATAACCAACGCATAGTTGAAACCTTCTGAAATCAAGAACGTGAGAGACAACAAAAAAAGAGAAGCAAAAGAGCAGCAGATTCCAATTTCATAAAAAAAACAAAAAATACATTCAATGCAAGTAAATGTAAAAAGGACCGATTTAAAACTTGTAAGTTTTTGTACTGATTATTTATAAATGTGGACTAGTATTGATAAAACTTAATTACAATAAATAATATATATCGTCGCTACGCCATCGAAAAGGGTTACATGTAATTTTCAGGAAAAATTATTATTGCATAATTGAAAACCACTTGTATTTCTACATATGCTCACGCAGCTCTTTCCCTATATTTGCATCCGCTTCGAAGTTTATGGTACTCACAAAGACGGAGTTGTAAAACAAATGGTCGAAGAAAATTTTAGCATTTTTGGTTTCCTGAAAAGTCAATAAAAAAAACATTTCTTCCCAAAACGTAATCTGCAGCAACCATGTATATATTTGGAAAACACTTTAAACATTCATATGTTTGCAAGTTATAAACTTACTTGTATTTAAATGCAAACAGTATCATGTTTACTGACAAACATGTATTCTTTTACGTGGAAACATATGCGTTCTTCATCCCAAACATCCATATACTTACGTGGAAGACTTTGCGTGGTTGCCCCAAACCTATATATACTAACGAGGAAACATATGCGAATTTCCTCCCAAATTTAATAATATTTTGAAACAAATTATTCTCCGATTTCAATATATATGTATTATTTGTTGTAATTAATTTTAACAATATAAATTCATATTTGTAACTAATAAATAAAAAAATTAATAGATTTAAAACGGCTCCCTTTACATTTATTTGCATTGAATGCATCATTTATTTTTTTCATGCTCTTTTACTGCTACTTTCTTTGTTGTGTCTCACGCTTTTGTTTTCAGAAGGTTTCAGCTATACGTTGGTTATCACTATGCGTTGGTACACAAGCAAGATATCTATATACAAATCTACTTCATGCAAGCCAAGCGTTGATTAATTACTTGAATTTTTTATTACATTAATTTCCTTTTATTACACTTATTTTCTCAGCAAAGGCTCGGACAGGCAAAGGGCTTCTCGTTGCTGCCCTTTCCAGTTTCTTTCCACAAAATTGTTTCTCAGTTTGGTAGCACACATACATATATACGAAACACATACCCAAAAAACAAAGTAACATCAGAAAAAATTTCATTCCGAGCTGTCGCTTATTCCTTTTTCACAGATCAAGCGCTTTTGATATCCTCTGACCGATGAACCATTGACGACTGAATACATGAACCTAAAATACAATACATCAGGCAAAATAAGAAACACTTCATCTGCAATTAACACGTATAATTAGGAATATTTATGACTCACCGACTGAGAGAATATTGCAAAAATACAGATTATAAGATAGACTCTCTCCTTGCCCCTCTTTCATGCTCATGCTGTGGAAAGAGCATATACAGTGCAACGAACACAACTGTATTTGTATCACAAACACAAATATATGTGGGTCGCAAACACATATATTATAACATATTAATAATTGTGTCTCAAACATGTAATATTGAATAGTAAACACAATGTGTTTGGATATATGTATATTATATTTGCGACAAGCTCCATACACACTAGATATTTGCATCCAAACAACAAAAAAGGACAGATTTTTCAGCGTGTAAATATTATTATGTTTGGCTGGAAATACGCTGATATTTCACGTAAGTGTATGGAGGTTTGGCGGAAATACACGTATGCTTCCACGTATGTATACGGATGTTTTGGGATGAAGAACGCTTATGTGTCCAAGTAAAATCATACATGTTTGTCAGTAAACATGCTACTGTTATCATTTAAATACAAGTGAGTTCTTGACTTGCAAAAACATGAACGTTTGAAGTGTGTTCCAAACATATACATGGTTCCTTCACAATATGTTTGGAGAATATATTCAGAAACCATTTTTGTTCAGCGTGTAGCAAACACAATTTGTTTACACACAATTAGACTATATTTGCGACAAAAAGGCAGATTTTCAGTGTGTAGTATATTCAGTCAGTCAAATTAAAATGGCTCATTAATTTTTCCATACCAATTTAAGGTGAAATTAATTTCGTTTGGAAAATAATATAATTGGCTCCAAAATTTCGAATGAATTATAGGAACTGTTGTAAATGGTTATCCATTTTGCGATTTAAAAAATAAACGTAAGTAAAAGATATATAAAATATTTTTTTTCATGATATTTCTTTTTGATTGTAAAGTTTGAACGTTGACATTATGTGTGAAACACAACATCATTTAAATGACCACCACGCGAATTGTTGCAAGCATTGATTCTTTTGAGGTAATTTTCGACCACTTTTTGACACATATTGGGCGGTGTCTCAGCCGTAACTGGACGAATGTTGGTTCTTAAGTGCTCAAGAGTTAAAGGTTTATCTGAATAAACACGGTCTTTCGCGTAGCCCCACAAAAAGTCTAATGGTGTCAAATCGCATGATCTTGGTGGCCAGTTGATAACGCCACGACGAGAAATTACGCGGCCAGGAAATGTCTCTTGCAATAAAGACATATTCGCTCGAGTTGTGTGGCATGTGGCACCGTCTCACTTAGGAGTATTTTGGCAAAAAAACTGGACAAAAGTCAGATATACAAACTGCATTCAATATCACCCAAATTATGGTTTTTGTATAACTGACTTAATGTACTATCATAATATTATGATAACCTGAACCCCCCGGCCACCACGCTCCTGGCAAGTAGTCTGAAACTACACTTCGTTCAGCACGCACGCATTCATTTTCGATACGCTTTTTTTTCAAACTTGTGTTTGGTGTTTTTTGTTATTGTATGAAGTAAATCCTAAAAAAAAAAATTATGGAATCTGGAGAACAAGGTCTGTACTTAATTTTAATGTATAATATATGTAGTTATGATGACTATTTAGTATTCTAATGGACCAAAAATGATATGCAAGAAATTTGCCTAATTTATTGTATGTTATTTTTAAAAATTAGTATTTTTGTTTATGTTCGGCGCGACATTGCGTTAATTTTTTTTTTTATAGTAAACTATAAGAGATTCACCAGATATCATACCTCAAAATATTTTCCGAAAGTTTCCGCTTCATCCAAATAAGCTACTTTGAGTTCCACAGGTCCTTTTTCAATCGTTTTGGTTATTTGTTTACTTATATATACATATATACTTATATATACAAATTTAGAAAAATTAAGAATTACAATACCTATAAACTGTTCATGCAGTATTTCTCTATATAGTCAATAGTTTTGAAGTTATAAATAAATGTATAAAGAAGAAATGTTATTTTTTGCCTAAAAAATTAAAAATTTTTTAATGATTTTTTTCCTTATTCGTACCAAATAATATATTATTTGTATTTACTCATGCATTTTTACTAATTTCCAGTAAGAAAATAGATTAAAATAATTTTGTCCAGTTTTTTTTTGCCAAAATACTCCTATGTGCGTCTTGTTGAAACCACATATTATCTAAGGTGTATTCTTCAATAGCAGGCAAAAAAAAGTCGGTTATGATATGACCATAACGCTCCGAATTCCATCGTCGTTTTCGAAGAAGTAAGGTCCAATCACATCTTCGGACCAAAGAGTGCACCAAACAGTGACTTTTTCTGGATGTAATGGCCTCTGTTCAAGTACTTGAGGATTCTCAGAACCCCAAATACTACAATTTTGTTTATTAACATACCCACCGAGTGAGAAATGTGCTTCATCGCTGAAGAAAATGTTGTTCAAGCACCCATTCCACGTATCTACGACGTTGTGAATGGTCAGCTAGCTTCAGTTGTTGTGTGAACTGGACTTTATGTGTGGATGTAGGTGTAGATCCAAATGCAAAATACGCCATAATGTGCCGTAAGACAGTCCTAATTCCTTAGAACGACGAGGAATCGACACATTCGGGTCTTCGGCAACACTTTCACTTACAGCAGCGATATTTTCAGCGGAATGAGCGAAACGATGATGCACAGGCCTTACAATATTTGTAACCGCTCCAATCTCCTCTTAAAGCATGATATGTGGCTGTGCCAGAGTCACCATTTTTGTAGTAGGTTTTAATAATTTGTGTGCATTGTGTGATAGTTAAGCGACCGATTTTCGTCAATGTCAGACTTTCAACTGAAAATCAAAAAAATTGGTTTAACAACTTAGTTTGACAGATGTCGAATTCCAGCCCTATACTTTTGAAACCACGAAATGGATAACCCTTTATAAGTTTTAAAATGCAACTGCGGCTTGGAAAATTTTGTTGTTTAATTGCATTTTTACTTACTGATCCAATATAATAAGAAAAGGGTTTATAAAAATTTCATTAAGTAACGAAATTTCATGTGTTGCTTATGTATTGTCAATAATGTAGTTATGTGTACTGTGTGCTATACTGAAATATATACTTGCTTTGGTGCCGCATATGATGTATAATGTATTTATAGCTTTATATACATACATTCATACCCATCCCAGTCTCCTTTGTATGTGTCAATTTATCTTCTGGATTTGTTTTTTCTTTTAAAGTTATTTTATTCGCTATCAATTTGCTGCTAAAAACATTTCTCATACATTAACTAAAAATCATTTAATGTTTTTGTTAAATTGCGACAAAAAATATGCATTCACTTATTTCTTTTCTAGTTTTTCACGAACGGTGAAAAGTGAGGAAGTAGTATAACAGAAAGCTAGTGTGTTATATCGAATATCGTTGTTAAACAAAACAGACAGAAACAGCAAGGTTTTTGTGCGTGTGTCTCGATGGGGTAATCTAAGTGAAATAAACAACTTTTACATTTGAACAGGATTTTTTGCCACTATCATCTGTGAACAATTTAATTCTGTTTAGTAGTGTATACTATATTTTCTTCCTAGGATGGTTTTAGACTTTAGGAGGGCCTAAGAAATATCGACTTAACGAATTCATAGTGATTTTGGTTTCTTCTGGCGTTCCTGTTGGTATCGTTTAACGCCAAACGAACTATTTAAAAGTAGAGTAATGGTTGGTTGGTTACTCGGGCTTACGTATACACAAGTTCTAATTTCGAACATATTTGCAAATTTTCGTGATTCTAGTTTCATATTTGTGGTGCTGTAAGATTTCATGGCAAGTTTTTAGCCTTATTACAATTTCAATGTTTTCCCCGGCTAATAATAACATAGTTTCACTTGGTCAGGACTCTGATTCATTAATTATAGGGTAGGGTTCCAAACAAGTTGACTGAATTTTACACTTTGCCACATGCAACTAGGTACATTATATTGCATAGTTGTTTATTTTTAAAAAATTCCAAAAATTGGACAGCCGGCACCAAATTTTGCTAGATCATATTCAGCCTTTCCAATATATAAGTAGTGCTCACAGCACTTGATCTAGTGCGCCTTGATTAGAGTGTTCACAAAACCGTAATTTTTTGAAACCGGTTTTCGGTTTGTTCGAAAAATCAAGTTTTCAAGATACCGGTTTTCGAATCCCACCCGCGGCATTTACATTTTTTTCACTAACCGGAGAAAACATGATCTCTTACAGCTTTAAAGGAAATTACAACTTTAAACATAACGAGGATCTAAAACAGCGGTCGGCAAAAATAAAAATTAGTGTGTGTTGGTGAGAGAAAATATTGTGCACTGAAAAAAATTATACAAACATACGAGTTCTTGTTTTTTGCCGCACGCAAGACAAACAAATACACAACCAGCGCACATGATGTTGTTTCATCGCTGTCTTGCGGACGACTAAACGAAAGAAAAATTTTGTTCTGTGCACATTCAAAAAAACGAAGCAAAAGAGCGTGGTTTTCTAAAGAGCGTAAGTGTCGGTGTGAATTCAATGTCCACACAAGTGGTATGGAGTGCCGATGGCTGATCTAAAACAACTAGATTTTTAATTTTGCCAAAAACCGGTGGAACCGGGATTTTTCGGTATTTTGGCTTTCAATTAAAGTACATACATATGTAGCACTTATAATACATTTGTTATTGATCATTTCATATACTGATTAGTATTTGAAACTTAAAATCTCACAACTCTCTTTAAATATGACAAATACATTTTAATTTTATATATAAAATTAAAATTTAAAAGTTTTGTTCAAATTTACATTAAATTAATTTGAATTCGAAAATCATATTCAAATTTCAAAGAGATTGTCAGGTATGAAAATCTTATTAAGTTTGAAAAAAAAAGTTTTTAAAAGTTCATTTATAAGTAATTCTTAAATAATTTGTAGCTATCTCAAGTCATGAAATCATTTTGAAATTTGATAAAAAAAAATGTTTGTAAATGTCACTTAGAACTTTCAGGAATATAAAATCATATTTGAGAATAAAAATCGTCTTTCTTAATTCCAAAATTTCATTAAAATTCGAAAATTATATAATTTATTATTAATTTGTTCAAGGATATGAACACAAATTAAGTAGAACCCGAATGACCGACGTCGAATTATTTAAAAGTCATTTAAAAAACCGGCACACGGTTAAGAGCAAAAAACCGGTTTCACCGGTTTTTCGGTTTCAGTTTTGGACACTCTAGTCTTGATATAGTAAAACGCCCGACAAATTATACACTCCGGTTCACTTATTTAAAGGCACTAAAAAATTCCATATTCATCAGCCTGTATCTCTTGCAATTTGTAACCGATTGCAGAATTTTAAAATGGAAATGGAAGCTAGACATCCTGAGATATAAAAAAAAATCATGACAATAGTGGTTTCTTAACTAAAGAACTATTTTGAGCAATTTATAAAAAAAATTCCAAAAATGTGTTATTTTTTTGGTTCACTTGAATAAAGGCACTTTAACTAATTTTAATGAAGAACAGTTCTTCTTGTTTTTTTATTTTATTTTACTTTATTGAAGAACTGTTACTAATGGGTACAACCACCTTTTGTTTTTAATAACTTCAAATATACGAGGTTTAATTGAGAGATAAAGAGAATTTTTGTAATCCAACGAAATTTGATTCCAAACATCCTTAATTGCCTGAATTAGTGACTGCTTGCCATCAAATTGTCTACCTCCTTCATGGACCTTACGATGGACCTTACCATTTTCGATAATGTTTAGATCTGGCGAATGGGGTGGTCAGTCAAGAATATTAAAATTTTGGCTTGCAATGAACTCCTTTACTACTGTGGCGTTGTGTATAGGGGCCTTATCCTGTTGCAATATCCAAGATATTTGACCAAATAGTTCACCGAACTTCGGAAAAGGCGATTCCAATAACGTTCTATAGCTTGCCCCAGTCATTTTTGCAATTTGAAATTCAATATCGATGGTGAGATAGTACGTAATAGCACCCCACACCATAACGCCGCCCACTCGGCTGTGATGCCGGTTCAAAAAACGCTTTTCTTTGTGCAGATCATGGAAATAAATGTTGTAACCGTCAGGCCTATCCAAATTAAACGTATTCGCATCCGTAAATACAACGGTTCTCCAGTCATTTACATGACCTCTTGGCTTTTCGTTACGAGTAGCATTAAGTGGCGGCTTTTTTTGCAATTTTAGGTATTTAAGATACTCACAGCTCTTAAATACTCTGCGTACTGATGACTTGCTCGCTTCCACTCCAGCGTGAGCTCTTATTTTTGAGAAGGATAAGGCAGAACTAGAAGCAATTCTGATGATTTTTCTTTTCTCATACACACAGGGAAAAGATTAGTTGGAAATCAATTTAGGTATTGGAAATTTCATGCTAAAGTCTATATTTTGATTAGAATTCATAATTGTCATACGTCAGAATTATTTACCGCTGATATTGATAGATTAAAATTAGATCTTACTGAATACAAGTTGTTACTAGAGCAATTAAGTTGTATTAACCAATTTGAGTATTTCAAGAACCTCATTAATCTGAAATGGAAGATACAACTAATAAAGTTTACAATATTAGAATTCGTGTTCAAATATTAGCCACTGTAATCACTATTTAGTTTCTCTTACAAAAACACTTGTTACAAAGTTCTGTATTCGTTTTTTCACAAGAGGCTTTGCTGTTAAAGAGAAACTACATACATATATTGGAATGCTACACTAGGACTTTACAGAAAGACTATTATTTTAACCAGCCAATGGTGACGTACTGGTCTGTGAGACCGGCTGTGTTAAAAAATTCGTATAACTTTATTCCCCGTTATTGTTGTTTGTTGCGATTTCGAGTACCTGCAGCATTGCACATCCCCCACCATCAGTTAATGACGATGCTGCTTAGTGAGCACAACTTCTGAAGTCACCATGTATGTAAGTAAATTAATCGCAACACTTTTGTATTATATTTTGGAAGGATACCAATTTTTGTTCATTTTATAAAAGTTCCTATTGTCGAAAGACTAATAACACAGTGCACCAGTGAAAAAAACACCCGAACGTGGCTATGCAGGTTCGATAGTACTACCAGAGCTGAGTAAAACCCTAGCTCAGTTTGGCTAGATTGGTTACCGAAAATTTTTTTTGGGCCTCTAAGCATCTTGAAAACCCGTGGACCCCTCGAAAAAAGTTGGAATCAGCTTTTGGGCAACGGTTCCCACAGTTTTGGCTGTAGCGCTTTCTATCCTTCACCAAAGTTGTAGGTAATAGTCCGCTTAACAAATTCCAAGATTAGTATATCCCAAAAAAAAATATCTTTTCGTTGTTTTTTTTTTAAAACTTTTTTTTAAATTTTTTTAGTCTAAGTCGCAGGCGACTCCAGATTTTTTGCATACTCTATTCAGCGAAATTGTAGTATAGGTACCACTGAACAACTTCTCTGAACAAACCTTTGCAATCTGAACATGTCTAGGGTTATTAAATAGCTGTCAAAGCTCACAATTTACTTACAAAAATACTGTTTTTAACGGGTTTTGGGCAATAATATGCGTAGCATGCAAAGTTTTTACTTGTTGTCTTTGTCAAACAGGTGATTATTGCAAAACTCAAAAACAACCAATATAATCTGAATACTTTACCACTTTAGTGTTCACAAACAGCATTTGATTTAAAAAAAAAGCAAGGGTTTTTATTGCAATACTTTGTAGCTTTCAAAAAATTATAGAAAATTTATTGAAAGTCATTTAAAATTCAATGCTTAAAACATCATTGTAGACAATTTTTAAAAATGCACCTTTAGAAAAGCATGTAATAGCTATATGCACTTTTATGTTGCAACACGTATCTATTCATTTTAAGTATTTCCTAACCCGTTAATTTTCATCGTAAAAAACTTCATTATCTTCAAAATAATCATCATCTGCATCTGAATCTCTATAGTCCGAAAAATGTGCACTTTCTTCCTGGACTTTCTCTCCGATTTCATCACTTTCTTCTTCAATCGATCGTGAATGTCTTTCGATTTCCTCTTTGAGCAAAGTTGTTGCATGCCAGCAAATTGCGGCCATGATCGCGTCTGGACGCCCCTTCCCAGTATATCTGAATTAAAGGGGAAAAAGAAACTAGTATAGTGTAAAAGTTATAAAAAACTTATTTGAACAGATTGTGTTACCTTAATTCAAATGGCAATGCTGTTTGATGGAACCGTTCTCCTTGCTCATCGGATTCAGTCGAAAGCTGGCGGCGGAAGTAGTTCAAATGATGGTGTAGAAAGTGAATCTTTAATGACATATGAACACCAATTGTTTCAAATGAAGCCAGCATGTTGCTAACTAATTCCTCATAGTTTTGTGCACGATTTTTTCCAAGGAAGCTTACAATGACATTTTTCAGCGAGCTCCAGGCATTCTTCTCATCGTCAAACAAAATGCAGCCAAAACGCTCGTCCTTCATCAGCTTGCGAATATCGGGACCGTTAAGCACACCTAGAAAATAACAAATCATTTTTAAAAATAAAGAGTTAATAGTAAGTGTTGCTTCTTACCTTCTTTTAATTTTTCTATGCTGATTTTTTCTTGAAAAACTTGGTGTCTCAAAAAATTTAAAACCTCAAGCGTTTTTGGCAAGTCCAAGCTTTATATGAAGAAGTGGCATAATAATGTTTTCTCGTGGCACAATTGCCTCGTTTGCCACATTCATCGAACCCAGCTTGGGCACTCCCCTATTTTCCCACGAATGATTTTGGCATTGGTTTCCTTTGTATCGGGAATCCCAATTACAAAGAAAACACATATATTTTGTGTAACCGCTTTGTAATCCTGACAGCATAGCCACCACCTTGAGGTCGCAGCAAATTCGCCACTTATGGTCGCAGTAGTTTACCAAGTTCAAAAGTAATTGCAAAAAAATTGATTCTTTTGTATCGACGCTGTAGGCAATCGGGACAGAAGGCTTTCTATTAGTTTTATGTAATAAAACAGCTATCAAACTTTGCTTTGAGCTGTCAATAAATAGGCGCCATTCAGCAGAATCATATGTTATACGCATATGTTCCATTAGTACCCAATTGTTTTCCCCTCGTCAACAGTAAAAAATTTTTGAAGGTCTGCTTGGCGTTTTCTGTAGCGAGAGATCTGCACATCGGGCATCAAAATGTTTGGCTGTTTCAAGAGTTTAGCAAGCTCTTCCGATTTGCGTTGGGATAGCTCCAGTTTTGCTACAATAAAATCGAGCCGGGCTTGTGTAATTAGGACTGGCCCCTTTTTTGCATGGTATGGTCCAGGACCATATTGTGAATGGTTGTCTGATTCTGGGCTGTCACAACTAACAATTGACACAGCTCCACTTTCAGCAATGTTACTTTGATGAGGTTCGTGTTGCAATGAAACGTCCATCGAACGAATTTTCGACAGCTGGGCACTAGGAACAGACCGGTATTGAAATCTTTTAGCTTTTTTAGCATTCATTACCTTCGCTACATTTTGACATGCGTAGCAATTCTCACGATTATGCTTTCTACAGGGATTCATCCAAATCATTGGAACATGAAAGCGCGGAAACAGCCGTATTCCTTTTCCAAAATCAAGCACATCTTTGTAGCATAAGAGGCAGATTGAATTAGGTGCCCAATGTTTCTCAATTACTATTTTTTTATAACATTTTGTGTAGGCGGTTTTAAATTCTTTGCTAAGACCACGGGCATTTCTTTTAAATCACTTACGAGCGTCGGTTGCTATAAAATTACCACAAACATAACAAAAATTGTTTATGTTCCCCGTGCATTTATCCATTTTTTGCGGTTTTTTTTGCAATTTTTCTTTTCACTAAATGTTTCACCTTATAGTTACTGTTTTTCACAATAAAAACACTTTGTTTTAATTTGTTTGTGTAGTTTAAAATTCAATTTTTAGCATACGCTTTTATTAACTTTTAAGTTTTAATATGTATATTTGTTGGCATTTAATTTATTTTCCATTTATTGATTGTTTCAAAGCGTGTATTTGTTGTAAAATATTCAAATGTATATTGTATTGTCTTCATCTATGGTTGAAACAATTTTTTTTGTAAGCTCGTATTTGGTGCGAAAGTGAGTGTAATGCAGAATCCAAAGTAGTTGAATACCGCAATGTATCTATATGTGCAATTTTATAGCACATTTCTGAAGAGTTACTTCAAATTTTTAAATTAATATTTTCAATATTTATTTAAGTACAAAAACCCTTTTTTACCAAAAATAGCAAGCGAACTCCTACTATAATAGGCATATTATGGCCCAAAACCCGTTAAAAACAGTATTTTTGTAAGTAAATTGAGAGCTTTGACAGCTCTTTAATAGCCCTAGGCATGTTCAGATTGCAAAGCTTTGTTCAGAGAAGTTGTTCAGTGGTACCTACACTACAATTTCGCAGAATAGAGTATGCAAAAAATCTGGATTCCCTGCGACTTAGACTAAAAAAATAGAATTTTTTTTCGAAGTTTTTAAAAAAAAAAGCAACGAAACTATATTTTTTTTGGGATATACTATTCTAGCAATTTGTTAAGCAGACTATTACCTACAACTTTACTGAAGGATAGAAAGCACTACAACCAAAACTGTAGGAACTGTTGGCCAAAAGCTGATGTCAACTTTTTTCGAGGGGCCCACGGATTTTCAAAATGTTTAGGGGCCCAAAAAAAATTCGGTAACCAATCTAGCCAAACTGAGCTATAGTTCTACTCAGCTCCGTACTCAGTACTATCGAACCTGCATAGCCACGTTCGGGTGTTTTTCAAAAAGTTTGAATTTGTGTCACTGTGCTATTAGCAACACGTTTCGAAAAATCTTCAGTTGAAAAACCCCGGTGCATGAGACCGGCGTCACCATTAATCAAAGTCAAACTTGCGTCACCATTGGCGGGTTAAACAAAGTTGTGAAAAAACAATAAAGTGTATAGATATCAGCCAGCGAAGAATACATATTACCCTAAATGGAGGTGAAGTGATACTTAAACACAATCGTTGAATCTGACGCTACTATTGACGCCTTTACAAACAAATGCAAACAATTGTGAGCACTTGTCTGGAGGGGTTATTATTATAGATGACACAGATTAACTTAAACATACATGTGATACCCAGGGTAATCCATCACCATGTTTGATCGAAAATATGAAAAATTTGGGAAAAATGTCTATACCTCGAAAACGAAGCGTCCAATCGCAAAAATAAAAAATGTTTGTACCCACAAAATACTAAGCCTGGTTATAAAAAATAATAATTTTGTTTATATTTAAATATAAAATACACAATTTTAATAATAAATTATTATTTTAACTTTTTTTTCTATAAAATTCATAACGGGTTAAAGCATCACCAAATTGTTGTGACAGCCATCAAATGCGAGTAATTAGTTGAGCATACATTATTTAGTTGAGCACATATTATTTGGTACAACCGAATTAGTTTATACATTTTTCGTTCATCAGACAAATAGAATATTCACCGCTACAGGATAATTTGATTGCTAGAACTAAAACTTGATTGACAGATCACATTTATTTCTTGTTGCTGTGGCTTCAACTAAATATTACAGTACTTGCAACCAAAACTGAACTACAAATCAATTAAATTCCACAATATTTGGTGATAAAGAGCACAATTATTGGTAATCACAACTGAATAATGTATTAGTCCAAGGAACCGCCAAATTTTAGTTGGCTGTAAATATAGTTGTGACAACGAATCTCTTCTCTGTGTGTACGTAGATAAAGACAATGAAACCCTTCCTCTAACATTTTTTCCATACCGCGCGAGGTCCGTGATGTAATTTCGATAACTGTTGGGCTCCGTCCAATTTTTTTAGCTATTGCGCGGTTAGAATATCCTTCAGAATGGTAAACATAGATTTTAGTTTTTTCCGATAAATTTAAAATTTTCTGTTTTACAATTTTGACTCGTAAAATAATTAAGATGTAATAAATTGTAATAACCAAACGCTGCCTACAAAAAATCATCGCCAACTTTAAAATTAATAAAACAATAATAAAGTGCCTTTATTCAAGTGAACCAAAAAAAAAGAACACATTTTTGGACTTTTTTTAAAAAATTGCTCAAAAAAAGTTCTTTGGTTACGAAACCACTATTGTCATGATCTTTTTTATATCTCCAGATATCTGGATTCCATTTCCATTTTAAAATTCTGCAATCGGTTACAAATTGCAAAAGATACAGACTGCTGAATATGGAATTTTTAGTGCCTTTAAATAAGTGTATCGGAGTGTATAGTGCCTTAGTTAGAAAAATTTAAATTTCTTGTTTTGCCGTTAGTTGTTTTTCGTTCATATGATATGACCATATTTTTATACCCTCCACTGTAAGTGATAGAGGGTATATATCAGTTTGTCATTCTGATTGTAACATATAGAAATAAGGCTTTGCGACCCCATAAAGTAAATATATTCTTGATCCTTATAACAACCGGAGTCGATATAGCCATGTCCGTCTCTCCGTCTGTTGAAAACATTCTCACGACTTCAATCGGCGATAACGCGGTTTGGTTTTTGCCCAGAGTGTTCCACGTATTCCAGAGCAGTTTGGTGTTAAAAATCAGCGAAATTGGTCCATTGAAAAAAATTTTATGATTGGAAACGTAAAAAAACTCATAAAATTTTCACATTAATTTTTCTAGTTTTATACTAAACTACTCCTTTTGCCGTGTGGTGAATTTCCATGTTGAAAATCTTTGTTGTTCTTTATACATAATAGGTAAGTACTTTAGAATGTTTAGATGTACTTACATGTGTTCATACATTTATATGAATTTTGTCACAGTTCATCTAAGGTCGCTGTGGCCTGATGGGTAAAGGGTTGCGCGTTGGAGTCAGAGGGTTGTTGGTTCAAGTCTCGTCCCAGGTTGTTTCTTTTTTTTTTTTTAATAGTTCTTCAAAAAATGCTTTTTAATTTTTAAAAAATGCTTTTTTATTTTACTTACTACTCCTTTTGCCATGAGGTGATTTCCATGTTGAAAATCTTTTTTGTTCTTTATAATAGGTAAGTACTTTAGAATGTTTAGATGTACTTTCATGTGTTCATACATTTATATGAATTTGTCACACTTCATCTTAGGTCGCTGTGGCATGATGGGTAAAGGGTTGCGCGTTGGAGTCTGAGGGTTGTTGGTTCAAGTCTCGTCCCAGCTTGTTTCTTTCTTTTTTTTAACAGTTCTTCAAAAAATGCTTTTTTATTATAAAAATGCTTTGCAGCTTGTTTTTTTTTTAACAGTTCTTCAAAAAATGTTTTTTTATTTTTAAAAAATTCTTTTTTATTTTACTTGTGAACAAGTATCTTATTTTTATTTTTTTTAAAAAAGTACATTTTCTTAAAAAAAAGTACATTTCTTAAGTACATTTCAAAGTACATTTCAAAGTCCATTAAGTACATTAAGTACATTTCAAAGTACATTTCTTAAGTACATTTCATTAAGTACATTTCTTAAGTACATTTCTTAAGGACATTTCTTAAGTACATTTCCTTCTTAAGTACATTTCTTAAGTACATTTCTTCTTAAGTCCATTTCTTAAGTACATTTCTTCTTAAGTACATTTCTTCTTCTTCTTAAGTACATTTCTTAAGTACATTTCTTCTTAAGTACATTTATTCTGCAATCATATTCAACATGTACTTAAGAAGAAATGTACTTAAGAAATGTACTTAAGAAATGTACTTAGGAAGAAGAAATGTACATTTCTTAAGTACATTTCTTAAGTACATTTCAAAGTACATTTCAAAGTACATAAAGTACATTAAGTGCATTTCAAAGTACATTTCAAAGTACATTTTCTTAAGTACATTTTCAATGTGAGCATTGTGAGCAATGCATTTGTGAGCATTGTGAGCATTTGTGAGCATCCTGCATTTGTGAGCATTTGTGAACAAGTAATTGCATTTGTGAACAAGTAACTTATTTTTTTTTTTTGTAAAACAGTACATTTTCTTAAAAAAGGTCCTTTTTAAAATTTAATATTTTGCTGGTTAACACTAAGGTGGAGGGTATCAAAGATTCGGCACAGCCGAATTTAAAACTTTTACTTGTTTTTACTACTAATTACGAAAGTAATTTAGGTGGGTAGTTTATATGTGGAGATGCTACATTGAATGACAAAACTTAAATGGTACGGGGATACAACTTCCGGAACACCATTGGAGAGCCTCCAAGATTATTGTACTTTCGCCTTTCAACTGTTGTACTTATCGCGGTATCCTTAACTCAGTTTCCTGCTAGCAGTTCATTTGTAGTTTCACATTATTGACAGAGATATTGTTCTGTATAGAAATTGTGAAATAATTTAGATTCATGTCTCTGGTTGCTTACTTTGTAGGTAGTGCTATTGTTTATTGTGTGTACTGTAATGTATTTATACAAAATATTGAAATATTTAATCGATTTTTATGAATATTATAATTTTGAAATTATAAACAGTGGGGCACAAAGAAAACACAACCTTCAGAATGTATGCATCAACTTATTGAAGGAAAATTGCTTGAAAGTATTGCCTACGAGAACACTTGTCATTCCCTACCAGTGTTATCAAAATATTCAGTGGAATATTTTACATACCTATTCTATTATTTGCCAGGCGAAGTATCACGATTTCAACAAATTACTGTTTAGATTTTTACTGAACATGGGGTAGTATGATTATTATTTATGCCTTCTTAACGTTATCTGAATTCTTGTATGGTAAATCAGCACATCAGTTTATCTTTCTTTTGTTTTGATACCAGTCCTTTCAGGCTTTGGTTTGCCATCAATACCCCCTACAAAAATTCACTCGTTTATCGTCTCAATGATTCATTTTGCTGCTGTTTGACAGAAATTAATTACATTTAGCTTTCGTTTCAACACGACATAAAGTCATTTCATTTCGCTAAAATACTTATAAATTTGACACGATAAACGCATATGTCACTTGTCGAAATTGGGAAAAGAAACAGCAGGAAGAGCCACCTCTCTGAGTACAATTTCGTAGCAGTTCGTGTTAGTCAGCAGTGTTGCAAATATAACACATATTGCGCATAATCATACAACAAACTTTCAGCACTTTTGTTGCTGT
This sequence comes from Phaonia tiefii, assembly GCA_963931995.1. Taxonomy (NCBI): domain Eukaryota; kingdom Metazoa; phylum Arthropoda; class Insecta; order Diptera; family Muscidae; genus Phaonia; species Phaonia tiefii. The sequence goes on from OZ008371.1 coordinate 49,731,651, forward strand.
CAGCTCGTTTTATTTATTCACATGTATGCCAGTCAATTTCCACACTTTGCGGTGGTGGTAGTTATGTGTTTTGATAACTAGAACTTTTATTGAATATTTGATTTTTTGCTGTTAGCAAAAACAATAATGTGACTGAATATTTAATGAAAGCCACCACACCAAATATATTAGAACGATTTGAGCTCTTTTAAATTTGTGTGCTTTAAGGTAAAGCAGGTAAAGAGTAAAACGTAAGGTAGACTGTAGAGAATCTAATGGTGATCTCGTTTCTGGGAAAAAGTGTAACATTTTTCTGTCCTTTGCCCCAAAAGTACCTTTTTGTGTGTGGTTATGAAAAAAGTGCGGCCCTACTTCAACACACTACTGCTCTTTTCTAAAGGTGGGATCACACGATTGTCGCAATGCACCAATTATTGGTCTATTTTATAATCCAATCGTGTGATTTCACAATTTATTGGCTCATACGGCAACCCACTACATTATTGTGCTTAATTATCCCAATCAAATGCAACCCTGGTGCGGCAATCGTGTGAAGGCACGATAGGCAACCATACACCAATATAAATGTAAAAAATGCGCCAATAACAGCCAAAGTCACGATGTCGAACGTTAACGTTCGCTTTCTTTCTATGCGACAAAAAGCTGATTTCGGAGTCACTAACAAGCGAACGAAAACATATACAATTCAGTTCAGAATCTGACCCCACTTACACTCTCTCCCACAAAATTCAAGCGAACGAAGGCAGTCACTCACTTTCGATTCAAAACGCGAGTCACTATCTTTCGACTTGTCGTTCGCATGGTTTTACGTGTGTTTGTGTGGTTGTTGTTCAAAGCAATAACATAAACTTAACATTCGCCATTTAATTTCGGAGCGAGAGTGAAGAGTACGAAGAACCAGTATCTGCAGGTGCCGCAAAGTTGGCGTTTTGTGCTGAAATGGAAATATATTTTCATAAAAAATTTATTATAATGACATTATTTTCTGTCCATTGTGTTTCTTCCATTGAATTCAATATAAATTGTTTTTGGTTTCGAGCTTTTATTTTAATTCCAGCTATGCGACAACCAAAAGACAAGTGACTGGTTTTGACATTTTCGTTCGCATAGATGACAGCGAAAATAGTTAGTGGCTTCCGATTTTGCAAACACACAATCACACAATAACCTTTAAAGCCTGGGATAAGAACGAAAGTGCGTGACTGGCTTTCGTTCGATTAGGTTTTCTTTCGAGATCGTGACTTTGGCTGAATATATTGTGTTCTAGAGCGACAATCGAATAAGGCAATACGTGCCAATTTTTGTTTTTTTAATAGATTTTTTTCTTGTGACCGTGGACCAGCATTTCTATTCGTAAGTACATTGCATTTTTTAATTGTTCTAAATGTTATAATTATTATTCCCTTGCAGTTTTTATATGGATTATGAAAATTTGTGCATCGAACGATGTGACGATTATGTGGACACTGCATTGGAGGATTCACTGGTCATTGCAGAGGATGATTCCGTGGACCAGCGACCACAAACCACTTTGGCCAAAAGGAAGAAAAAGCCTAGTGTGACTTCATCTTGGTCCTACAATACAGTAACCAATTTAATTATGGCTGTAGAAGAGCACAGATATATCAGGGAATATTCTTGTCAAGAATACAAGGACCGATACAGCAGAGAGCAGGCATGGCGCGCAGTCGAAAACAAATGGGGGGGACACACGGTGGAAGAGTGCAAAGCCAAATGGGGTAACATTAAAACGGCATTCCAAGTGTTTGAAAGCCAAGTCTGGTCAGGGAGCAGAAACCATGCAACCACATTGGCCCCATTGGTCTGCAATGCAGTTCTATAACCGCCACAGCTCCTCAAAAAGTTAATCTACTGTGTCAACATTAGATGTAGAAGGATCTCATCTGGGCACTGAAAGTTCGACGCAAATTTTTTCTCTTCCTTCAAAGTCTCCCAAGCCAGAGACAACAAATTTTTCTCACCCTGATGCAGCTACCAGAGAAAAAACTGAAATGATTCAGTGAGCGATGAAGTGCTTAGAGGCGGAAGAAGAAAATTGGCATGCAGTAGATATGTATTTGGCATCACAAATGCGGGAAATTGCCATGAGAGATAAAAAGACTGCAAACAAATTGCACTTGCAACTTGCCAAAGTCGCGATGGAAGCAACTATGGAAGCAGATTAAGAGAATTAAACCTCCATAAAATAATGTTTGTTTCCTTTTTTATTAATTTTTAAATTTTTATTTTACTTTTTTGTTAATATTATGTTTTGCTTTTTTATGATTGAAGTGTTAATTTTGTTTTTATTATGTATGTATGTGATATTTATGTAAAATGGAGATTTACATACTTAACCCTGCTGTTAGATTAGAAAAAACTTACGAATCTTAGATTGAGGGACCATTTGGTCCATACTGCAATTTTCATCCAAAATAATAATTTTATCTTATCCTTTGTAACTATTTTGGTTCAATAATTTCTAAAGCAAGTATTTGACATATCAAAAACATCTTCTAAATATTTGACATGAATTTACATTCGCTTGGTAATGAAAAAATGTACTATTGACCAAATGGTCCTCTAACCTAAGATTCGTCATTTTGTATTTTTCTCAGTCCTGAATAAAGTTAGAAAATTTAATTTTCGCACATAACATTGTTTTATTAAAAGACCCCATTAGCAGAAAAATTTAGTCAGTATATATCACCGTTCCAAAGTTACAAGGGAAAACAGAAAAAATTTGGACCAAATGGTCCTAATCTAACAGCAGGGTTAAAATACCTGAACATGAAATAATGTGATAAATAAAATGAATTTTTTGTATTAAATGAAAAATTTTTATTGGACAAATATTTTAGGAATTATATATATTTATACTGCCAGGGCAATTCACCAGTTACTTACATAAAATATTTCTCAAGTTCTTCACGAATTAACTTTGCTTCATTACTTATATACGAGCTTCGAATATTTTCTGTTTCATTCACGGCAGCCAGTGGAAAATCATTTCTCCATGTGCCAGGAATAAAAGCACCGTTATCATCATAACGATCAGTAAGCGCTGGTGTTACGTAATTCAATTTTTTTTAACAAAAAATTGTGCAGAGCGCCACAAGCTAAAGTTGTGGAGGTCGGTTTTTCTTCGTTGAGCTTAGAAGGACGTGAAAATATTTGAAAGCGCTTTGCCATAATGCCAAATGCATTTTCTACGCTACGTCGAGCTCTTGATAATCTGTAGTTATTTATACTTGTGTCTTGTTTCCTAATATATGGTGACACTAGTTGCAACAATTCCTTAAAGGTTTCATCGTCCATACGAATAAAATTTTTGAATAAAAACTTTTGATTGTCTATTTCACGCAACTCTATCAATGTTTTTGAATATATGCCATCAGTGCTTCTTTTTGTGAGCCAGTCTCTGACCCAAGTACTTCTTTGAACATGTATTTTCTCAATTTTTTCATAATTTTTCTCATCAAGTTCACACACGATAATTAAAGCTGCTGCAATTTACTTTTTCTTTAGAGAACACATCATCTTTCTTGCAGTAAATTAAAATTTTTAAAATCTATGTATATTGTACGCATATAAACAAAACAAAATTTGCAATTTACCACAGCACCACAACAGCTGTTTCTCAGAGTTGCAGTAAACTACACCAATCGTGCGACTGGAAGCCGCTAATTATTGCCACCTAATCGTTTTGCACCAATTTGCGACAATTAAATTTATGAAATGTGAGGCAATCATGTGACTGTACAAAATTTGGTTGCGACAATTTTTTTTTTGTTCCCCAATTCAGTACAATAAAAATTGTTCCAAATTGGTGTATTGCGACAATCGTTTGATGATGCCACCTTAAGAATGTTTCAAAAAATTCAAAAATGTTTTGTTTTCTGTCCTCTCAGCGAGTTTCGGCGGAGAATGTTGCCCGATAAAATGGCTGATTATGTGTCGTTTGATATGTGTTGATTGTCCTTGCTAAGCTAATTTTGTTAACTTTTGTGTCGGACGCTAAGCGACTCTAAGCCACTTCAGTTAAAATCGCTTAACTTCTCAAACGAAGTGATCGAATAATTAATTTAACGGGAATAACCAAAGACATCAATTGTTTTGGTACTTTGTTTTTGTTTTGTACTTTGTATGAAGAGTCGCTGAAAATCGCTTAGGTCTCCATATTAACTGGTCGAATATTTCAGTTTACCGAAGTAAATAAAACATGCTAATAAAGCAAAAGAAAGAATACAGTTGTGATCAAATGCAACATTTCTATGTTCTTTGCTCACACCAAAAATTTACAACCTTGAACGGATGATGGCAACATTTTTTAAATGTTGCCTCGTAAAAGGGCATTCTTCTTTCCTCGACATATGGTTGGTTCCATTTAATACATATTAGTGGGACATGGAGGACCGAGGAGGTGGAAAAATTCTGATAGCCATTCACTTGTGAGTAGCCAGAAATGATTCCTTCATAGGGCACTCCAAGCAGCGCACTACTTCCACGCACTGTGTCCTGGGCAATGGCTTTATCGGAAACCAGCGTTAGCTAGCTAGAGTGAGAAGGCGAAACAAATGAGCAGCCTGATTTGGTTATGCGACCACTATTGTGGCTCAGGCTTAGTAGGTGACTCATCAAACTACCGGGCATATTCTCTTATCCTTAGAAGTCGGATGAGCCAAACATACGAGCCAACGGTGGATAGAAACCAAAAGAACAAAATCTATGTTCGACGTATTGCATCCTGGTCAGCGTCCGATTTATAATGCGCTGCTACAATCATATATCATGGCTGTAGGTAAAATGCAAAAACCGGGTGGACTGGGTTTGCCTCCCGCCACTATTCATAATGGCAGTGAAAATACAAAATCGATAGAGAAAACATAAACAACCCCTTCTTGTGGATGAGCCCCGCAAAAATTTTAAAGACGACCACGATTTACGGATATGCACCTGGAATGTGAGAACTCTATATAGATCCGGTACAAGTATCCCAGCAACATATTGCAGGAACCATGTAACTACATGTTTGCAAACATTGTTTTTTAGAATTGAAGATCTGCTGCTTTTTGTTTCTTTATTGTCTGTCACGTTTTTGTTCTCAACAGTTTTCAAAAAAAAAAAAAAAATATTTGGGTAACAAATGCATATATTATATCATATTAATCATTGTGTCCCATACATGTTATACTGAATAGCAAACACAATGTGTTTGGGCACAAGAACAATATATTTGCGGCAAGCTACAAACACGTTATGTTTGCACACAAACAGCAAAAAAAGGCAAATTTTTCAGGGTGTGCAAATGATGAAACGAACGCTGCACGCATGGCAATGCTTTAGTCAATTGCAACGCGAGCTGTGACCGAGCGGTATAGGGAAGAGGAAAGGAGGTAAACTGTCTCGATAGGCTTAAGAACGGGCAGTGGAGAAAGCGCGACAGTGAGAAAACTGAGACATACAGAAGGAAGAACAAAGGCCGAAAATCCTATCAAAAAGACAGAAACGGAACTAAGAAACATGTTTCAGGGCCCCCTTCTGTAAAGACAAGAACTGAAATCTAATCGCAGATATACAGAGAATGTGGGTAATATCGAGGGATTATTTCTCAGATCTCCGATCTCATTTCTCCGATCATTTCTATCGATGACAATATGGACGGCGACGTCGATTGACCCCTCTTAATCAAGGCGAAGTCAGAATAGCTATTGCCCGGAATTGGAACAACAAAGCCGCAGGAGCCGATAGACTACCGGCGAAGTTATTTAAACCTGGCGGCGATGAGCTGATAAGGGGCATGCATCGGCTTATTTGCAAAATTTGGTTAGATGAATGCATGCCCGGCGATTAGAGTCTCAGTATACTATGTCCCATAATAAAAAAAAATTGACCTGAGTCTCTGTGCCAACTACCGTAGAATGAGCCTTTTATCGATAGCATATATGTTTCTATAAAGTATAATGTGCGAAAAACCAAAACCAATTGTCGCAGACCTAATTGGACCAGATTTTCACGCTACGCCAAAGAAGACACACGAAAAACAAATCGACACCTATCATCTATTTATCGATTATAAAGCGGCCTTCTATAGTCCGATACTGGACAAACTCTATGAAGCAATGTCTGAGCTTGGTATTACTGCAAAACTCATACGCCTTTGCAGGATGACCTAGATGAACCCCAAATCCGCAGTGAAAGTTGGTAAGGATCGTACTTTCGGAACTAAGCGAGGCCTCAGACAAGGCAACACCCAATCGTGCGATCTCTTTAACATCTTAATGGAGCTGCAGTCAATATGAATATAAACATGTGCAGCAAAAGTTACATGCTGATGCTGATGATACCGATATCATTGGGGGCACAATTAAAGAAGTTACTGCGGTGTTTTCGAGAATTGAGAAGGATTCAGTCAAAGTGTGTCTGAAAGTAAACGAGGACAATACAAAATTAATGCCTTCAAGGAGCGGGGCCTCCACGCGATTAGACCAATGCGTGAATGTTTATAACCGTTATAATTTCTAGGTATAATTCCGAGGTAACGCTATTACGGGGCTACGCCATGTCAGAAGAATGGTTGAAGACGAACCAGCACGAAGGGTTTTCGAAACCGAACTCGAAGGAAGACGAAAAATAGGAAGACCAAGACTCCGCTGGAAGGATGTTATAAGAAAGGACGCAGATGAGTCAACACGAAAGGTTTTCGATAACGTACCCGAAGGAAGCAAGCAACGAGGACGTCCAAGACTCCGATGGAAAGACGAGGCCAAAGAATCCATTCGTAGCCTTGGTGTTATGAACTGGCGAGAAAAGGCGAATGATAGAACTAGTTGAAGAAATATGTTAAAATTTTTTATTTTGTTTGTTTGTTTAATTAAGATGCGTAAGACACCTGAATACTGATTATTTCTTTATGCATATCGGCTACCTACAACTTGTGTTGTCTTTAGTTCTGGAACGTACATCTAAATAGAATTTGGCAGATGAATCTTCTATTTCTATTGGGCAACTTATTTCGGGAAACAGGCGGCCATGGTAGAATTATCTGTTAGGTAGTCGCATTAGCAATTCCGTTGTTAAACTGTCAAAATTGGATGAATAATGAAAAACACTATGTCCACAAAATGTGAAAAATTTAATAAGATTATATTAAAACATAAATAAATGGTTTCCCATTACATCCCATGAAGGGACAGGGGAGAGCTTCTCACAACCACTGAGCTGTGCGTTTTCCCGTTTTCACTCACTGATTGGGACCTACAGTTTTACACCGATTTCGAACGGTATTTTGAGAAGCTTTTTCATGGCTAAATACTCGATAGTGTTGCCATCACTATGCGAGGTGACAGCCGGCGAAAGAAATTTTTTTTAAGGTGGTCTGAGCAGGGATCGAACCCAAGATCTCATGTACAAGAGGCGCGCACACTACCATTGCACCACCGACTGTCTATGCCATTAAATTGAATTTTGATTGAAATTCTTTGAATTTTATTAACAAATAAAAATAAACAAAATAGAATTTGACAGCTTACACACGGAAAAGATGAAAAAACCACAAATCAGCTGGGCTGACGCGTTTACCCGATAGTTAATTTTACCATGCAGGCTGCGAAATATTTCATTCTCAAAGTCTTTTCTGATGTCTTAGTGTTGCAGTAACCACAGTGGGCAATCGAACAGGTTTTAGGTTTGTTATTCGGTATTGTACTATCAGTTGTGTAAAACATCTTTGAAACCCGAAAACCGGTTAATCAATTTGGAGTAACCGGTGAAACCGGTTCTGCGATAATGAAAATTTTTACAAAACCGAGGTATGGTTAACTAGCCGGAATTCGGTTAGGCGGTTTCGGTTTTTAATACTCTATTTTCGGCATTTGTTACGTTATTAAGCCTTTTCTAAATTTATTTTTCATAATTGATATTAATGATTGTGATTAAATGCGTTATTGTTTTCTCCATAACGAGAAAAGTATCTGTGGGCAATACCGGGAATATTGGTATGAAATATTAGAAAAAGACATTATTATATATAAAAATTAGCCTCCGAAACAGAATACATTTTTTGCCCCTGAAATGAATCAATCATTGTTTCTTCACAAAAATGACTTGCCCTGTTGAGATGTTAGAGTTTGCTGTTTGTGTGCAAAATTGTTTCTAAATTACGAGAAGGCGATTATGAGAAGATGATGACGTATGAAATATAAAGAAATATACCATAGTATTTTTATACCCTCACTGTGCAATTTCATGCACAATTTGTTATATTTCTATGTCAGATGGAAGGCAATAAATTGTTTAAAAGCCCACAATATTTGATGATTGGTCATTGATTTTTGTCGTTCTTCAATGTAAAGGGTTAGCCATTTCGTGGTTTCAAAAGTATAGGGCTGGAATTCGACATCTGTCAAACTAAGTTGTTAAACCAATTTTTTTTTGATTTTCAGTTGAAAGTCTGACATTGCGGAAAATCGGTCGCTTAACTATCACACAACGCATACAAATTATTAAAACCAACTATACAAATGGTGACTCTGGCACAGCCACATATCATGCTTTAAGAGGAGATTATGGTTTACATAATCGTCCAACTACGCAAGCAATTGGCAAAATTGTGAAGAAATTTGAAGGGACTGGAGCGGTTACAGATATTGTAAGGCCTGAGCATCATCGTTTCGCTCATTCCGCTGAAAATATCGTTGCTGTAAGTGAAAGTGTTGCCGAAGACCCGAATGTGTCGATTCCTCGTCGTTCTCAGGAATTAGGACTGTCTTAGGGCACATTATGGCGTATTTTGCATTTGGATCTACACCTACATCCACATAAAGTCCAGCTCACACAACAGCTGAAGCCAGCTGACCATTCACAACGTCGTACATACGTGGAATGGGTGCTTGAACAACATGCGGTGGACGGCGATATTTCTAACGAAATTTTCTTCAGCGATGAAGCACATTTCTCACTCGGTGGGTATATTAATAAACAAAATTTTCGTATTTGGGGTTCTGAGAATACTTAAGTAATTGAAAACAGTCCATTGCATCCAGAAAAAGTCATTGATTGGTGCGCTCTTTGGTCCGAAGGTGTGATTGGACCTTACTTCTTCGAAAACCACGATGGAACGTCTGTCACCGTCAATTCGGAGCGTTATGGTCATATGGTAACCGACTTTTTTTGCCTGCTATTCAAGAATACGACTTGGAGAATATGTGGTTTCAACAAGACGGTGCCACATTCCACACAACTCGAGCGAATATGGCTTTTTTGCAGGAGACATTTCCTGGGCGCGTAATTTCTCGTTGTGGCGATATCAACTGGCCACCAAGATCATGCGATTTAACACCATTAAACTTTTTTTTGTTGGGCTACGCGAAAGACCGTGTTTATGCAGATAAACCTTTACCTCTTGAGCAAGAACCTCAAGAACCAACATTCGTCAAGTTATGGCTGAGATACCGCCCAATATGTGTCAAAAAGTGGTCGAAGATTACCTCAAAAGAATCAATGCTTGCAACACTTCGCGTGGTGGTCATTTAAATGATGTAGTGTTTAACACATAATGTCAACGTTCAAACTTTATAATAAAAAGAAAATATCATGAAAAAAAATATTTGATATGTCTTTTATTTACGTTTACTTTTGAAACCGCAAAATGGATAACCGTTTACTATAAAGCCATGTCTAAAAACACGACTTCTTACACATCACGACAACATTTAATAAACGTTAATCACTAATTTGCATGGTTTCAAAGACATCCTGAGGTGAAAATTTAAGTGATTTGTTATAATTGTTATCATTATAATCCAAAAAATATAAAATAGTAAGTACACTCCGGTTCACTTATTTAAAGCCACTAAAACTTCCATATTCAGCAGCCTGTATCTTTTGCAATTTGTAACCGATTGCAGAATTTTAAAACGGAAATGAAAGCTAGACATATTCAGATATAACCAAATGATGACAATAGTGGTATCTTAAATAAATAACTTTTTTTTGAGCAATTTGGTTCACTTGAATAAACGCACTTTTCATTTTACGAGTCAAAATGGCAAAAAAAAAATGTTTAATCTATCGGAAAAAACTGAAATCGATGTTTACAGTTGTGAAGGATATTGTCGACAATTACCTAAAATAAAAACAACCAAACACACAACATCACACATACTTTGTCCGAAGTAGCTGACGTATACGTGTGTCACATAACCACATGTTTGCCATATCAACAGCAACGAAACAGCCAAACACACAACATCACACATACTTTGTACGAAGTAGCTGACGTATTAGTATGTCACCATAACGTCGACTGCGATGGTTTTAGCAGCAGCATAAAATCTGGTTTTAACAGATTTTGACTTTGATAGATTTAGTCCCCATACGCCGCTATAGATGTTAACACATCAAAATCCGCCACTTAATGCTCGTCGTACGGAAAAGCGGCTGCAATTCGCAAATGAAATGTGGAGCCAAGAGGTCATGTAAATGACTGGAGCACCGTTGTATTTACGGATGAGAAAAAAAATTTAATTTGGATGGGCCAGATGGCTACAAATATTATTTCTACGATCTGCGCAAAGAAAAGCGTTTTTTGAACTGACATCACAGCCGAGAGGGCGGCGTTATGGTGTGGGTTGCTATTACGTACTATGGCACCATCGATCTTGAATTTCAAAGTGCAAAAATGACTGGTGCAAAATATAAAACGTTATGGGAATCGGCTTTTCCGAACTTCGGTGAACTATTTGGTCCCATACCTTGGATAGTGCAACAGGATAATGCCATTATACACAACGCCAGAGTATTAAATGAGGTCATTGCAAGTCAAAAATTTAATATACTTGACTGGCCACCCTATTCGCCAAATCTAAACACTAGCGAAAATGTCTGGGGTTGGTTATCTCGTAAGGTCTATGAAGGAAGTAGACAATTTGATGACAAGCAGTCACTAATTCAGGCCATTAAGAATGATAGGAATCAAATTTCGTTGGATTATATAAATTCTCTTTATCTCTCAATGAAAACTAGTATTAAAAAAGTATTAAAAAGTATTAAAAAGTATTAAAAAGTTATTAAAAACAAAGGGGGTTGTACCCATTACTAATAGTACTTAAATAAAGTAAAATAAATTAAAAGCAAGAAAAACTGTGTTTTTAAAATTAGTTAGAGAGCCTTTATTCTAGTGAACCAAAAAAATAGCACATTTTCGAACTTTTTTTTATAAATTATTTAGTTAAGAAACCACTATTGTCATGATTTTTTTAAAACTTTATATCTCAAGATGTCTAGCTTCCATTTCCAACTTAAAATTCTGCAATCGGATACAAATTGCAAAAGATACAGGCTGCTGAATATGAAATTTTTAGTGCCTTTAAATAAGTGGACCAGAGTGTATTATTTAGAAAAGCAGAATAACTCAAGGAAGCCTCGGTTTCAATATATCAAACTACAAAACAACTCTCTAAGAGGAAGAGAATAAATCGTGAAACACCAGGTATTAAAAACCATTGCAAAAATAAACAAAATCAGTAGCAGAAACTTTGGAGCCAATAAAAAAAATTAATTAAAAAACAATAAACAACTAACTAACTAAATACAGTAGAGTGTGTTATGCAACAGAAAAATTAGGGCCTCAATGAGATCAACAAATTATGAAAGCCCATTGGCGAGGTATCAGTACACCCCACCCCATCACAATATTTTTTTATAGTCCAAGGAAGATTTCAGCTGTTGATCAGAGCTTTACAGTTTTATGCTTCAATATATTTTAAACCGTTACATATTTTTCATTACAACCTGCTACAAAATTTTGATCCAGCTCCATCGACTTCAATGGTAAAAACGTGGTGTACTGACCTTCGTTGTGGTCGCACAAGTACAAATGACGCTGAGTTTAAGAAAGCTGTGTGAAAGATGGGTGAGGCGGTAAATCTCAATTGATCATAAACGCACGGGTGCACACGTGTGTAGTTTCAATGGCAAAATTCCATGAATTGGGCTAGGAATTGGTACCTCATCCGCCATATTCTTCAGATTTAGCCCCCAGTGACTATTTCCTATTTCAAAACCTAAAGAAATGACTCGGTGAACAGAATTTTAGCTCCAACGATGAAATTATTGATCAAACAAAATCCTATTTTCTGGGCCTCGAAAAATCCTATTTTTTTGAAGGCATACAAATAATGGAGAAACGTTGGACTAAATCTATTAAGCTAAGAGGAGATTATCTTAAAAAAAATAATATTTTTTTTTGGAAAAAAACTGTGTTTCATTCAAAAAGTCACGGACTTATTGATGCCCCCTCTACAATGACGAAACGTCAAACCAAATTTGATATTTGTGGTATTTCTTGTAATTTCCCAGCACTCAGTATACTTATATAATTTGGGGTAATTGTTTTAGAACATATTGTAGCCCACAGATAACTTTGCAGAATACACTAATCAACAAAAGTTGCATTTAGCACTCCAAAATTGCTTTAGAAATGTAATATTTTATAATTTCTCGTTTTTTCGGTTATAAGTTACCAAATATAATCAAATGGATATGGTCAAATTCTGAAAAGTTATAGTCTTTAAGATCCTTTACAATACGGTCAAAACACTATTCAACAAACGGGTAATTTAAAGCATTCTCCCGCAAAGCTTGTGCCGCGAGAACACAGGAGTACCTTGATCATCAGTTGCTGTGCCGCTGAAAAAACTCAAGGTCTTGTGAAGATTATACACCTAAAACACGCTGAGAGCTATACGAGCGAGGTGCTTTGTGGCGCTATGCCTCTCTTCGTGTTCTGTTGGTTACGACCAGGTAGTAGGCCATTACATCAAGTTCGAGTTGCTTTTGTAATTTACTCTTTGGTTGGACCAATACCGACAGAAACAAAAGAGAGTGCGGATTTTCCTTCGGTGCAAACAACATAAAACATAATTTAGCTACCATTAGTATCAATCAAACACTTTTACACACACTTAAATTGTCATACATATCAACTTTCAAACGGAAATCAGAAAATAGTTTAGGAAATAATGAAACGAAAAACAGCAAACTCTCTTTATTTGTTTATTGTAATGCAACTGTGTTAGAGGCCTGACGGCTTTTCCGGTTCCTTTGGCAAGCAACAAGAGACACACATACAACTATTAACAAATCGTTACAGCTGTTGCTGAACTTAATAACGGGTTTTTCAATAAGCGCGCTACAAAAGTTTTAGATACCAATGAAATTCCATATTCCTGTGAAAGTACGTTCGATACGATTATGTATCGAACTCGATTTCTTTTGCATGGCCACCACGGGCACGCTTGCAGAAGTCCAGACGCTGAACCCAATTTTCCTCCAAGTCCATATTATCCAATTGGGGCCAAAAATATTCGGTTATCATTGAACGGTAGCGATTCGCATTCACAGGAATGTGCCGGTCTTGATCATCACGGAAGAAGTACGGCCCAATGATGCCGCCGGCCCATAAACCGCACCAAACCGTAATTTTTTCGGGATGCAATGATGACTCATGGATTACATGTGGATTGCTGTCTGACCAATAACACATATTTTGCTTATTGACGAAGCCATTCAGCCAGAAATGAGCCTCATCGCTGAAGATGATTTTCCGATGAAAATCCGAATCATTTTCAAGTTGTTGCTCAGCCCAATTCATGAACATACGTCGCTTATGGTGGTCAAGCGGCTTCAGGTCTTGGGCCAATTTGATCTTGTAAGGATGTAGGCCAAGATCTTTTTCCAAATTCGCCACAACGACGTCACAGAGATGCCCAACGCTGGAGAACGACGTGTGAGAGACACATTTGGGCTTTCTTGAACTGAAGTCTCAGCGGCAGCAATATTCTCGACACTACGGGCACTTCTTTGCCTCTAGATTCAAATTTTTCCACTAGACTCTCAATTGTTGATCTGGTAGGATGATTATGACGACCATAAATTGGACGTAGCGCTCTTAAACTTGAGGCCACTAACTCCAAATTTCGGTGGTAACTTTTAGTAATTTCGACTCGTTATTGGCTCGTATATCTTTCTATGATGAAATGGCAAACCTTACTGAAGAGAAATGTCAAAAGAGCGTGAAAAAATATGGTGTCGTTTGCTGTCCCTGTCGATTTACTTTTGTAGCGTCTCTGTTGAAAACCTCTTTACATATATTTTTACTAAACGAAGCAAAGTAGGAGAAGGGGAATACAACAAAATAAGGCAACAATGATGGTAGAACGGCAGTTTTCTTTTGCCCACAAAATAATAACTATGAACTTGTTTGATACCCACGCATATGTAGGGCCTCTGGGTCGGCTTCAGTTGGTGATAAGATTGGGCAGACAGACCGGAAGCCTAACAACAGCGTTGAGCTGTAGATTATGCTTCACAAAATGGGCAACTATCGTCGAGCGAATGTGACCTCTCATTCTAAAATTGTTTTCATTAACCGAACAACTGGTTTGTTACCGTAACAGTAGTTATAACTTAGTAAAACCACTACATAACTTTCAGTCGAATGAACCGACTTAACCATACCCTCAACCTAAGTCATCAATTGCGTGGGAGTTCTATTAAAAATGGCCATACTCAAAAGTATGCAGACTGAAATTGCACTAAATATTGTTCAATACATAAATTAGTTAGGATCCTAAGTGGTTTTGGGGAATTTTGACTACCAACCAATTTCCCTCCCAATATTTATATGCGAGATAGAAAATGGGCATGGTAGAGTTGTTGGCAAAATTTTTATCAGTACCAATGTTTATTAAGATCGGTTATGATTTATTGGAGATATCGAGTCGGCAAACCCCAAATACGCCCAACTTTGGTATGGGAGGTACGAAACTGGGCGTGGCACAATAGTCAGTTATTAATTTCACTGTAGCTTTAAGCAAAATATTGCCCAGTACCGAATTTTATTAAGATCAGTTGTAGTTTACGAGAGTTATCGTACCGATCAACCGATCATCCGCCCAACTTGCATACGGGAGGTGCCATAGTGGGTGTAGGAAAACCTTTCATTTTCTACAGGAGAGTGGCATTTGACTAAATATTGACTAGTACGAAATTTCATAAGGTTTGGTACTGTTTTGCGAGATTCCTCGTGCCGAACAACCAGACGGCCAAACAACTTTTGTATGGGAGATACCACAATGGGCGTTGCAAAATCACCCTTGTTTTAATTGGTGATTGGCGTTTCCTTATACGTAATATCATTACGGTCGGACGTGTTTCACGCGATTTATCGGATTGACAACCCGGATGAATACCCTGTTTTGTATTGGAGGTACCAGAATGGGCGTGACAATCTCGCTCATTTCCTCCAGTTAAGTAGAGATTTACAGATTACTTACCAGTGTGTGAGGTGAAGCTAATCACATCCACCAGAAGAAAGGTTTGAAAGAAATATGATATGATATATGAATATGCTAAATGTGTTGATTTGTATGGGAGGTACCTGAAAGGGCGTGATCAAAACGTCCATTTTCAATCCAGTATTGACAAACGATTGTCGCTGACAAAATTCCATTGTGATCTGTAAAGATTTACGGCAGTTATCGTGTTCAAATGTCATAAAGCAACTTTCGTCCAAAGATACTATGGGCCTTAAATGACTCCTTCGATGCGTTACATTTTTTGCCGTAGTAAGGGATATATAACCCCATCCTATGGGTGAGGGTATAATTGGATCGAAGGCAACGAAAATTGAATGCGCTATGTGTAATTTTTCCATATTTTTTGGAAAGAAAAAAAATAAACATACTTTTTTAACACTATTATGCTACAACTCAGTATTATCAACAATATTGGGTACTTTTGTCTAGACTAACATATGTTGGGAAATTTATTGTTTAATAGGAAGTTTTCTAGGTGGTGCCTGTAACCAATATTTAGTATATATTTTAGTTTTAAACAAAGTACGGTGTCTTAAAAAATACTTTATTTTGAAGAATTCATTTGCTTAAAACAAGTAAATTTTCTCATAAAAAATATCTTTTCTTAAAAAAATATTTTTTCTTTTAAAAATAAGTAAATTTTTTTAAAAAAGTACTTTTTCTTACAACAAATTGCCTTTTCTTAAAAAACTACCCTTTCTTTAATGAGTACGTTTTTTTGGGAACAAAATAAATTTTTTTGAAGTAAGTACCTACTCTTAAAAATGTACCTATATTTTAAAAAAGACAAATTCTAAAGAAAATTCCCATTTCTTAAAGAAACCCCTTTTTTTAAAAAATACATCCTCTTAAAAAATACCTTTTTTTTAAAAACATTCCCTTTCTTAAAAGTACCTTTTCTGAAAAATATATAATACGTTTTCTTTTCTTCAGATAAGTAGCCTTTCTGAAAATAAGTACATTTTCTTAAAAAAATAATCTTCCCTACAAACAGCTCCATTTTTTGAAAAGTATCTGTTCTTAAAAAAAGTACTTCTTTGTAAAAAAAAATCATACTCTTATGGCTTGTTCTTACAGAAAGTACTTTTAAAAATTTTACTTTTCTTAAAAAAATCATTAGCTTTTAATAAAAGAAGTACCTCTCTTTAAAAAAGGTACATATTTTCCGGAAAATATAATTCATATTCTTACAAAAAGGACCTAAAAACAAATTTTTTTTTTAAAAAAAATTACATTCAAAAAAAAAAATTTTCTTAAAAAAATTATTTTCCAAAAAAAAGTATTTTACCAACAGTACCTTTTCTTACATATCCATTCAAATTGTCGTATTTTTCAATGGGCGCCTTAGGTGTGTTGGAACTAACGAGTATATAATATACTTATATTGCGAAAGGAACTTTGTTCCAACCGGGTGTCCCCTGACACCTCATGTGATTTTTTAATGCGCAATTGTTTTTGTTAAAAAAAAATTGGTCTATTGCAAATTAAGTTATGTATTTTGCTTTCCTGAAAAGCTGCGAAAAACACATATTGATTTTTGAAAACAAAGAGAGAAAATAGCACCGAATGTATTCTCATGTACGGACTTACAGGTTGGCTGATGAAAGTCGCTACACGCTGAAAAAAATGGTAATTTTAACACGCTGCTGCAAACAAGTTATGCAGGAAACATATATTTGTTTAGGCAAACTACAAACATTAATTTACTTGTGTGTGGTAAACATAAAATACTTACGCCGAAACTTTCGTTTGTTTGCCGCGAAATAATCATATAATCAAGTGTAATCATATATTTGTTTTCCTCCAAATACATTATTTATTTAGATCCAAACATTACTTACTTACCTGTAAGTATATTTATATTTCCCCCAAACACACAAATACTTACGCCGAAACACCAGCGTGTTTCCGTGCGTGTTATTTTTAAGCGTGTTATTTTTAAAAACAATCAAATATAATTAAAATAAAAGATAATAATAATAAATATTTGTATTACATATTATTAATTATAACAAAATTAGTAAAAATAATTCGTCCAGGAATTAAAAATAATTATAAATTTTCAGATAATAGTTATAATAATTCATCCAGGAATACTTATAAATTTTTTGTTATTAAACGTGAAATAAATCATTTATGATTGTTTCGACAATTGGTACCTTTATATTAGGCAGTGGAATGTGGAAAATAGACAGCTGAACAAATTGCCAATCATGTGTGAATCGCCATTATGTACGTAAAGCCAATGCTGAGACCTTCTAACAGATCACCGCATTTAAAAGTGAATCCGGCAATTTTAAATTGTGCGTAAGTGATTGAATCACTGCCTTTTAAAAATTTTATTTGTAAATCTGAAGTTTCCTCATCTTCATTTAAGGCGTTAATTGACTGAAAATGAATTTGAGTATATTAGTTTCAAAAACTATTGAATATGTATCAAATAATTGTTATACCTTATACTCTCTTATAAATCTGTTCTGAATTTCAATTTATGTGGCGTTCCCTTCCTTGAACTCAGTGCGCTTTCCAGAGTGTGGTAGAATGTATGGTATTAAGAGAAGGCTTAATTGAGCTTTGAATCCTGTAAATAAATGATGTTCAACATGTATTATTATGACATATCGTCGGTATACTGCGAAAACTGACTAACTCCAGTTATTGAAAATATTGAATTGATGACTTTTGGACATAAACACCTTGAAAAATGGTTTAGATCTAAAACTGTATTATAGATAATAAATACAAATATAAATAAAAATACATATTATATTAAAGTTATTTATGAAATATAAGTTTAACTGAATTTTTCAACGACTGAAAGTGAGGTGGAGTTGGTCAGTTTTCGCAGTATACAGATGTTATATATGTGATATACTTACGTTCGTCCAAGAAACCGTCGATTGCATGTAATAACTCGCAGACTTGGTTGTCACGACATGTCCGAGCTCGATTTATAACTTTTTGATAAAGTGTCAACCAATTTTCCACATCAACGGATGACGGATAGAGACTTTTTAAATCGATTCTTACCAGCTCAATAATTTCCATGTAATGCTGGGTAATTTTGTATGTAGTCGTAAGTGGATATATTAGTTTTAAGTTGAGCCATACGAAAAGTATGCGTGAAGGCCCATTTGCTCAGAATAGTCGGCCAATCCGAACTATTTTCTTTCAAATATTGTATACTTTCTAAAAACTCGTCCGCTGGAGCTAAAACATATTAGAAAATTGAATCGAATTTGGAGTTTTATTAAAAACCTGGTGATGCTACTTCAAGTACGCTAAATTCAATGGTGCTGTTTTATACTTTTGGGATATATTTTAAATGGAAATTAGCAAATTTATTAAATATACCCAACATTAAGTGATATAATAAACACCTGCGGTAACTTCATAAAAGGTTTAGCACCATTGTCTTTTGCGAACTTGAATTGGCTTTACCAGCTAGCTAAAATTTTCTAGTACTACATTGTAAGTGTTCATAAATACTTACATGGAGATGAAGCCGCTTTCCGTTTTAAATTTGTTTTTTGACGTCGATTGATTGTCCCTTCAAGGCTTAATGCTGTTCGCTTGTTGTTGTAAGCGCTCACCAGTTTACCTCGCGGAGCGCAGGATTTTGTAGGTGGCACGTAATACGCAGAAACAATTTCGGTATGAAAAATTGACACAATAGATTCTGACAGGCTTTGGCTTTCAACAAAAAAAAAACAAAACACACGCTACACGTTATACAGCGACCGACGCGAACAATTGCAGATTGACGACTGAATGCCAGAAACTAAAATGCAGTACAGAAGTCAAAAGAGCAAATACGATCGATCAGTGATGCCAACTTCGTGCTTTGAGTGGTTTAGTTTAAAATAATAATTCAAACAAACACGCTTAAACGTTTGTCGAATAATGTTATGAAATCATAATATTATGAATTGCTGAATGTAGGAAATATGTTAATATAATCAAATGCTAGTAATGCATGGGTTTCATATGTATATGTCAAATCGAATTTGATATACTTTCACAATCATATTGATTGAAATATGTAAATGTATAGAAATTAATAAGATCATTATTAATGAAAATTTTGCTTACTATAAAAAAAATAATATAAAAAATAAAATTAATATATAAAAGTCACTGTTTTCGTACATGCTAATCTCCGAAACCGACCAACTGATTTCAATAAAATTTTATGGGTGTATATGATTCGTTCCAGCTTGAAAGCTACGTTACTTTTGGAATCGATAGGTGGCGCTATTGTTAAGATTAAAAAGTTTTATTTTTTTAAACAACAGTCTAGTTGCTGACTAGTAATTTATAAGTTCTAAAATGTATTTATTTTGAAGAAAGTTTGTAACCATATAAGGCCCAGTGGACTCGGTTATGTAAATAAATATAAATAAATATTATGTAAATAAAAAATGGTATGGCTTTGTCACAATTAAACCGGTTTGATTACCGCTTACAGGTTCTAGTAAAAAAATCCAATTTCCGATAATCAAACACGGATATTTGTGGAACAGAGTCCGTTTTTAAGCAAACGCAAATGTGACTGAAAATTATATTCTGCAAAACTGTCGAGCAAATGCCTTGTGTTTACGGTGTCGATATATATACATACATCATAGGTATATGTATGAATATACGTATGTATGTACATCGCATTCTGTGCTATTGCGGTAGGTATATACTTAATAATACTTAATTAATACCGCATTTTGCGGTGGCGGTTTCTATATACTTGCGGTATATATAAATTTTTATTATGCCTTTTTGATTATTTCAAAATGTTGGGAAATCCAATATTACTTTTTTCATCCGATTATTTTATAGCGCGAATCCAGAAATTATAACCAGTTCCTTCCTTATAATAACTTTTAATATGGAAAAGGCACGTTTTGTTAAAATAAAAGTAGAAAAGATCAAATTTTTCTATGTAAGAGGAGAAAAATTATCTAAATATTTTTTCCAATAGAACTTAACTAAATTCATGCAAAGACATCAAAATAACATTTTCTAAAAAAAGGTTAAAAGTCACGTTTTATTCTGCGACTCCTCAATTCTGAAACTTTTTTAAACGATATCGTTAAATAACTGAAAATATCGGTTGTTTTAACGATTTTTGTATTCCCTATATTTAAATTAACGAATAATTCCGTTCATACATTTTAACGACAAATGTCAGTAGAAATGTGAAAATGTTCAAATTTTTTAGGTAAACAAATAAACGTTATGATTTAACGTTGATTTTTTTTGACGATATTTTATCGATACTTCTCTTTAATTAGCTTCATTATTTAGCGAACAAAATCGGTAAAATGTGATATGCAATATCTGTTAACGACTTTAAACAAGTTAACGACAAAATGTAGTTAGAGAATTCCGCTACTGTTCCATGTTGAAGCTAAATGTACAATAGTATATCAATATGCATTAAACAATCAAAAATCGCTAGATTTGACGAGAAAACCGCCAAATTGCCAACAGGTGTTACTTCCCCCTCTCTTTATACTTTTGAATGGGTTGTTTCACAAATGACAACAAAACAGAAAAGTATGAAAAATAGTTCATGTAGCAAAAACAGAATAATTGGTGTCATGCGAAATAACACAAAAAGATTTCATGAATTAGGAGCAACTGTACACAATTGTTGATCCAAATTGTAAAACATTAATATGTAGTGAGAAGCATCTATGAAAGGCGTCGCCGATAAAAGTTGCGAGCATAAGTATAAAAGCAAAAAACTTCTTTATTTTTTGTCTATAAAATGCGTCATATAAATATATGTATGTATGAATAATGTACATGCACACACAAACAGTAGCTAAAAAAATGTAACGAAGTTTTTTTGCTTTCAGCCATTGCAAATAAGGTTCCCTTTGTCTCTTCGTTATTATTGCTTTCTTGGAGAGCGTGACTTAACAAAAAATTGACGAAAACAGAGATACAAACAAATCAATGCTTCGGCACAAATGTACTACTTTATTGCATTTAATAAACTTTTCGCGTGTTTTTTCTCAAGTACGCTATTACTTATGCCCAAACAAGTAATAATTATTGCAAATAAGTAATATTTACATCCAAGTGAGTTTTGTTTAGATACAAATAAACATTACTTGCAGCAAGTTGCAAACACGCGATTTACTTGTGTACAAACATTTAAAAAATGCCGATTTTTCAGCGTGTACCAAAAAGAAATTTAATAACTTTTTTGCTATTTAATGAATTTGGTTAATTTTGTGTTTATTTTGCAGACTGATTTTTAGATTTAACAAAAATTGATGACTGGGACACTGAAACAAGAATTTGGATTGTCCGCCGCTTTCACGCACTGCACTTAGTAGTTTCGGTTCAGAGAGAGTATAGGCGCACATTTGGTGGCAATCCTCCGAGCAGATATACCATAATGAGACTTGGTAACAATTTTGCCGAGCACGGGATAGTCAACAGAAGACCTTACCATCGTAACCCTTCAGCACGGACGGAGGAAACAATCGCTGCCGTAGCTGCTGCCATACAAGACAATCCAAGAGTTTCGATAAGAAGCTTATCTGCTCAAATGGGTATAAGCAGACAGTCACTGCAGTCAATTATGCACAAAGATTTGGACTTATTCAAATATAAAATTCAAATTGCCAAAACAGTGAACGCAACAGACTTCCCGACTCGCTTTTTGCCAGAAGATGATTCGAATGTTGGAAGAGGACGGAAACATATTGAACTGTCTTTTCATGTCTGAAGAGGCCCATTTCGATTTAAACGGCAACACAAACAAACAAGATTATCCAATATGGAGTGCTTCTAACCCACAGATACTCCATGCGACGGAATTGCATCCACTTCGTATCACAGTGTGGTGTGCAGTTTCATCACGCTGTATTGCCGGTCCCTACTTCTTCGGTCACACCGTTACGGTTACTGGAGACCGTTACTTGAGCATATGGAGAGAATTTTCCTATCCAGAGTTACGCCAAATGAGAATTTATTTCAACTCTGTGTGCTTTCAGCAAGATGGTGCAACTCCTCATGACAGAATTGCAACGAAAATTTCCCAATAATCTGATATCCAGAAACTCCACATTCCGTTGGACCGCCGCACACTGTGTCCGCTGCGGCAATAAATCATTTTCGACCTGCTCTCCGATTTTGATGATTTTTGCACAGATGGTTAAAAACTATCTAAAGGTCATGTGTGTAAAATTTTATGCAAATATCTCCATTGGTTTTCTGTCCCGAGCAGCGCAAAGTTGACATATGTGAACAAGTCTCAAATGGGTTAGTTTTCTATGTCATATTTAAAACGTTGTTACTTATAAACTATACACCGAGTGTACCTTATAGAATTTTTTTTCACTTAAAATAGGCATCAAGCATTATGTAAATTAAAAAAAAAAAATAAAAATTGAAAAAAAAAAATAAATTTTTTTTTTATTTTGGGCCAAAAAAAATAAACATTTATGATTTTCCGTTAGACTTTTAGTTGTGTGCGAAGCAGTGCGAAGCAGTGCGAAACATGGAGTCCTATACCAAATTAAAGCTGAGGGTCTCAGCTAACAGATTCCAAAAAAAAATTCTGCCGAAATTTGCCCGCGGCCAAAAAAACAATGGAAAACCAAAAAATTACAGTAAAAAATATGCGTTATTTTACGCGTGCATAAACAACTGCGCACTCTTTCTTTCGTTACTGCTTGTTGTTGTTTTGCCTGTGTGCATGTCTATTACTATAAATAGTATATTTGTAAGATAATTGTGTATAAAGTGCTCGTACACTGAAATTCAAATCATATCAGTTATTATTTTTTTTAAAATAAATTTTTACATACCATAATCAAAACTTCAGCATGAGTTGGGCTCGAACTCCAGATGTTCGCACACCAGCCGCCAACTCTATCCACTGAGCTATTAAAGACGTTGGGATTGAATGAATAATAATGTCACTTATTATTACACGCAATGTGTAGAGTCTTTTAAAATTGTAGCAGTTCATATAGTCATTCTAAAAATAGAACCTATGTTGATGTGCATTTTATTTTTGTAAAGTTTTGTAAAATTAAAAAAATATAACACTATATTTCTTACAACAACAACAATCATTGATCATTGGTGGCATCGATTTTGTCATTTGTTTATGCTCTTTACTTCTTTGTCATTCCCAGTTGTAGTTGCAAAAGTAATAAGTGAGTGTTTATTAAGCAATTAAAGCAAATTTCTTAAAAACAATGGAAAAGTCAAAAATATCTTTCAGAACGCTTTCGGAAATTGTTGTTAAATGTAAAAAAGATATTGATCTTATAATTGGTGAAGTTTTCGTGAATTATAAAAGCGCGTCTGAGATAAATCAAGAAAAGTTCAGTCGGTTTTTGAAACAAACATTCATGCCTCAATTTTTAAAGAAGTGGAACAAGAGTCATCGTACTTCGTCAAGATTTTATAGTGATAATGAAGAATGGCTAACACACTCTTATACGTTGACTGATGAAGTAGTGGATGATACAGTGGATGACGAAGAGCAAACCCAGTCTACTCCTGGTAAACGTGGTCGTCCAACGAAAACCTTTGAGGAGAGCAATGAAAGAACGAAAATGAAAAAGCTGACTACATTTTGTGAAGACAACTCTGAAGATATCATATTATCTGCTGCCAAAAAAATTGGAGACAAAAATGAAGTCCAAAAATGTTTTAGTCCTGAAAAAGCACTTAGTCTAATTGTTGATGCTTCATTGACAATACACCAGTATGAAATACTGCGAAGATCAGCAAAAGATATTGGTTGTAATATATATCCAAGCTACAAAAAAGTTTTGGCGGCCAAAAAAACGTGTTATCCAGCAAACGTTATAGTAGAGGAAAATTTAAGCAAAGTTAGTTTGCAGGAGCTTTTGGATCACACGGCAGTTAGACTGATGAAGTCAAAATCCGAAAATGAAGTACCATCATTTCCAAAATATATGCAACTCATGAGTAAATGGGGATATGATGGCTCATCAGGACATTCAGAGTATCACCAAAACTTTGCGAATGAGACTTTCTCAGACAAAAGTTTGTTCTTGACGTCACTTGTGCCATTGGTAATGACTGAACGGAACGATGAGTCAAAAGTTTTGTGGAAAAATTTAGAGCCATCTTCAACGAAACATTGCAGGCCGTTAAAATTTGAATGTGTTCAGGAGACAGCAAGCGTAATAAATGAAGAAGTTAACCGAGTAAACCATGAAATAAATAATTTAACAAATTCAATTATTGAAGTTCATAATAAGAAATTCGTTATTACTCATAAACTTTCATTGACTATGATAGATGGTAAAATAGCAACAACTTTAACTGGCAGCTCTTCTATGTCCGTGTGCTTCATATGTGGTGCTAAGCCTAGGGAGATGCACAATTTAGACGAATTGGCAACAAGATCAAATTCGGGAGAGGCTTTAAAATTTGGTATTTCACCTCTGCATGCGCGCATAAAATGTATGGAATGCATATTGCATATCGCTTACAATAAAAGCTTTGCAGCATGGCGAACAAATAAAGATACAAGACAAATTAAAGAAGAAGCCAAGGCCACAATTCAAAAAAACCTTAAATTAGTATTGGGAATAAATGTTGATGTGTTAAAACAAGGAATGGGTTCCAGCAACGATTGGAATACAGCTCGACGATTTTTTGAAAACCCTGAAATTACAGCTGACATAACCGGAGTAAATGAACAACTGATTCATAGGTTAAAAATTATATTATCCACAATAAGTTGCAGTCAGGCAATAGACTCTGAGAAGTTCCATATATATTGTTTAGACACGGCAAAATTGTACATTGATTTGTATGGATGGTACTACATGCCTATCACAGTGCATAAAGTTTTGATACATGGTAGCAAAATTGTATCTGAGGCCATTCTACCTATAGGTAGGTTAAAGATACGATTTGTTTCATACATTTTGAATTAACATATGGTTTATTTTTCAAAGGAATGTTATCAGAAGAAGCGCAGGAAGCGAGGAACAAAGACTATAAACGTTATAGGCTATATAACTCGCGCAAGACTGGGCGCTGTTCTACTAACGAAGACGTAATGCATCATTTGTTGATATCCTCCGACCCATACATCAATTCATTAAGAACGAAATTGAAGCTTAAAAAATTAGATTATCACGAAGATGTGAAAAAGTTGCTAATAAATTAAATAGAGTGAACTGTAAAATTTTTGTATGGGGGTTGTATGTGGGGCGGGTGTTACAGTGGGCGGATTTTCTTCATATTTTCAAAACAGCATTTAATAGATGCTGTATGCATTTTTGCGAAAAATAAACATTCTAGTTATAAATTTACAGAAGATATGCCATTTTTGAAATATCATTTGTATGGGAGGTGGGCGATGGGCGTGGTCAATGTTGATGAAATAATTTTTTTTTTAAAAGGTGTTGCATAGATATTTTCTTCCAGCTATTTTCAGGAAATTTGTAGCAATAGTTAATTTTTAACAGCCAAAAATGATTTTAGTTTGTATGGGCGGTGGGAGATGGGCGTGGTCAATTTTGTCGATACTTTGAAATTTTCTTAATTCTATTATATTAGGGACTCGTGCCAAATTTCATTACTATCGTACAACTCCTTCTATTTTTGGCCATCGAATGTATGGGAAGGACACACTGTGCGCCGGTCGCCTGACCTTACTGCAACTGACTTTTTCTGTGAGGTTATTGCAAGCAGGAAGTCTACAAAGCAAAACCAACAAGATTGAATGAACTAAAGCAATCCATTCGAGAATTAATTGCGGCTATTCCTGTCTCAACTCTCCAAGCAGTAATGTACAACTTTTCGGTAATATGCCGCACATGCATCAACGAACAGTAGGGGTATTTAAATTCCATTATTTTTAAAACTTATTTTTATTGGCTGTATTCAATTTTTTTTATTGACTATATATTATTAATTAAACAAACAAATTAAACAAATTTCAACATATTCTTCCAAGTGGCTCTATCCTTCGCCTTTTCTCGCCAGTTGGTAACACCAAGCATACGGAGGGATTCTTCTGCCTGGTCCTTCCAGCGGAGTCTTGGTCGTCGTCTTTTCCTGCTTCCATCGGGGACGTTATCGAAAACCTTTCGTGCTGGCGCATCTTCATCCATTCTGATAACATGGCCTGGCCAACGCAATTGGCCTAATTTGATTCGCCTAGCTATATCCACGTCAGAATATAGGCTATATAGCTCTGCGTTCCAGCGATGTCGGTACCCGCCGTTTTCTCTCACAGGACCATATATTTTACGGATAATTTTTCTCTCGAAAATTCTCAGGTGTTTTTCATAAGCTTGCGATATGGCCCAAGTTTCGGAGCCATATGTCAAGACAGGTAAAATGAGAGTCTGATATAGCTGGACTTTTGTCCGTCGAGAGAGGGCTTTGTTCCTAAACTGCTTGGTGAGCCAAAAATACCATCCATTTGCAAGCACAATTCTCCTATCTATCTATCTCCAGGCTGACTTTTAAAACTAATTAGTTAATAAAATTCAATGAGCTTTAACATGAAGAAAAGAAAAATTAATTCTATGCACTGAAAAAAAAGTTATTTGAGTTTTTTAATGTAGCAATATTCATCGACTGCCCTGTACCATACAAAACAAATTCTAGCCAAAGTTTTATTTTTATTAGGATTCAAACCAACTATTTCCAATGGATGTTGGATGGATACTTTCTTACAAGTATATTAAATACACTTTTGCATAGAGGGTCACACCCACTTCAACCACACCGCCCCCTCGACTTTGTTGAATATAGTATTAAAAATCATTCAGTTCTTAACAAATGTCACAAGAGGAGTGAATACGGTGAGCGAGGTGAAAATTCCCTTTTTATAAAATTATCACAATGTTAGAACAATTCTAAATTGTAATATTTGCTGATGTTTTTGTTGTTGGTAGATAAGCAACTTAAAACTATGTAAATTGCAAAAAAAAAATAGAATAAGAAAATGTAATTATAGTGTACTTCCTTTTTAAGGATTCGCAATTAATAAAATATATGTAGTTAATGCAACTGAACTCAAAAACTATGATGTATTAACAAAAAAGTTTTTCAAATAAAAGCAAATCAAATGGCTCAAATGCATTTTTATAATGGATTTTATGTTAATTTCAATGTCCAGTATGAATATCCTCGACGACAGCTAAATTCGATGAGCGATAATTCAGTAAACAACGAGAGAGAGATAGAGAAAAGGAAATACAAGTAAAATTTGCATTTACATCATTCATCTCTTCGTTTCAATTCTTTTAACTTCAATTTTTGATTTTCTTAATAAAGAAATAAAATGCCACATGTAGCCAATTGTAATCTGTATTGGTTTTGTAGATTGACTTTTTTGTTTGTTAACTTATTAACACACGGTGTTGGTTGTAGTTTGTTTTCTGTTTACAATTTATGGATGTTGGAAACGTTTTTATACCCTCCACTGTAAGTGATAGAGGGTATATATCAGTTTGTCATTCTGATTGTAACATATAGAAATAAGGCTTTGCGACCCCATAAAGTAAATATATTCTTGATCCTTATAACAACCGGAGTCCATATAGCCATGTCCGTCTGTCCGTCTGGTTTCTCACGACTTCAATCGGCGATAACGCGGTTTGGTTTTTGGCCAGAATGTTCCACGTATTCCTGAGCAGTTTGGTATTGAAAATCAGCGAAATTGGTCCATTGGAAAAAATTTTATGATTGGAAACGTAAAAAAACTCATAAAAATTTCACTTTAATTTTTGTAGTTTTATACTAAACTCCTCCTTTTGCCGTGTGGTGAATTTCCTTGTATCGGGTGTTTTTTTTAGAGGTTTGTTTTTCGAATAGAGATAAAACTGGCATTTTGTGGTCAAATCTGGCAACTCTAATGTCATTTATGTTCAGTTTGGTTTGCCATTTCATCATGAACAGGTTGACAAAAGAACAACGCTTGCAAATCGTGCAAATTTATTTCGAAAATAATGGTTCAGTTCGCGAAGTTTACCGCAAGCTCCGTCCATTTTCATCGCAAAATTTTGTTCAGTGATGAGGCTCATTTTTGGTTGAATGGCTACGTCAACAAGCAAAATTGCCGCATTTGGAGTGAAGAGAATCCACATGAGACCCTTGAGACGCCATTACATCCACAAAAACTGACTGTTTGGTGTGCTCTATGGGCTGGTGGAGTCATTGCGCCATACTTCTTCCGAAATAATGCTGGAGAGGCAGTTACCGTTAATGGAGACCGGTATAGAGCCATGATAACCGACTATTTTGTTCCCGAATTGGATGGCATGAATGTGGATGAGTTGTGGTTCCAACAAGACGGCGCTACATGCCACACAGCGCACGTCACAATCGATTTATTGAAGGAAACATTCGATGAGAGCATAATTTCGCGGAATGGACCTGTCAATTGGCCACCAAGTTCGTGTGATTTGACACCATTGGATTATTTTCTTTGGGGATATGTGAAGTCGTTCGTCTACGCCAACAAACCAGAAACGTTAGGGGAATTGGAAGCCAACATTCGTGGCGTTATTGCCGACATACGGCCCCATATGCTCGAAAAAGTGGTTGAAAATTGGACCCGTTGAATTGGCTTTATTCGAGCCAGCCGCGGCGGCCACATGCCCGAAATCATATTTAAACATTAATGGCATAAAATTATCCTTCCAATAAAGCCAAATTGATGGACATTAAAACGATTTTCTTGTGTTTTATTTCAATTCGAAGTTCTATACCCCTAAAAAAAACACCCGATAGAAAATCTTTGTTATTGTTCTTTATAATAGGTAAGTACTTTAGAACGTTTAGATGTACTTTCATGTGTGCATACATTTATATGAATTGTCACGCTTCATCTAAGGTCGTTGTGGCCTGATGTGTAAAGGGTTGCGCGTTGGAGTCTGAGGGTTGTTGGTTCAACTCTCGTTTCAGATTTTTTTTTTAACAGTTCTTCAAAATATGCTTTTTTGTTTTTAAAAAATGCTTTTTTATTTTACTTGTGAAAAGTAACTTATTTTTACTTTTTTTAAAAAAGTAAATTTTCTTAAAAAAAGTACATTTCTTAAGTACGTTTCAAAGTACATTTCAAAGTACATTAAATACATTAAGTACATTTCAAAGTACATTTCTTAAGTACATTTCATTAAGTACATTTCTTAAGTACATTTCTTTCTTAAGTACATTTCGTAAGTACATTTCTTCTTAAGTTCATTTCTTAAGTACATTTCTTCTTAAGTACTTAAGCATGTGAGCATTTGAGCATTGTGAACAATGCATTTGTGAGCATTGTGAGCATTTGTGCGCATCCTGCATTTGTGAGCATTTGTGAACAAGTAATTGCATTTGTGAACAAGTAACTTATTTTTATTTTTTTTTTAAAAAGTACATTACAATTTAATATTTTGCTGGTTAACACTAAGGTGGAGGGTATCAAAGATTCGGCACAGCCGAATTTAACACTTGTACTTGCCTTATTTCTATATGTTACAATCAGAATGACAAACTGATATATACCCTCTATCACTTACAGTGGAGGGTATAAAAAATCCAATGAGTGTTCGAACTCACGGGCGATGTGTTAACACCTTTTTGCTACACGGTACCTGTTCGATTTCTATGAACACATTCGTAAATGTTACATTGGAAAATAGAAAACAGCGTTCAATCATATGATGACGTTACAGTTAAATAATATTAATACTTAAAATTATTTAAATACCCAGTGCAAGCACATGTGTCATTATTTTCTTGCTCAATACTTTTTGTTTTATTCCCACAAAAGTCAAAGAATGCAAAGCAACAGACACTTGTACATACATACATACATTGTTATATTCGTACGATATAACCGAAGATCAACATAAAATACTTTTTTAATATTACTCCAAATTAATACTCCAAATTAAAACACTTAAATCTCGGCTCGCCGATATCGGATCGCCTTAATTTTTGGCCTAAACTCTTCGTCGAAACCCGCACTAGCTTTTTAATCCAAAAATTAATAAAATCGGCTATGAATTTCCGGAGAAAATCGCGTGGGAAAATTATATGAAAATCGCCCAATAATCACTTTCGATACCGACTGCCAAGCAACGAACAAACAAACGATGATTTACTCTTACAAACCTAACACTTGCGTATGTATTAGTTTGATAGTTTACTGCCCTAGAGGCGCGCGTATAGATGTTAACACATCAAAAACTGTCAAGTTGTTGTACGGATGAATCGCTGTTTTAAGTTTATTTGCATGTAAACAAAACACAATGTTGATATTTGAACGTTTTTGTTTACCAGCAGAGTAAGATGAACAAAGCCTACCACTCCGATTTCAAAATTTTAAAAAATCTTGCAACAACAGTAAAATTTTACTACACTCTTCTAAAATATATATTAATATTCTTAATCTGAGAAATCTCGAAACGCCTACCAAATTATTTCGAACAAAATCTGAATCCTTTAGCATACTTGGGCACTGTTGCAATTTGTACATTGATTTTATTCTAACATTACTTTTGTCTTTTTAAGTTTTTAAGTTCTCATGCAGCTAAAAAAAACATCAGTTAGAAGTATAAATTATTTAATTGTTTAAAAAACAATTTTTTTTTAAACTGTTAGTTAATTTTAATTTATGTTATATGTATAAAAAGGCCGAATAATAAATAAGAAATTATCCCAATATCTAACAAAGTTTTAATTCGTCACACTCTTAATTGGTTTGTGTGTTTTGGGTCAATAAATTTTATATGTACGTAAATTGTGGTTCTTTCTGTATTATCAAAAGTTTATCCCAGAGACTTTTTTTTGCTCATAAAACCCAATCATATGAGAACGTACATACGCTACATAAATTGAAACATAAAATCAATTCTGAAGCTACAACATAAATATATTTGCCCTGTTGTCTGTTAACAGTATAAAACTATGAATTTAAGAAGAAAATGTAAAATCCTTAACAATTTAATATAACGACATTTGCCCAAACTTTGAAAATTATCTCAAATTTCTTTTTGACAGCTACCAACTCCCAAGAGCTGTTTCATATCCATACTGGCTGAAGATGATGCCAAGAATATGATATTTTCTTTTAAAACTTGTAAGGATATTTGGAAGATTTAAATTAACTTTATGGCTTTTGAAACCACAAAATCAAACGGAATTATTGAAACCAATAGGTACGACTTTTAAATATTAGTATTAGAAAATATATTGTAGGACTTGATAAAATCACTCACCAACATTGTTCATAAACAAAAATAAGCACGTGTCCTGCTATTCATAATTACCTTAAATTGTTTGTAAGTAATTTGAACTCCCCTATTCCCCGCTAACTGTGACTTTCTGTAGGTGTCATAATATGAAAATATTTTATGAACTTTTTTCCAAAATGTTGTTATGTTGGACCTTAAAAGAAAAAAAAAGCAATAGCCATAAAGTGATATAATGTTACTTGTAAAGAGCGATTCAGGTCGGATGTAGGTACAGTGAGTCACAGTGAAAATCATACACCGGTATTTTACTTTTACAAAGCTGTAGAAACAATTTTAATATTTAAAGTTTAAAAACGATTTGTAGTTCAAATAAATCTGTAATCCACATAGTTGTTAAAGTACATAATATTCAATATTTTGCGGTCACAACGAAAATCATACGCCATCACCAAATCACCAACAATATTGATAAATACAGCCAAAGCCAAGATGTCGAACACCTATGTACACAAAAACGCACCCGCATTCGTTTCGAACCCGTTACGAGTCCGCTGGCCAACACGATAACTGCCGTAAATCTTTATCGATCACAGCAAAATGTTGTCAGTGACACCACATTGTACCTCCAATACAAATAGACACATTTGGTACGAAATCATGTTTCTTCTACAATATTTTTCTGGTAGATGTGACTAGCTTCAACTCAAATGTTGCTTAATAACCTGAAAATATCTACTTAATTGGAGAAAATGGGCGAAGTCGCAACGCCCACTCTGGTACTTACCAATCAAAAGCTTGGTGGTGTCGTCCATATTGTCAATGCGATAAGTCGCGTGAAAAACTTTCGATTTTAATGCAATTGGGTATTAGGCTTAACGTCAATAAACACCAGCCCCCGATAAAGACAAAGGTGGGTGTGCCACGCCCATTTTGGTACCTCCCATACAAAATTTGTTCGCCTGGCTGGCTGTTCAGCCAGATAACTCCCGTACATCTTTTCCGATCACATTGATATTTTGTAAGTGACCATTATTTGTCGCAACTTAGGTTGGGATTGAAAATAGGCGTTTTGTCCAAGCCCCTTCTGGTACCCCCCATACAAATCGACACATTTAGTACAAAATTATGTTTCTTCTAAGACTTTTTTCTGGTACATATGATTAGCTTCATCTCAAACATTGGTTACTAATCTGTAGATGTCTACTTAAGTGGACAAAATTGCCGAGGTTACCACACCCATTCTGGTACCTCCCATTCAAAAGCTTGGTGGTCGTCCGGGTTGTCAATGCGAAAAGACCCGTGAAAGACTGTCAATGTTAATGAAATTTGGTTATAGGCTTGATGTATGCAAATGCGATTCACAAAGTAAAAGGGTGAATTTGCGACGCCCATGTTGGTGCCTCCCATATATAAGTTGTTCGACTGTCTATTTGTTCGGCAAGATAATCCCCGCAAAACCGAACAACTCTTTATGAAGTTTGGTACTAGACAAAATTTAGTCAAATGCACACAAAAGTCGGGCGGATTACCGACACTATAACTCACGTACACTACAAGCGATCTGAATGAAACTCGGGGCTCAGCAATGTTTTCCTAAAAATTAAAGATTAACTACTGTCCATGCCCATTTTCGTACCTACCATTCAAATGTTGGGCGTCTTTCTTGTTGGCCGACTGCATATCTCCAGCTCGAACGGATCTTAACAAAATTGGGTACTGATCAATATTTTGTGTAACACAGTGTCAAAACAGATCAACAACTTGTACTTGCTCATTTTTGTACCTCCCATATAAATATTGGGCGGACAATGGGCTGGGAGTCAGGATAAATCCCCATAATGACTTAGGATCGTAATTAGGTTGGGTATTGGATAATATTTAGTGCAATGCCACTTTGCTATTGAATATGGACACATTTCCCCATGTAATATCATTACCATTTAGTTAGCACACGCTGAAAAAAACCGCCTCAGTAACATATTCTCCCAAAAATATTATGCAGGAACCATGTATATGTTTGGAACAGACTTTAAACATTTAAATGTTTGCAAGTCCCAAACTCAGGTGTATTTAGATGCAAACATTATGATGTTTATTTAAAAATATGTATAAACATGAATAGACAAACATCCATATACTATACGTGATAATTTAACACCTTGCGACTTCTTCCTTTGGGGTCACGTGAAAGATAAGGTCTACGCGAACAGCCCAGCGTCGATTCAAGACCTCAAAGATAGAATTCGTGAGGGTATCAAGGACATACGGCAGCCACTTTGCGATTTGGTTATGGAAAATTTCATGAAACGGATAATGTGCTGTAAGCGTGGTCGTGGTAATTATCTCAAAAATTTAATTTTTCTTTGAATACCAAAATAACACCTCTTATTGGAAAACCTTTTATTTAGAAACGAATTATTCTTTCTTTCTTTATATATTATAACTAATTACACAAAATAATTAATACGAAAAATTCAAATATTTAATATGACACTTTTTACATTTACATGCTGAATTCATTACTTTTTTTAATGAAATGAAAATCTGCTGCTCTTTTGCTTCTGCGTTCTTTGTTGTTTTTTTGTCAGAAGGTTCCACCTATGCCTTGGTTATCACTATGTGTTGGTACACAAACAATATTCTTATATACAAATCTAGTTCATGCAAGACAACCGTGTATTAATTATTTTTGATTTTTTAATTACATTTCACAAATGGTGCGCCATTCCGATTTTTGCAGTAGAGGCTCGGGTAGAAAAGAGATTCGCGTTGTTGCCCTTTTCAGTTTCTTTCCTCAAAATCGTTTCTCACTTTGGTAGCACACATACACAAAATCAAAGCAATATCACAAAATCTTTAACCGCCCGAGCGTTTGACTAATCTTTTTTCACTGATCAAGCCCTTTTGATATCCTCCGTCCAATGAACCACTGACGTCTGTATACATAAATCTAAAACGCAATACATCAGCCACAATAATAAACACTGACTTCATCTGCAATTTACAAGCACATAAAGGAATATTTATGAATTACTTATTGGGAGAATAATTCATAAATATCGATATAGAAAAATATAGAAGATATACACACTCGTTGCCCATATTTTATTCTTTTGCTCTCCAGAGATCATAAACACGGCTGTATTTGTATCACAAACACAGATATATTTGGTCGTAAACACATATGTTATAACATGTTAATCATTGTGCTCAAACATGTAATATTGAATAGCAAACACAATGTGTTTGGGCATAAGTATATTATATTTGCGACAAGCTCCAAACACGAGTTATATTTGCATCCAAAACAACAAAAAAACGACAGATTTTTCACCATGCAGTTCTTTTCATTCAATGATATCCTCCAGACGTTTTCCCATTAGTCGCAACAACTATTCGGTGTAGTCAGTCCTGATTTTCGTCTATCCCCCTATGGTGATTCACGAACGTTTCCCCCACAATGATGTGACGTTCCCCAAATTCATCTCCGATGACCCCTGGACAATTATAAAGTAATCATTCCCCTACCACTCGTGTTCCAATGGTTATTATCTCGGAAGAAGAGAAATGACCTCATAACACCCAGTTTTGTGAAACTTTCGCCCCTTAAGGACGTCCTGACACATCAATTTGTCCGTACTTTTCTCAATATGATGAAGTCTCCTAACTCCTGGCGCCGACATGCGCTCTCAAACCGTGAAGTTTCCTCCTCCGTGGGGTGTACTGAAAGATGCGTACTGTACACGTGAAGGCGATAACGGCAAACAAGTGGCCGTTAAAGATTAGATTCTAAGTGAGTACTTTTCCAAAAAAAAAAAAATATTTATTTTTTTGTAAATTTTGGGATCGTGTCATGATGAGTAGAATTAGTGAAATATATTTTAAAAATTTTGAGAGAGCCTTTTTTCTCACGGCGGTAGTTTAAAGTCTTGATCACGCATATTATTTTCGATTTCCCTCGTATTTTTCATTCTATTTTTCGAGTAACCTTTTAACTATATTTATTGTATAGTATATTCGACTGAGTTTTCGTCTAAAATACAAAATAAAGAAAATTGACATTTAAGTGAGCAATTGGGCAGAAAAAGTATGTATGAACAAGGTTACAAAATGCTGCCCCGAAAAAGTACTCTAATATATATTTATATTCGTGGGCATCATGACACGGCGTTTGCCCCATATCAAACAAACAATAAATTTTCTTTCAAAAATATACTAAGAATCGAAACGTCAACCGCCGGTAGAGCAGTATAAGTACACTCGTCGAAGAATTGTTTAGATATCCCGTAATGACCTCTACAATGCTCCTCTTGTAAGACCCATTGAAATTCCAAAAAAAACTCTAGTTTCAGTACACCCTAGTATTCAACCATTGCCCCCAAATCAGTTTTAGCACGTCCGTCATACCAAAATGCACTAAGTTCGCCTTCTGGGCCGCATCCAGCGACAGCAGACCGCCTCTCTGGGCCCATTGCCGAGATTGTTTCCGAAATGCAATTTCCCGCAATCCAATCCATCTGTACAATTAACCCCACAGTGGATAAAAGTGCCCCATCCAATAAATTAAAATGAACTGTGATGAATGATTTTCATGCCGATCTTCAAATACTGGTTACCAAATTCTTTTATTTATATTATATATTGTTATTTTCAAACCATGTGAACTTATGTTAAATTATAAATAAAAAGGAAAGGAAAATATCACATGAGGTGTCAGAGGATACACGGTTGGAACGAAGTTCCTTTCGCTATATATTATGTTCTAGTTAGTTCCATCACGCCTAAGACGCTCGTTGAAATATACGATAATTTAAATTGATCTTTAAGAAACGATACTTTTTGTAAAAGGATGAACTATTTGTAAGATTTTTTTTTTAGAAAGTATTTTTTTAACAAAAAATTATATTTGTAGGTTAGTGTGGGTCGAAAAAAAAGTTCACCCGGGCACCCCCTAGTTTTAAAGATTGTCGCATTACAATTTCAGAACACAAAATTTTTTGATGTGTTAACATCTATAGCGTCGAATAGGGACTAAATCTATCAAAGTCAAAATCTGCTAAAACCAGATTTTATGCTGCTGCTAAAACCAGATTTTCTGCGACTGCGAAAGAGAATAATAACGTGTTAAACAAAAATGAGCGAGCAAGAGAACAATGAAAGAGTGGTGTGGCAGGGGTGAGGCAAACGAAATTGTGTCTATAGCGTATGTATTAGCATAATAATGTATGTATGTATATACATGTGTCTGTTGCTGTTGTTGAACGGAGGTATAAAGCATAGCCACGCAAGATTTCATTTTCAAGCGCATGGGCTTGCGCAGTCTCAGAGCAAAGAGAGTAATGACGTATTATACGTATATAAAAATGAGATAGCAAGAGAGCAACGACAATTTTGTGAACTTGTGTAGCGTATGTACGAATATAACAATGTGTGTATGTATATACAAGTGTCTGTTGCTTTGCATTCTTTGACTTTTGTGGGAATAAAACAAAAAGTATTGAACAAGAAAATAATGACACATGTGCTTGCACTGGATCTTTAAATAATTTTAAGTATTAATATTATTTAACTGTAACGTCATCATATGATTGAACACTGTTTTTTATTTTCCAATGTAACATTTACGAATGTGTTCATAGAAATCGAACAGGTACCGTATTAGCAAAAAGGTGTTAACACAACGCCCGTGAGTTCGAACACTCATTAAATTTTTTTTGATCTGTGCAACCTTCGGCCTCCCGAAATGTTTTTTTGTGCTATTTTGAAATTTGACTTCTGATCAAAACAAGATGCATATCGTTGTTCATGTTTAATCAAGGGCCACATATTTCTTTATGAACACTTTTGACTCCGACGTCAATTTTGACAACTGACTTCTTGTAGCTCGTTTTCATTACCCTATTGTTGCCTATTTTTTTAAACGTCCGTAAAGAACCAAAAAATATATGAAAATTTTGACTTTAAAGTAATTAGTTTTATCCATAAACAAAAAAGTTATAGAGCTTTTAAAATCCAATAGGCCGCAAACTAAAGTTTGTTTGTCCTAATTAACGTCGGTGTCAAAAGTGTTGGTAAAGAAATATGTGGCCCTTGATTAAACATGAACACCGATATGCATCTTGTTTTGATCAGAAGTCAATTGCCAACATAGTACAAAAAAAAACATTTCGGGGGGCCGTAGGTTGCACAGATCAAAAAAAAAATGTTGTGTTCTGAAATTGTAATGCGACAATCTTTAAAACTAGGGAGTGACCGGGTGGACTTTTTTTTACATATGGGGTCCAACCCATATTATTGTAGGTCCTTTTTGTAAGAATCTGTATTATATTTTCCCCAAAAAAGTCCATTTCTAAAGGGAGGTAGTTCTCTTATTAAAAGCCAATGTTTTGTTAAGAAAGTGTACAAGTATTAAGAGGAAATACTTTCTGTAAGAAAAAGCAGTAAGAGTATGCATTGTTTTTACAAAGAAGTACTTTTTAAGAACAGGTACTTTTTTGGAGAAGTGGTAGGTACCCTTTTTAGGAAATAGTTCTTTTTTAAGAAAATGTAGTTATTTTCAGAATGGCTACTTATGTCAAGAAAAGGCATTATTTTATTTTTAAGAAGAAGAAATTTGTAAGAAAAGATTTTTTTAAGAGAAGGATTTTTTTTTGAAAAAAAGGGTTTTTTAAGAAATGCGAACTGTTTTAGAATTGGTATTTTTTTCAAGAATAGGTACATTTTTAAGAGTAGATACTTATCTCAAGAAAAGTTGTATGCTTTCACAAAAAAGTACTCTTAAAAGAAAAGGTGGTTTTTAAAAAAACATAATTTGTTGTAAGAAAATGTACCTACTTGTTAAAGAAAATGTACTTGTTTAAAAAAATACTGTTTTTAAGAAAAGGTACTTTTTGTAAGAAATTTCATTTATTTAAGCAAAGATACTTCTTTAAGATTATATATTTTTATAAGAAAGGGTACTTTGTTCAAGAATATGAATAGGTATTTTTTTTTACAGAAAATTTACTTTATTTAAGAAAAGGCACTTATTTAAGAAAATGATATTTTTTAAACTTCTGTTACTTGGCTTTTCTACATTTACATTTTATTGCTTTCAAAACTACAATATACACTAAATATTGGTTACAGGCTGCACCTAGAAAACTTCCCATTCAACAAGAAATGCCCCAACATATGTTAGTCTAGACACAAACCAAAGCAAAATTACCCAATAGAGTTGATAATATTGGGTTGTAGCATTATAGTGTTAAAACAAAATTGTTTAATTTTTTTCATTTAGCCACCATCCCGCAACGTGCGCTAAGGAACTTCGTTCCAATATTAGCTGTTTAATGTTACGAACAAAATATTACAAGTGTTTTATTTCCAATGTGACCCACTGTATATTAAATTTCAGACAAATTAAATCTATCTTTGTTTCGTGTTATTTGCATTTTGTAGTACACAAATTTGTTTTTGTTGATTGTTTCAGTTTACAATACGAGGAGAAAACTTTAAATTGTCATAAATTCATAAAAAGCAATCTCGTTTCAAACTTTTTTAATACCACCAAAAATATTAAATTTTCTTGAGAAATTGTGTCTTTTCCCCGTAAAGGCCTTAGACATATTAAATTATCTTTTTTCTTTGCTTGGTCAAATTTACCATGTAAATTGTGAGCCATTTCTTTTAATAAATTATTTATAGGTATAAAGTGGTATAAGAACCAAAAAAATTTAAATTTTCAACAAAAAACTGTTTGAACCTTTATGTAATATTATCAAAGTTTATGAAAAATTTGTTTGTCTCTTTTGCCCACAATTGGCAATGGCCAAGGATATTACTAAAACAAAAATATTGTCTTCAAAACTGTCTGCAAATGAACCCGTATTCAAATTTGACAAAAATCAATTCAAATGTCTTTTAAAATGCAAACACACGCCAAAAGGATAAATAAAATAAGCATTTTAAACTGACAGAAAGTCAAGTTCACAAAAAGGGTTAAAAGTTCGTTTGCCTTTGAACCCTACATCGCCGGATATATGCAAAGGCCGCAGCCTAGGGACCGGCACTGCAAAGGGGCCCGTACCACAAATAATAATTTCAATGCAATTTTAAATCCTGTATATTAAAATAACGTAACCTGTCCAAGTTGTAACTCTGAAATTTGGCTGCAGTCACATATGTTTTTTCTGACTATTAAAAATTGAACGCTTTACGAAAGAACAACGCGTTATAATTGTGAAAATATACTACAAAAATTTGGAAAGTTATGCTGAGACCGCTCGCAAATTTCGAAGAATTTTCAGTCGTGAAAGTGCAACAAAACCAGCAGACCATGGAAAGCGCCGGGTCTTCTTTCAATGGGTAATAGAGCAAAGTGAAGTCAATGGCAATTTTCCAAAAAAAAATCATCTTCTCCGATGAAGCGAATTTCAATCTGATTTGCTTCGTGATAATTGTCAAATCTCAGAAAGTACTCATGCAATCCATGAGAAATAAATGCACCCACAACGAGCAACTGTCTGGTGCGGTTTTTGGTGAGGCGGAGTGATTGGTCCTTACTTTTTTGAAGATGTGGCCGAAATTGCAGTGACGGCCGGAGTTCTTGTGGCCTCAACTGGACGGCATGGATCTGGACGACATGTGGTTTCAGCAAGACTACACCATCTGCCACACGGCACATGCAACACTCGATTTATTGCAGCAACAAAATTTCGGGTTTATGCGAATAAACCAGAAACAATTCCTGAGCTCAAATCCGAGATCCAACGTGTCATAGTTGAGATACAGTCACATCTCTTTGAAAAAGTCATGGAAAATTTCATCAAAAGAGTAATGGTCTGTCATCAGAGCCGTGGATGCCATTTGACGGATATTTTATTCCATGTTAAATGGGAATATTTCTTCCTTATAACACAATATAAAAATCACATATATCTCAAAAAATACGTGCTTTAATTTTAAAATGATAAAGTGCATTCTAACTGAGACATGTCCTATATTTATTTGAACAGAACAGAAAAACATGAAACAATATTAGCATACAAAATTTAAATAAGAGGTTTACAAGAAACATAGGGCACCAACGAATTCTTTTCATCGATTTTTGTCTCTGGCAAGTGATTTGATTTGGTTCCATGATAGACGAGTTGATTTGTATTCCTTCCACAGGCACCGCTTCCATGTATTTGGTGGCCTTCGCACCACTGTGAGATCCATTCAAATACCCCTCTAGCATTGTCTGATGTTGGGTACCCAAGTAGATGGCCGAGCCAAGTCCATTTTCTTCAACGAGCATCTAATTCAATAGGACTGTTGTATGTTCGTCACTACGTACGTCATTCGAAACTGTCGTGGGACAAGGATCCTGAACTCAGAAAAGGATTGACGAACGTTTGGACCTTTTTCATTGTCAGCTTTATCAATTTCCAAGTTGTACAACCGTATAACAAACAGTACAGACTTCACACTGCAATTTAATATTCGCAATGAATACACAATTGCTATATGGCGCCAGATATTCTACAGGTTTAGAAATGCAACAAGCTTTTGAAAAAAACATTGCAAAACTGTAGGTCCCAATCAGTGAGTGAAAAATTAGAAAATCACTGGTCGTGAAAATCACGCTCTCCCCAAGCCCTTCATGGGATGTAACAGAAAATGTTTTTTTTTTGAAATGCAACACGGGCCGCGGAGCCACTATCCTTGGTAATCTTGTATTCTAAATAGTTGACTGAGTCCCCGTCTTCAATTAAAGAACCATCAACTTTTAGTGGAGTATTTTGTTTTGTAGGAATGCGGATTAGGTTTCCCGCCTTTATATTCATTCTCAGTCCTACTTTTTTTTCGCATTTTCGGAGAGTCAACATCAGGCTCTGCCCATAAATCCTAAATCCGGCCCTGTATCCCTAAAACACAAAATGTAAATTTCAATTAAATTAAACATAACAAGTGGTACAATAATAACAAAGGTAGACAAAAGGCAAACAAACAAAAAGAAAACTCAATCACTAAAGATAATAGACAATAAAAAAAAAAAAACATAACTCGTTTTCCATAACAATAAATTTCACATCAGGGAAAGTTCTACAAAATATTGGTCCATTATAAAAACATTGTAATAAATCTTCTGAAAGTTCATAATCTAACAAACGAAAATTGTATACCTGGTGCGTTAGAAATAAACACATTATGATATGGATTGTTCTCATAGAGTAATGCCATATAGAGTTGCCATTATTCTCCTCTGACATTTACTTTCACACTATTCGTGGTGTGGTCGATGTGACAGAGAGTTATCTGACGGAAATTCCCCTACGCCAGGTGAAATTACAAAAACTTTAGATTTAAAATTTTCATGTGGTTTTAATGAAAAACTGTGAAATTTAAACGTATTTTTGGTATGTCTTGTTATGTTTTATTGTTTGTAAAGGGTTATCCATTTTGCGGTTTCAAAAGTAAACGCAAATAATAGACATATAAAATATTTTTTTTCATGATACTTATTTTTTATACCCTCCACTGTAAGTGATAGAGGGTATATATCAGTTTGTCATTCTGCTTGTAACATACAGAAATAAGGCTTTGCGACCCCATAAAGTAAATATATTCTTGATCCTTATAACAACCGGAGTCGATATAGCCATGTCCGTCTGTCCGTCTGTTGAAAACATTCTCACGACTTCAATCGGCGATAACATAACATTTTTGGCCAGAATGTGCCACGTATTCCTGAGCAGTTTGGTATTGAAAATCAGCGAAATTGGTCCATTGGAAAAAATTTTATGATTGGAAACGTAAAAAGACTCATAAAATTTTCACATTAATTTTTATAGTTTTATACTAAACTACTCCTTTTGCCGTGTGGTGAATTTCCATGTTGAAAATCTTTGTTGTTCTTTATAATAGGTACGTACTTTAGAATGTTTAGATGTACTTTCATGTGTTCATACATTTATATGAATTTTGTCACAGTTCATCTAAGGTCGCTGTGGCCTGATGGGTAAAGGGTTGCGCGTTGGAGTCTAAGGGTTGTTGGTTCAACTCTCGTCAAAGCTTGTTCTTTTTTTAACAGTTCTTCAAAAAATGTTTTTTTATTTTTAAAAAATGCTTTGCAGCTTGTTTTTTTTTTTGTTTTAACAGTTCTTCAAAAAATGCTTTTTTATTTTTAAAAAATGCTTTTTTATTTTACTTGTGAACAAGTAACTTCTTTTTATTTTTTTTTAAAAAAGTAAATTTTCATATAAAAAAGTACATTTCTTAAGTACATTTCAAAGTACATTAAGTACATTAACTAAATTTCAAAGTACATTTCTTAAGTACATTTCATTAAGTACATTTCTTAAGTATATTTCTTAAGTACATTTCTTAAGTACATTTCTTAAGTACATTTCTTAAGTACATTTCTTAAGTACATTTCTTAAGTACATTTCAAAGTACATTTCAAAGTACATTAAGTACATTAAGTACATTTCAAAGTACATTTTCTTAAGTACATTTTCAATGTGAGCATTGTGAGCAATGCATTTGTGACCATTGTGAGCATTTGTGAGCATTGTGAGCATTTGTGAGCATCCTGCATTTGTGAACAAGTAATTGCATTTGTGAACAAGTAACTTATTTTTATTTTTTTTTAAAAAGTACATTTTCTTAAAAAAGGTCCGTTTTAAAATTTAATATTTTGCTGGTTAACACTAAGGTGGAGGGTATCAAAGATTCGGCACAGCCGAATTTAACACTTTTACTTGTTATTATAAAGTTTGAACGTTGACATTATGTGCGAAACACTACATCATTTAAATTACCACCACGCGAAGTGTTGCAAGCATTGATTTTTTTGAAGTAATTTTTGACCACTTTTTGACACATAACTAACTTGACGAATGTTGGTTCTTAAGTCCTCAAGAGTTAAAGGTTTACCTGCATAAACACGGTCTTTCGCGTAGCCCCACAAAAAAAAAGTCTAATGGTATGTGGCTGTGCCAGAATTACCATTTTTGTAGTAGGTTTTAATAATTTTTATGCGTTGTGTGAAAGTTAAGCGATCCATTTTCGTCAATGTCAGACGTTCAACTGAAAAGAAAAAAAATTGGTTTAACAACTTAGTGTGACAGATGTCGAATTCCAGCCCTATAATTTTGAAACCACGAAATGGACAGCCCTTTATATATTTGTGGTGTATTTACACAAAACTAGTAACGCACAAAATGCAGTGGCCGTTGTTGTTTTTATTGTTGGTTGGTTTGAGCCAATGCCTCCATC
Organism: Phaonia tiefii; assembly: GCA_963931995.1. Taxonomy (NCBI): domain Eukaryota; kingdom Metazoa; phylum Arthropoda; class Insecta; order Diptera; family Muscidae; genus Phaonia; species Phaonia tiefii. The sequence goes on from OZ008371.1 coordinate 49,775,482, forward strand.
TGGTATCATTAAATCAATACTTTCCAACATCGAACCGCCCATCTGCAACACACCAAATGTCATCAACTTACTTAGAGAGTTGGCTACTCTATATTTCTTTACTCTAAGAATGTTCTACAGAGTGTCTAGAAAATGACGACAGGCAAATAAATTTAAATAATACAACACGGCGTGATATATCAAGTTGATATGCAGCTATATTTATTTTACTATGTGTGGCGTTATTCCGCTAATATCGTCTCGAATTTAGCGTTGAGCTCGTCCAAAGTAGCTGGCTGTTAGCCAGCGTACATTACCGACTTGACGTAGCACCAGGAAAAATAATCGAGAGGTATCAAGTCACATGATCACGGCCGACAATTGGTGAACGCTCTCCGTGACATTGCCCGTTCGCAAAAATTTCCCTTCACAATTTCGAAGCTTGCGTCGCTTGACGGTAACTGTGTCTACTTTGTCATTACGAAACAAATGAGGTCCAATGATGCCACCATGCCATAAACCATTCTAAACCGACACTCTTGGTGGAAATGGTGTTGACGTAAAAGTGTCGATAGTATTTGCTTGATTGTTGACATACCTGTGAATCCAAAGTTGGGATCTGGATCTCCGACCAACATATGGTTAGGCCAGTGGCGGACTAAGGCTAAAGCGGGCCCTTGACAACATTGTAATTTCGGGCCTATTTTTCAATCATGACACGTACTTTGCGTTTAGTATTTTGGTTTTAAAGCATATAGTATGTAGTTCTATTAAATTATCGGATTCTATGAAAAAAATAATAATATACATATACAAAAATTAAATAATCATATTTTATTAAAACAAACAAACATGAACATAATTTATTAAAACAACCAATAATGCTTAAACAAATACTCGTATACCCAGATTGATTAGTTGTATTGCCTTTTTTCTCACGTTCAATTCTGCACACTCGTCAATTAGGTTGTCATTATTAGTAGAATTATTTAAAAACGGAACTAATGAACATGGTTCAGGGCCCCCCTTCTGTAAAGACAAAGACGGAAATCTCGTCGCAGATGTGCAGAGCATGTTGACAATCGATCAAAATTTCGACGACGACGTCGATGACCTTGACGAACACCAAATCCGCAGTGAAAGTTGCCGAGTGATCTTACCGAAACTTTCAAAACTAAGAGAGGCCTCAGGCAAGGCGACACCCTATCGTGTGATCTCTTTAACATCTTAATGGAGATCATTATGAGAAAATCTGCAGTCAACATGAATAAAACCAACAGCAGCATAAGTCACATGCTGCTCGCGTATGCTGATGATACAGACATTATTGGGCGCACAATTAGAGAAGTTACAGCGGTTTTTTCCAGAATTGAGAAGGAGTCAGCAAAAGTGGGTCTGACGGTAAATGAGGACAAGACAAAATTAATGGTTTCAACGAACAGGTCCTCCACGCGATTAGACCAAAGCGTGAACGTTGATAACCGTTATAACTTCGAGGTAGTGGACGAATTTATATACCTCGGATCTGCCGTGAACAAAAACAACAACGTCAGCCTTGAGATCAAGCGGAGAATTGTGCTTGCGAATAGATGTTATTTTGGGCTTACCAAGCACTTTAGAGATAAATCCCTCTCTCGAGTAACAAAAGTCCAGCTGTACCAGACTCTCATTCAACCTGTCTTGCTTTATGGTGCAGAATCCTGGGTCCTATCGCAAGCAGACGAAACATCTGTAGGAGTCTTCGAGAGAGAAATACTCCGAAAAATTTATGGCCCTATAGTGCACAACGGCGAGTATCGGCGACGCATGAATCATGAGCTGTATGAGCTTTATCCTGATAACGCAATTGCGGTGGCTAGGCCATGTCAGTAGAATGGATGAAGACGAACCAGCACGAAGGGTTTTCGAAACCGAACTCGAAGGAAGACGAAAAATAAGAAGAAAAGAGACTCCGCTGGAGGGATCAGGTTGACGAATCACTGCGTACACTTAGTATTGGCAAGTGGAGACACTTTGTATGAAATCTATTAATGAATCATATATTAAAAGTGCAGTATTTAGGGATTCGTCTTTTTGTTAAAGAGTCTTGTTCGAAGCATTCATTCCCCCTAAAATTTTTCCCATATAGTAACAGTACCTACTCAAATGTATCAAGGTTTTTCATATTTGTTTGAGGAAAAATTACATAAACCATGTTTAATTTCTTCATAATTTTCATTTAAGGATTTCACAGCATCGAAACGAGCAGACCACCTGGTGTCACAAATAGGTTTAATACTCAAGTGTTTGCCCTTACTAAATTTTTGTAATGCATTCCACCAATGTGTAGAATTTGAAAAAAATACGTACCATTCCTGAGCGATATTGAAAAAGTGGTAATTTCCATGCGACTTTCGGCAGCAGCGTTTCCAATTAAATTTAATGAATGATTTGCGCATGTTATAAAATGGGCAGAAAAAATATGTTGTTTTATTCTGGATTGGAATTCCTTATATTTTACCTGACATATTAAACGTATTATCATTACTCTGTCCCCGACTGTTAGTGATGTCTAAATCAATATTATTTAAAAATTCTGAAATAACTTTCTCCAAGTTTTCACCCGTATTATAAAATATAGGTAAAAATCCCAAAAAAAAACTTTTTTTTACTCCACGTTTCTTTTATGTCAAAATTACGTTTTCATAGAAATTGATCTTGAACCGGAAAAATATTAAAAATTACATCTTAAAGATCGAATAATAACACGGCAATTGTTGTTTCTTTTTTTGAAACAACATATATGCAATGGCTTTCGATGAAAGCCTGCGTAGGAAAGAAATTTTGTGAATATGGATGGTTATGGCAAAGTATTGTTGTGGATGTTTTCGCACAAGTACGAGTTTTAGACAATTCTCGCTTACTTGAGATTTGTTTATCCCTATAATGTGTGATAATATACCTAAATACTTGTGGAGAACGGAGCGGATGATATGCCTTGGTGGGCATTGAAATAGCTATATTCCCAGCCATCCACCATAATAATCAATTTCAAATTATTTCTTTAATAATACATTCTATGAAAATGTACTTTTTGTTATAAAAGTAGTTTTTCATAGAAATTGATCTCGAACCGGAAAAATTATTAAAGAAAATAACATCTTAAAGATCGAATAATAAAACTAAAATGGAAGTAAAAATTAATTATAAAAATTTAAAACCTTATTTTCGGGGCCCAATAATTACGGGCCCTAGGCACTCGGCTAGGTTGCCTAGGCCTTAGTCCGCCCCTGGGTTAGGCCCAAAGATAACCACAACATAATGTTGACTTTCAGGCGATGCCCAATTCAGCTGATCGGCGTCGAATCGACATTTGCCGGTCCACCTCTTCGATACTTGCCGCTATGGCTGCTATATTTTTTTCACTTAGAAACAATATCTGTCTGGTTGGTCGCTAAAGTCATAAAGAGGGTACGCACGCTAAACTTTTTCATGGTGCGACGAATATCCTGCAGACTGAAGCAATGATGCTGACATGGTTGATGAACAAGCCGGCAAAGGTTCTATTGGAAAAGCAGATAGACAAAATGTGATTGAATACCCTCTAGAAGCGGTGTGCAACGCTACTAATCGCCACCTATACCTCGAAGCAGACAAAAACTAGAAAGAACTACCTGTCGCAAGTCACCGGCCCTTTGGCCTAGAAATACCGGTAAAAGAACTGACTTCCGGATGACTCTGAACAGGAATAAAACAGCCAGAATGACAGCTGTCAAATCCGGCCAGTGGATGATTGGTACACATGCTGCTACGATAAGGACCAACAAACAATTTCATGCAAGTACCCCAATATTTGTTAAATTTTCAAAAATGCCAACCCACTCAATTAACATGGTTAACAAACGAATTCGTTAATATATCTAACATTTATAACATACATGGGATATATTAATTATACGACGATTATAATTTGTAGTTGAATTTTAATTACGTCTATAAGTGCAAATTCCAAAAAAAAATTAAATACCATTCGCAATTGTACTTCTTTCCAAAGCATTTCCATCGTATCTGACAGTTTTAGTTTTCAAATCTTTTATACAGTACAGGTTTATGAATTTGAAAGTGCTACGAGGCAATCCCTATCAAAGCCACAAACCTCTACATATAAAATACTTTAAAAACAGAATTGCCTGGCAGTTAAACAAATTCAAAACAATTAAAAGCATTCCCATATTTCATTACAATTGGCATTCGATTTCACAACCTGCCATGGTTTTGCTCGTGCTAATGCTAATTGGAAATTTTAGATAAAATTAAAATTAGGTAAAGAAATGGAAATGGAAATTAAAATCCAATACAATTTAAAGAAAAAAGCAGGTATCCCAGGTCCTATTGAAACCATATGTCGTCCATGCCATCCTTTTCAACTTTTGGGAACAAAAACAGCTGCGCATGGCAGGGTAACGCTCGTCATTGATGGAAACGGCAGTTCGTTGCTAAAACCCAGCATGCAAAAACCACACCAAACAGTCATTTGTTGTGGTCATAGCTCCCGAAGGCTTGGACTAATTGGCCATTATAAGCCTTCACATCGAGGTATGTATGCAAAATTCTGCGCAAAGAAGTGCGGAAAATGTTCAATTGATGTGAACGGCGGCGAAGTGGCGTCTGTTCGAACACACTTGCAGCTACAGCGCTACACTGGGCGAGCACGTACAAGATTTTTTTGTTCAATAAGAATATAAATTAACATTCAAAACATTGTACTTTCTTGTAGAGTCTCTGTATATGTGTAGTTTGTTAAGTTCTATAGTTATTATTTTTATAGAGTCAGCCTTTAAACGAGCCCAGAGAGTTGGGCACTTATTCTGTAGTAGAAAATTCAATTTTGAAACCCTGAATATACAATCCAAATTTCGTCATAAACTTTAATTACTTTAAGCAGAGAGAACGTGCGAGAAAAAACTCTGGCTCTAGCTAGGTTTAGCAATCCCTTCGTAAGAAGCTGCTTAAAATCTACCCTGTAGATGAATTTCGAGATTGTATGGAAAGTTGGGTTAACTTTTGGCCAGCCTCCATATGCCGAGAAAATGGTCATGAGTTAGTTTCAGCTACACTCAAAAAAATATATCAGTAAAGACAGCATACACAGATATCGAAACACACAGTGGCCGTCGTTGGTGCAACTGTAGTGTTCGCGGCTCTTATGCATGAGGACGTGGTTTGATCATTGCCCTGACCACCTTAAATTTCTTTCGACGGCGGCCACCTCACTTAGTAACGACGACAATATCGAGTATTCAACCATGAAAAATGTTCTCATACTACCGTTCGGAACCGATGTAAAACTGTAGGACCCAATCAGTGAGCTCACTGGTTTATGAGAAGCTCTCCCTAATTCCTTCATGGGATGCAACGGATACTTAAACACAGCAGTACGTACAGTTATAAAGGGTAAAGTAAACATGTTTGGTGATTCAGCTAACATATGTTTGTAGTTTTAGTTAACATTTTGTTAGTTTAATATTATGCCTGTACATTTGCTGTAATAGCAGAATAATTATCTGCTGTTTAGTTTGAAAAAATTGTTTGCTGTTAAAAGAAACCGTACCTGTGTATTTGGGGGTCCTTACACACTTTGCAATTTCTGATGTGTTAACATCAATAGACATGGTTAGGGCAATATATCAAAGTGCACACATGCAAACAACACACAGCGTTAGCATCACATAAGTGTTGTTGTACAACAATAGTCTGTGCCTGAATATAAGTATGCTGGTATTGATATAGCGGCAGCGAACAAACAAGCAGGTCGTCGTCGCCAAAGAGTATTGAATAGTATAGAGAACTCATTGAACAAACTGAACGTATTACCCTCGTTTTGCTGTAACTTGGTCCATTCATAATTTTGATGTGAAACATTGATGCCTTTTGCAACATTTATGCTTTTTGTATTGTTTTATGTAATAGCTTTTTCGAAATGGTGAATTTAAATTGAAATGTTCTATAAAGAGAATAAGACTTGCTTATTCTATTTTACTCAGAATCTCTATAAGACAGCGGCAAATGAGTGCAATAAGCTCTCTATACTATTCAATACTTTTTGTCGTCGCTCTGTTTACGACAAAACAAAAGCAATTATTTCAGTGAGATAAATATTGATTTATTTATATTAAAAATATAACATCTAATGTTAAAGCAGATGTAAGAAAAAAGAAAGTTCAATATCAAAAGAGTATTCAGCACAAAATCTATTCTTTTTTTTAATTTCCAATGTAACATTTACTAATGTGTTCATAGTAATCGAATAGGTACCGTGTAATAAAAAAAAATTACAGCAGACAGTTGTCCGAGGCCTTCGGCCACGGACTGTCCCTGCAGGCTGTGTCAGAGACACGGCCATTAAGTTTAACGTGGAATACGCCATCCGATAAGACAGAAAACATATATAACAATAAATTCATTTGCTTATATTATTTATCATTTATTGTTATATATGTTTTCTGTCTTATCGGATGGCGTATTCTACGTTAAACTTAATGGCCGTGTGTCTGACACAGCCTGCAGGGACAGTCCGTGGCCGAAGGCCTCGGACAACTGTCTGCTGTAATTTTTATATTTACCAACGGCATTTGATTCAAGTCCGTTTAAAAAAAAAATATTATGTTCAATTTTTTTAAACTTAATTTAATTTATGTATTTTAATTAATATTTTTATTGAAATAAGTTCTGCGAATGTTGAGAGGGCCGCCCTAATATTTAAAAAGGTTTACCTTATCGAGTCTTCGCATTAGCATTCGAGCGTTGTGTGAAAGCTTTACGCTTTACAATTCAAAATTAATGTTACAACAGCTTTATTGAAGCTTTCGCAAAAAAGCTTTATTACGTTAGCTTACTGTTTGTTTCACTTTTTACTAGATACATGTTGCCAAGCAACATTAGCTTGCTGTTCGTTTCACTTTTTACTAGATACATGTTCCTAAGCAATGCTGAGCAACCAAAAACACTCAACCAGACACCACACATATGTTTGAGTGGATGTGTTTAAACAATTTTCATTTGAGAAATTAAAATACTAGAAATATATCAACCAATATGAAATGTATATCAAACGAAAGATAACATCTTCATTTACCTACAAAAAAAATTTAAAAAAATTCATCTAGCCGTTTCCTCAAATTCAATGAAATAAAGATTACAACAATAAAAACGTGACATGACTCCTCATACCGTAAGGTAAGACGTATTCTGCGTCAAAAGGTGTTAACACATCGCCCGTGAGTTCGAACACTCTTGAAAAAAAGGGTTTACCATAACATTCCATGACGGGATTGTTTATAAAGTAATATTAGTTAGTAGCTTTAAAACTTTCAAAGAATTTTTATTGAAGAAACTATTGTAGAAACCCTGTCCATATAAGTAGTCAAGGCCCGTTTATGGAAATAGAGAAAAATTAAAATGGTACTCTTCACATTGCAATCAATACCCTTCTGTAAACATTTGTGTGAAACTTACATCTAATTCAACAAAGTCAATTCTATTGAAATTTTATCTTTTTTAAACTCTCCCTATGTTCTAAAGTTCTGTTACCATGCTTCTTACCTTGAGATAAACAGACTTCTTAAGAAAACAGTTAAAGGAACTGTTAACCTATTAAACCGCTTTTCCCCCATTAAATGTCATTATACCACAACATCTTGTTGTCTTTCTACTTACATCACCATCTTGACATTTTACATTTTTCATCCACATTTGACTTTGATGACAGTTTTTAAGGCCTTTTGACACTTTGTCTAATTTTACAATGTAATCTCCTCATTTCTCCCCTTGATAAAAAAAAAATATGGATAAAAAATGTATAAGAAGCCCAAGTTCATTTTCATTCCATTTATGTTTGCATTTTTGTAGGTTATATTTTCTATTATGTGAACTCACGTTTCAACAAAATCTCACAGGATTAAGCTTTGTTCTTTACTTGGAAATTATGTGCTCTGACGCTCATCATAGCACGTGACTATTATTTGCCTTATGTAAACCTTAACTCTCATTCCAAGTTTTGGAAGCAAACCAAACAAAGTTGAATAATATCAGCGGCCGAAAGAATTTAAAAATCAATATTTTTATATTGTTTTAAACATTCAGATATAAATAACTGTCATTTAGTGATCCACAGCTATTGAATAGATGCATTTCTAGGATCTAAGCTAAACGAGAGATAGAAAAATGATTTGCAGAGAAGCTCAAAAAGTGGTATGTCTTGAAAGCTAATTCACAACAAGGAGAGTATACGAACTACAGTTGTACTTAAAACTGTTCACGAAATTAAAATCATCACGCCTTAAGCTAGGAGTATCTTGGATGGGGGGAGGTTGATATATTGTAACACCTTTCAGCGGTCATTATATTTTTTTGTTCAAACCAACACTCAGGGGATGTACCCTATAAGTGCAGTGCATTGTGTTGGCGAGGGAAAATTGAGCGAGTGGAGAGTGGAGAGTGGAAAGAAGGGAATAGTGTCTGTAACATTTGCCTTGAGTCGTTTTATATTACAGTTGGTGGGAAATACACTAGCCGGAAGTATATTCCACATACGGACTGAAGAACGAATATTATCTATAGTATGTAGTGGATGGATGGATGAGAGTTCCTGGAAAGCCGCCGCGTTCTTCGGCTAAATATCCTCACGTCTGGCATCAGCTGACGGATGTCCGACGAACACATACCATGAAAATACCGTTAGAACAGCGACACGCAACCCACATTTCGACGGTGCTCAAGGGAGACAATAGAGTTGGATACCCTACTGTCCCCTATCAACACCATCGCTCTCCTCTGGACACGGTCGAGAAGCTCCAAAAATGTCCTAGGAGCACCTGCCCATATATGGGAGTTATTTTCCATCTTTGGCCTGATGTAGGTTTTGTAGATATTGAGAAGATCATAAGGAGTGAAGTTTTTCTTGCATGGCTTTGAAAAGCCCAGACACTTGAATGCATCTTTCGACACTTCAAATACATGTTTTGCCCAACGGACATAACATTGTATTTTCATGCCCATAACATTAAGAGCGTCTGATTCATCAATATCCACACCGTCCATAGACAAAGACGACACACCTGGGTCAGCAATCCGCTTATGCGACAATAAACAACACTGGATCTTACCAGCACTAATATCAACTCTATTCATTCGACCCCATTCAACAATGGACACCCGATACCGGCCAAGTGTTTCATTTATCGTCCGGTGTTGGACTTCAATCTCTTGAAGCCTTGACCTACGGTCGAATGAATAAGAATGACAGAGATTACTGTCATTCTCTGTCATACTCTGTCGAAGGCCTTGGAAATATCAAGAGGCACTACCTTACTCTCACCAAGTCGGTGGATGGATCGACTCCACTGTTCCGAAAGGAACGCCATCAGGTCTCCAGTCGATCTCATTCTACGGAAGCCATAGTGCCGATCGTTAAGAAGGGTATTGGTTGCGCAGGAGACACGCCAGCGTCGAAGAGAACCTACTCAAGACCAGTGCAGATATGCCATCCGGGCCCGTGGATTTACTTACGACGAGATTCGCAAGAACCTGTTTAACTCCTCGCGTTCGAAAAAATATCTTGGGCATGGAACAAAATACGTAATTGATCACGGGGAGTGGTTGACTGCTAGCCGGCAAGGAAGAGTTCCTTGCAAACATTTCAGCCAGGAGGTTAGCTTTATCAACCGGTTCAGTGAATGTTATGTCATCTTTAAGAAGAGTTGGGATAGAGGAAGAACTACCCTTTATTCTTCTTGCAAAAGACCAAAAGCTCGTACTTCCACTAGGGAAAGAAACGACTTTAGTACGAATACGCTATTCGTGAAGAAACTTTTCGCGTCGAAGTACTTTGGCACACTTGGATCTTGCCTGTCTGCGTAGCAGTTCAGTATTAACGTTTTTATTAGAACGCCAGTCTCTAAACGCGTCCTCTTTGGATTTGACAGCATTGTGGCGTATCTGGTTACACCAATATTTTTCCGATGGTTTAACCGAAATAATTTTCGTCGGAATGAATGAATATGGACTTAATTCTTGTAATTTCTGTTTTTCGAAATTCAAATAGCACCTGGCGGAATAATCCTAAGACAAGAAGTAGCGCTTCGAAATCCGAGTACAAAATTTTATAAATTATATGGATATTTCCAACAACCAGCTAAGAGAAATTCGCTAAATTCCCGCTGGATTTTTATTTTTCCCGCAAAGATTTGGAATGAATCGGATAATGTTAGCAAGAGGCTTATCGTGGTCAAAGTAGAAATTTTTATTTTTGAACAATCAGCATCTAGAAATCCTAGAAATCAGCATCTAGAAACTTTTCGTAGGATTTTTATGACAATTGGTAAGATTGTTCCACTGTAGGTTTTGTTTACCTGATGAGTAGTTAGATAAAATCGGAAACCAGTGACATTTTGCGTGGAAATCAAGAGATTTCTGGAACCTCGTTCAATTTCTCGCTTTTACTAGTAAAGGGAATTCTAATAGGGATAGCTAGATGTTGACAGTTCTTGACATTTATGTTGTTTTTCCCAATGTTTATTATCTGGGTTTTTATATTTCAGACAATAAAAACAAATTACTACAGTAAGACACAACGTCAAGGAACACGTGTAAATCAGAAAATTTTATTATCAATATTAGTGTTCTCTTGTTGCAGCAATACGCCCGTTGAGTACATTTTGCAACGAGTCCTTTTTTTGGGAAGAATGGGCACGCCAGCAAGCAAAATTGCCGGATTTGGGACAATAAAAATCCACCCAAGGTCCACCATGTGGCAGCTAATATGTAGACAGCCACTGTTTGGTAAGGACTGTAGGTCAGTGTCGTCATTTATTCGCAATTCTTCGAAAACAAAGATGGCATTTCTACCACCGCCAGCGGAGAATGCTACCGATCGATGATAGCTAATTTTCAATGACTGAAATTAAATTATGTACTTATATGGATATGAACGGAATCTGGTTCCAACAGTATGCCACACAGCTGATGCCACAATGGACATTAGGCTCGATCGATTTTTGGGCTTCGCTATCACAGGCACAGATGACGTGCACTGACCACCGAGATCGCGTGATTTGTCCCCGTTAGACTTGAACAGTAAATATTGTAAAGTTATACAAATGTTACAATTTTGCTCTCTGGTTTATGTTAATTTATTTGTTTTCTGATTTGGTCCAGAATGTTTTAGATTTTTTACGAGTTTGTATACAGCGAGGCATGTTGTTTGCAAAGTCTTGTCGTCATTTCCGCTGAAATCACATCTCAAGTTTCTTCTACTCTATCCCACAACTCGTTTATGGTTTTCGAAGCATTTGCACAATTGACGACCTGAGATTTTATGTAAATCCAAAAAATGTTCACCCGGTTTATGTCCGGTGGCTGCGCTGGCCATTTCATAGTTGTAAATTGGTGACAGTTTAACTAGTTTTAAACAATTTTGGCCGACTGTTTTTGGGTCGTTGTCATGCTGAAAATTAAGTCTTTCAGTAGGAAGACCTGCTTTTTTTATTGCACTTGGTAAATAATTTTGCACGCGCAGAAAAAAACGTCCTCTGTAACATATTCTCTCAAACACATTCTGCAGGAACCATGTATATGTTTGGAATACACTCCAAATATTCATATATTGGCAAGACCTAAACTGAATTATATTTAAATGCAAACATGAGCACGATACCCTGCGCCGATGTATACTTATAGTTTTACCTGGACCCATATACGTGTTTCATCCCAAACATCGATATACTCACGTCGAAACATTCGTGTGATTCCTCCCAAACGAACGATCGACGGCTGAATGCATGAAATTAGAACGCAGCAGATCAATTAACAGAAGCAACACTCAATTCATTTATGTATAAATCGCGGACTGAAAGAATAATACAGTTATACACATCTAACTTTACTTACGCTAACTGTAACTTAGTCTAAGAACAATATATTTGTGTGCCTCTTTATTATTTTTCCCTCGACAGAGCCTAGCGGAAGTACAAATCAAGTACACAGTGCACCAAATACAACTATATTTACATCACAAACACAGATATATTTGGGTTGGAAACACATACGTTTTAACATGTTAATCATTGCGTCTCAAACATGTAATATTGAAAAGCAAACACAATGTACTTGGACACAAGTATACTACATTTGCGACGGGCTCCAAAGATATGCTATATTTGCATCCAAACAAGAAAATATGTCAGATTTTCAGGGTGCAGCATTGAATGACATTGTTCTTTTTTCAAAATGCCTTCAATTCTATCCAGAGGACCTACTCAGTACTTCGAAACACTTACTCATACCATTATGGTTGTGTTACTACAATATTATTTGGGTCTTTGGTACACTGCCAATCACGGCCTTCGGACCCAATTTGATAACCGTAAACACAAGGCGAAATTGTATTTTTATTATTTTAAACGGGTCGAATTTAATACTTTACCTTCCTCCAATCAGCCTTAGTCCTGTTTTCGTAGACCTGAGCGAATTCTTTATGAACTACACTTTTTTTCGTCTCGTTCTCTTTGACAGCGTTCCGAACAGAATTATTATTTTCTAATAGTTCCATGATTTTAACTACTTTAGATGCATCCATGTTTGATCAGCACGTAGACAATAATAAGGGGTTCCAAAAACGACACCAAATTTAAGAGATTCTTGATGGTTACACTTGAGTCTGTGGATCTTTAGACAGTTGAAGAGAGTGCAATAATGGAACATTGAAGAGACTGCGTAATTGTAGCATTGATGTTTGTTTACATATTACAATCTTCTGAAGATATATGTATTATTGTTGTATATTTTCGAGTTCATCCAGAAAGATGCCATATCAAATTAAAATGGAAAAAAATGTTTTAGTTCTAAGGTTAGACGCCACTAAAAATTAAAATGTTACACTTCCATTATCAGAAACAAGTTACACTTTTGCCCGTCACTGTAGTTTGAGGACACTTACATTATAATCTATTATCTAAGCCTGAAATACGATATATTTACGGAATTAACAAGTTGTACAAAGGTTGTAAGTTGTAAGAATATATAAGACCTCCAATAGCACGTATGTGAACACCATGTCGTTAATGCATATACTACAATCCAAGGCGTATTGAAGAAGGTGATGGCAGTAGATCAAAGTGTATTTATATCAAGTTGAAGCATTAGGCATTGTTGTAATTGTAGGTAAAACAACAGGCGTTTTTTTTTATTTCGTACCGACGTTGTGTCAAACTCTGCATGTATGTATACCAAGAGCAGCAGGCTTTTTAATTGAATTCTCTATTAAACACCCTTCGTAAGCCACCATACTAATACATTATGACTTTTGAATTCTCTATTAAACACCCTTCGTAAGCCAACATACTAATACATTATGACTTTTGTTTGCTTTTGTTTGCTTCTGTAGTTCGGGATTTTTTGACGTTTAATCAGTTGTTTCTCTTTCTGCGCATTCGTAATAAGTAATTTTTTTTACAAAAGATGGAAGACTTATATTTTATTATCATCATCTCCAGTAGTGCTTTTGTCCAAAACACTTTTTCCATTTTACAAATTTTATTTATCGTATGGAAATACGAATAACATGATAGAGAAACGTCAAAAACAAACGTCAAAACTTTGTTTCGTGTCCATCGGTTTACCCGCGAGCATCTTCACTCCTCTCGTCTAAAAAACTAAAACAGTGATGTTTGACTGTCAGGGGAAAAGTCATAATGTAATAGTCGACCAACAATAAAAGTAAACAAGCATGTACAAAAACAAAATACATATAAATTTGACAGTTGCTAGGTACAGCATCATGAAAATACTGAAATTAGCTGTGCTAATGCTTCCACTTGATATAATTATTTAAATTGTCAAAATCATCTGATTGTGAGAACAGTATTCAGGAACCCGCGTATCCCAGAAACCGGGTTTTTAATTGGTTCGAAAAGTGGAATGGATGTTTTTAATATAAATGATAAAAAAAAAAAATTACAGCAGACAGTTGTCCGAGGCCTTCGGCCACGGACTGTCCCTGCAGGCTGTGTCAGAGACACGGCCATTAAGTTTAACGTAGAATACGCCATCCGATAAGACAGAAAACATATATAACAATAAATTCATTTGCTTATATTATTTATCATTTATTGTTATATATGTTTTCTGTCTTATCGGATGGCGTATTCTACGTTAAACTTAATGGCCGTGTCTCTGACATAGCCTGCAGGGACAGTCCGTGGCCGAAGGCCTCGGACAACTGTCTGCTGTAATTTTTATATTTACCAACGGTATTTGATTCAAGTCCGTTTAAAAAAAAAATATTATGTTCAATTTTTTTAAACTTAATTTAATTTATGTATTTTAATTAATATTTTTATTGAAATAAGTTCTGCGAATGTTGAGAGGGCCGCCCTAATATTAAAAAAGGTTTACCTTATCGAGTCTTCGCATTAGCATTCGAGCGTTGTGTAAAAGCTTTACGCTTTACAATTCATAATTAATGTTACAACAGCTTTATTGAAGCTTTCGCAAAAAAGCTTTATTACGTTAGCTTACTGTTCGTTTCACTTTTTACTAGATACATGTTCCTAAGCAATGTTGAGCAACCAAAAACACTCAACCAAACACCACACATATGTTTGAGTGCATGTGTTTAAACAATTTTCATTTGAGAAATTAAAATACTAGAAATATATCAACCAATATGAAATGTATATCAAACGAAAGATAACATCTTCATTTACCTACAAAAAAAATTTAAAAAAAATTCATCTAGCCGTTTCCTCAAATTCAATGAAATAAAGATTACAACAATAAAAACCTGACATGACTCCTCATACCGTAAGGTAAGACGTATTCTACGTCAACATTTTTAGAGAAAACATTAATTATGTTAATATTTGCATTTGATATTAATAATAAGGAACAGGTCGACTTTATATCTTGTTGTCGTATCAACAATTTTATGGGAAGGGGGTAGAACACACGATTCTCAGAACGAAATATTAAATACAGAATTTGGGGAATCCCTATTTCAGGAGTTATGGGCCTCTTAAGGCCGGACAAGGAGGGGTTAATGTCGTTCGATTTTTTTGTAATTCAAGTCGTCCCGGCAGGCTCAGTGACCTGGGTGAAAAATACCTTTGTTCGTTAATTTGCATTTCGGAATTTTCTGGATTTTGGGAAAATGTCAAAACTATTTTCGATAATTTTTCAAAATTAGAACGGCCGGTATATCGATAACAAAGCGAGTTATGGAAAATTTGTATTTAATTTGATTTGTTTATTTTGCCTTCTATTGTCCAAAAACGCTGCCAGACAAATTCCTTTAGACGCTTTTTAATACAAAGTAGCCCCTCGTATATCTGAACTATGGAGGCCCATATTTCCTAATATGTGACTTACTCCACGAAAAGGGACCTCTGCGCCGAAAAGAAGTCATTGAGAAAAACGCGTTTAAAAAAGTGCTTCGTTTTTTCGTGTTTTGCGCATGGTCATGCAACTCTTCCTTCTACCTGATCATCTGGCGATGTATTTCAACTCTCTGGTACTTTGTACGATGTTCACTATGCAGTGTTGGCTCTATGAAAAATATTTCTAACAGTTAAAAACCTGTTTTTGCTAATTTTGTTTTCAAAATTACTAGAGCTGTTTTATTCCATACTAAAAATTTTTAAATTTTTTCATTAATTATGTTCATCTTTACAGGTGATTTGTAAAAAAAACTAAAAGACTTGCGGTTTGCGGCATTTGAAAGAGCGTTTTTTTCCTATAAGAATCACTCAAAAAGTAAAAAAAAATTTTTCGGCGCAGAGGTCCCTTTTTGTGGACCAGGTAACATATATAATTTTACTAAAACTTTTGTATCTTCCATTTTCAGCTTAAAATTATATCTTCTACCCCATCGATGGGACCGGTTTTCAGTTTTTGATTACTGTAATTGTGAGGCGAATATAAACAAACTCGATCAGCTGTGTTGGTGCAACCAACTTCTTCACTACGCCTTGCTAAAATGGTAAACAACTGGTATCAGCTGATCGCTTAGTACACCGAAAAAACATATCTGCAAAAGTTGTACTATCGTACAACACTTTTTTATGGAAAAAACTACGACAGTTGTACAACTGTTGTAGAAGTTTAGCACATATGACACAGTTAGACCACTCTTGTGAACAACCTAATTGCAATTGAACCTAGAGCCGAGTAGATAGAGACAATATTTTCTAAAATCAAAAAAAAACATCACAATGGATCCATCATTTTGGACAACAACAATTAGCCGAATATACATGGGAACGGTAATTTTAAATCATGTTGAACATCGGTTGGAGTTTTTTGATATTGTTGGTTCCACAGCTCAGAGGACACAATACCGTAAACAATAATATCACAGGTACAATTTTATGTCTGAGTCCCATATTTGGTTGGCATATTATTATAGCAGAAAATAATTTGATGTAGATGAAAAAGATATCAAATCATTAAACTGATTGCGTCTACTCTCCACTTAAGATGTATCCGTTTTATTCGGTTTTCGCTATCCGCTAATATTTGATTTTGATATGAAGCAACCAAAACCAAATGAAATCTATAATATAAAATGAAGCTAAAATGCACAGAGTATAAAACGAAATCCCCATTTCGTGTTTTAGGACATATAATCTCGAACTAGTCATCTCAAAAAAACAGAAGAATCGAAAAAAAACAAGCCTGTGTTAGATAACACGGGCGCATAGGTCAGACGTAGAATACGTTAGTCATTTTGCAATTAAAATATATGAATTAAATATAATTTTTGATAAATGATTTAAATCTATCTAATATATACGCATACAGCTGATAGCTAGTTATTAAGTTTTTGTAACATAAGTAGGCGTTTGCATGTATTAAAGTTAATTAATTTTAGATAGGATAAGTTATGTGCGATAAGTTATTTTATGTATGTACAGTATAATTTTTAGTAAAATAAGACAACAACAAAACTACCAAAATGAAAGACAATTATTTTATAGGGTATTTTTTATATGAAATTAAAATTTATTCTTTTATATTTACAATGATTGGTTTATGGTACCATAACCAATTATATTTGTACCTTTGCATATATTCACAATCATACGCACATACAATCATACACACACATTTACACGCTGCTCGCAGAAGTAAACAAACGACAGCAAAGATCTGTAAACTTTCAAGCACACACAAGTGTCCACGCTCCCCTCCCTTCATTTTATGTTCCCCTCCAAACGAACTAATAACCGACCGATCCAACAAAACGAAATGTACACACACACACATTTACACGCTGCTCGATAAATAAACAACGCACAGCAAAGCCAAAATCATTTGATTTCACAACAACAACAAAAACAACAGAGCATTTACAAACCAACAACAACAGCGGCATGTACAAAAAAAGTCTAAAATATCATGCTCTTAAATATTTATTTCCTTAACTACATAAAACTTTTATATATAGATATATAATTTTTTTAATGTAATTCGAAACAAAACATATTACCAAAACTGAGTAACATATAAAAATTGCTAAAATATGTTTTAATATTTAAGTAAAAGTAGGTGAAAGTTGACAAACATTTTCTCAAAATTTTTTGCTCCAGATCAACACCCCTACCTTACCGTATAACGTATTCTACGTTAAAATATTGTAGAAAATCCCAACCAACAACGGCTGGATTTGATAATATGGCACTATTGACAACTAACAAAGACTATGAACGTACATTGCACTGAGTGGTGGCAAGAGGGACGACAGAGAAACCCAAAAATGCCACTGCTACATGCAACCTCAAACATGTCACGTATCACACAGCAGTTTTACTCGTCACTGACAGGGACTACTATATTATGATGCTGCTGCTGTCAATCCGTGACATGTCGTCCTAGTATAGTAATAAAGTCACAAAATATTACCAAAGATAAAAAGAAATTAACCTCTCCTTTAAACGTGGCATAACTAAACTCAAAGTTTCCTAGGTGGCACAGTGAACAGAGCGGGAGAGCAAAACCATAATAACGATGATGATATCGTCTGCTATAATCCAAAATGACGTAACAAAAAAATTTAAAAATTTATGTATTTTTGATGTATAACAATGTACTTGACTAAAACACACGATTATACCAAATTTTAGTATTCTATGTAATCGTAAATTTTAAAGAAAATATGAAGTACTTATAAATTAAGCTTTTCAAAAATCATGTTTTATTTCTCGAAACTAATTTTAACGCATATCTGTTTACAAGTGACTAAACTATGTAGTTACATATAGTCACCTCAGGATTGGAGTGAAACATATGCATTTTAAATCACTTCAATAGCAAGGCGACGACATCCCTATAATATTTTCGACATCTACATCGAAAAATTAATAATTGATTGGCAAAATTCGAATTTCATGTCGAACAATTTTTTGTCTCTCCTATAAAGTCATGAATATGCATTTACGTCTTTTTGCAATTTAGGGGACAAAATGTGGTTATGGACGAACATATTTCAAGTCTGGGCTGATGACAGTAATCACGTTGTTGCTAGTGATTACAAGGGAAATTTTCGAAACATATAAATAAAGAAAAGATTTTATTTTATACACGTAAATCCATATATGAAATTAATGGTTTTTGGTTATGGTTTTAACATGTCGGGTGTACGAACATTCATGTGTGTATATGTGGTCCTAGTGGTTTGATTTGTCCCTAAGATACATCATCGGTATTGGAGAGAGTTAAGAATTTACCTGCCTCCCGCGTCAACAATTTTATTTTTTGGATGACTTTAGTTTTTACTTTTAGTTTTGAAAGTAATAAATGTCTAGCATTAATTATACGCAACACTGTTTGAAATTTACGTCTTCATTTTAGGCAATAGACTCATTTTTAATTGGGCTTTCTATATCGGGAATAAAACATTTAATATTTTTTAGTTAAAGGGTGCTTCATAAAGTTGCCAAACCCGAAAGCGAACCTTTTTTTCTACTAAACGAGTTACGGTTTTTGGAAGCAAGTTCCTTATCGCACGCTGTGGGAAGGGTGCTAATCGAAAAAAAATAATCCATTTTTTTTACCACTACTATCCCAATATGCCATATGAATCCGTTACGAATTCGAGACCTCGTATTTCGCCTTTTTATGATTTTAAGGACTCGTCACGAGTTCGAAACGGATCCGCATTCGTTTTTGTGCACATTTGGATGCTTCAACCCAGTATTATTAACTATATTGGGTACTTTTATTTTGGTTTGTGTCTAGACTAACATATGTTGGGAAATTTCTTTTTTAAAACGGAAGTTTTCTAGGTGGAGCCTATAACCAATATTTAGTATATATTGTAGGTTTTAACCCAATAAAAAGTAAATTAAGAAAAGCCAAAGTGAAAGAACTTTCAAAAGAACATTTTCTTAAATAAGTGACTTTTCTTAAAAAAAAAGTTAATTTTCTCGGTTCGGACCAACCCTGGAGGATCAGGGACCTTACAAAGCGAAGATAACATATTTCGTCAACTAGTTCGATATTTTGTAATACCAAGCTTACTCAGCGATTCGTCAACCTGAACCCTTCAGCGAAGTCTTGGTTTTCCTATTTTTTGTCTTTCTTCGAGTTCGGTTTCGCAAACCCTTCGTGCTGGTTCGTCATCATTCATTCTACTGTCATGGCCTAGCCAGCGCAATCGCGATATTTTGATCCGCTGAGATATAGCAATGACGGGATGTAGTTCGTACCGCCCATAGTTCATACGTCGGCGATACTCGCCTATGTGCACTAGAGGACCATACATTTTTCGGAGTATTTTTGTCTCAAAGACCCCAAGAGATGTTTCGTCTGCTTGCGATAAGACCCAGGATTCTGCGCCATAAAGTCAGACAGGTTGTATGAGAGCCTGGTATTGCTGGACTTTTGATACTCGAGAGAGGTTGCTTTTGTTACTCTAACTTACTTGTTTAGCCCAAACTAACACATATTTGCAAGCACAAATCTCCGATTGATCTTAAAACTGACGTTGTTGTTTTTGTTTACGGCAGATCCGAGGTATATAAATTCGTCCACTACCTCGAAGTTGTCATGGTTATCAACGGTCACGCTTTGGTCGAATCGCTTGGAGGCCCTGCTCGTTGAAACGATTATTTGTATATTGTACTCATTTACTGTCAGTCCCACTTTGTCTGACTCCATCTCAATTCTCGAAAACACCACAATAAGTGCTCTAATTGTGCGCCGAATGATATCTATATCATCAGCATATGCGAGCAGCATGTTACTTTTGCTTCGGGTGGTATTGTAGAGAGATCGCATGATAGGGTATCGCCTTGCCTGAGGCGTCGCTTAGTATCAAACGTATTCACCGAAATAATGAATATTCAATAATCAATACCAATAATCAATGTGAGAAGCTCTCCCTAATCCCTTCATGGGATGTAACGGGAAATCATTTATTTTATTTATTTAATCAATGTCACTTCTTTCTGTAAAAACTATCTTTTGTGACAAATTACACTGTGGAAGTCGGAGAACTAGACAGGACAGGGAAGACGGTTTTACCCTTATTCGGGAACGACGAATCGAACATCATCATTAGTTTTTTGAGTTAGTTGAGTTACAAAATATATGTAGGCTTGCCAGATTTTACAACAGTACGCGCAACTTTTGTGTTCGTTGCAATGTCTTCTGAATAACCCATGAAATGTTTTTTAAACCATTGAGCTTCTTTGTAGTTTTTATGTTTTTCTATGGTTTAAAAGGCCAATTAACCCATTAACGCCGACGGGTGCAAAAACGCATCAAAAAATAGTTTTTTTTTGAAAATTCATAGGAAATGTTTCGTAATTGATATCGTATTTCTGTCTTTTGGTATGGATAAAAGATGGATGCCTTTACATATTTTACATAGACTGTTTTTTCATACGACGACATCTACGTGATGATAAACGCATCGCCAGGTACACGTTTTTCCAAAGTACATGTACATGTTTTTCCAAATATGGATCGGTAGCGCTCTGCCCTATATTTAACTCATATGAATTTCAAATTTGTGCATGTAAACGTCTTTGCCCAGGTTCATGCATTTAGTACATTTTTGCTAATGAAGCACTCACGATCTCTTTTCTGCAAAGTTTCGGTCAAGAATCAGATCTAAGACGAGGTCAGAACAGCTATTGCCCGGCTTAAGAACAACAAAGCCGCAGGAGCCGATGGATTACCGCCGGAGCTGTTTAAGGCTGGCGGCGATGAGCTGATAAGGTGCATGCATCAGCTCATTAGCAAAATTTGGTTAGATGAATGCATGCCCGGCGATTGGAGTCTCAGTGTACTATGTCCCATATTTAAAAAAGTTGACCCGAGTATCTGTGCCAAGTACCGTGGAACAAGCCTTTTATCCATACCAGATAAGGTTCTGTCAAATCTAATGTACGAAAGATTAAAACCAATTATCGCTGACCTGGTTGGACCATACCAGTGCGGCTTTAGGCCTGGAAAATCGACAACTGACGAAAAACAAATCGACGCCTATCATCTATGTGTCGATTACAAGGCGGTCTTCGATAGTCCGATACGGGAGAAACTCTACGGAGCAATGTCTGAGCTTGGTATTCCTGCAAAAGTCATACGCCTATGCAGGATGACCCTGACAAACACCAAATCCGCAGTGAAAGTTGGTAAGGATCGTACCGAACGCGAGGCCTCAGGCCAGACGACACCCTACCGTGCGATCTCTTTAACATCTTAATGGAGATCATTATGAGAAAAGCTGCAGTCAACATGAATAAAACCATCAGCAGCAAAAGTCACATGCTGCTCGCGTATGCTGATGATATAGACATTATTGGGCGCACAATTAAAGAAGTTGCTGCGATTTTTTCGAGAATTGAGAAGGAGTCAGCAAAAATGGGTCTGACGGTAAATGAGGACAAGACAAAATTAATGGTTTCAACGAACAGGGCCTCCAAGCGATTAGACCAAAGCGTGAACGTTGATAACCGTTATAACTTCGAGGTAGTGGACGAATTTATATACCTCGGATCTGCCGTGAACAAAAACAACAACGTCAGCCTTGAAATCAAGCGGAGAATTGTGCTTGCGAATAGATGTTATTTTGGGCTAAGCCAGCACTTTAGAGATAAAGCCCTCTCTCGAGTAACAAAAGTCCAACTGTAGCAGACTCTCTTTCAACCTGTCTTGCTTTACGGCGCTGAATCATGGGTCCTATCGCAAGCAGACTAAACGTCTGTAAGAGTCTTCGAGAGAATAATACTCCGAAAAATGTATGGCCCTATAGTGCAGAACGGCGAGTATCGGCAACGCACGAACCATGAACTGTATGAGCTATATCCCGACATTGACATAGTTAAAAGGATCAAAATAACGCGATTGCGCTGGCTACGTCATGCCAGTAGAATGGTTGAAGACGAACGAGCACGAAGAGTTTTCGAAATCGAATTCGAAGGAAGACGAAAAATATGAAGTCCATGACTCCGCTGGAGGGATAAGGTTAACGATCCCAGCGCACACGTGGTATTGCCAACTTGAGAAATAAAGCAAAAGACCGAACTGGTTGGCGAACTATGTTATTTTCGTTTTGTAAGATCCCTGACCCCCAGGGGTTGTCCGAGACTGGGTAAGTAAGTAAGTAAGCCTCAGGATTCGAACACATGACCTCATCTGTTACCTACTCTGGTACTGAATGTTGTGATTTTTTTTACTGCGAATTGCGAACATACAGATAGACAAGTTATCACGATTAACAGCATCCCTATAGCATTACCTTAGCCGGCCTGCCCACAGGGCTGCTTGGATTAAACCTGTGCAATGAATGTCTTGAATGATATAACAGGACATTCGCTTTAAAAGTGAGTGCGTCAAATACTACATTCACTGCTAACAAAACAAACTTGTATTTATGTGATCATTCATTTAGAAACAAAATGAAAAATAAATGAGACCGAAAACATCAAACACATCAAAACAATTTGAAACAAAACAAAAGTACTACTTTTCAGAGAACACTGAAATAAATACTCACTGTCATTTCAAATCTAAAAAAAACTCTGCTTGTGTGACTAGATTGGTTGCACGAAAGAAGAAAAGAGACTGATTCGTTCGTTAGTCCATGAATTTTCCTTTACAATGCAATTTTTCAAAAAACTCTTGCCAGTACTAAAATTGTACTCACTAACGCCGACGGGTGCGAAAACGCACCACCCCCTGCACGGCCTGTGGGTGGAGATAGGGGGCTGAATTTTTGTGAGCGGAATATGAGTGACCCTATGGCATCCTCCACTAAGTTTCAACCTTTTTCTCCCACTAATAAGGGAGCCGGCGTTAATGGGTTAAACAAAGTGTTTTAATACAAAAAAAATTTTCAGTATACAAAAAGTAAAATTAAGTGAAATTAATAATTAAGTGGAATTTGATAATTGTAACTCATAAATATCATTATATAGTGAAAGGTTTTCTCTTATTTGGCGAAAGAATCTGATCACGGATAATTTGTGAAAGGAAAATTAAAAGAAATTTGAAAAATTACTTTTCTGCCGATGTTTCTCCAAAGAGCCCCAAAAACCTGGTTTTAGAGGAAAGCTGTGTTCCCTAAAGTTGAAGCCCAAAACGTTCGGACCAACTTTATTGAAGAAAGTTTACCAGTACAACCAAACAAATAGAAGTCAGCGGCTGTCAAAAGTGAGTCAAAATCGAAAAATCAAAAAAAAAAATCCACTTGATAGTCATAATGAAAAAATTAATTTTGTATGACACCGTAATTGTAGCTCAAAGAAACTAATGTTGTAGTTCGATGATTTTTCGTATCCGAATTAGGGTAAAACCGTCTGCCTTGTCTTAGAAAATGTTTGCCAAAAACAATCAAAGTGTTATTTTTAATGTTAGACCAGATAATAGTAGAAGTAAATAATAATTTTAAGATCGATATATAGTTCTCGATATATCTTGATATCGATATATCATTCTCTTCTGAAACAATATCATCTATGCAGCGGCTTTCAGTGCAAGCCTGCCTAGGTATACGTTTTCGAATATTGCAGTTTTTGGAAACGTATTATTTAGAATGTTTACACACATATAGGCATTGAAACAGTTCTCAGTAATTTTAGAGTTATTTCATTAATTTTAAATACTTGTGGGTCCATCGAATTAGCCAATTTTACTCCATCTTGTAAACAATATTTTTAATAAAAATTAATAATCTTGATTGCACACCACACACATTTAAAGAAATGGAAATGCAAGTTGTCTGTAAAAATTTTGCTGGATATTATACATATATATATATTGGTGTCTGCCAATAGCAATATGAACTACAGAAGGCCAATGGAAAAAGTGAAAAAGCTGCTATGGACTATCGTAGCATTGATTTCATGGCATGGCAAAAAGTGCTGTGGAAACTCGACCTGGAACAGTTGAATTTGGATCAGCCCTTTCGGTCCGCGAGTCCACCCATTCTCTCTGGTAATTTTACATTTTTGTCACTAAAGCCTAAGACGAATGGCGCATATTGAGTTTTACTTAGCTTCACATCTACACAAGTCAACTGAAGTAACCACAATGTAGCGCTAATATTACAAAAACCACAAGTGCGTCTTGAATATAAGTCGCTCGAACATAATCGAGATTAGAAGAGATTCACAATTTCGTTCAGCTAAACGTATAACGAATTATCAAATGTACATTGGATTTGGAGTTTTTATTACTAAATACAATTTATTGGCAATAACACTACTCTATACTACAAGCAATGCAATCTCCCTTTTGTAAATCCCGGGTTGTGCATAAATCTATGCAAATCATTTGATACAACATTATTTTCTATGCAAATTCTAATAAAATATCAGCAGTAGAACAAAGCGAAACAAATATAAAACATATAAAACAAAAATGGAATTTAAACTGGCCAAACAAATAAGATATATGTATATGTAAGTATGTTCATTGTACATTAGGGTGTACTGACCATTCACTTAAAATGCTGCCGTGAAAAAAAATCTCTATAAAAATTTTTAAAATATATTTTTCAATTCATGCTCGTCACAACACGTCGTTTGATTATAAATACAAAAATGAATAAACTTTTTTGGTCTTTAAGATAGGAAGTGCACAACTAACTGGTTTCGAGAAACTCTCCCCAATCCCTTCAACGAATATAATGGGAACCCATTTTTTATATTTTTGAATTTTTCGCAATGACCTTATTTCCGTTAGTTTTGAATTTTAATGTACCAGATATCTTATTCGTAATACAAGCTGTCAAGGTCTGATACATTTTTGTAAGTAACAAATGTTTTAGGTTTAGCCGGAATAATAGATAATACGGGAAGCATATTTATATACTATTATTTTTTTGCCAAAGTGTGCTAGGAATTGCAACTTCAACGAACCGCAATTCAATATCCAACTTTTGGGACCCCAAAGTTAGAAATTCCAAAAAACACGGATTTCCGCACACCCTAATGTACACATGTATAAACAAAAGATCCATACCAGGAGTACAAATATAAACCGGGATTTGTCACAAAACAGGGAACCCAATACGCAAAACATACCCCAGAATGAAGAGCAACCCACCAAGTCTCCGCCATCTAAAGTCTGTAACGAAAAGTATGGCATTTGCGAGCTGCAAATGTATTCTAAAATATACACGTAATATCCTTTACCGCCCACACAGGCATTGGCCACAAAATGCTTTACAACGAATATAAGGACTTTTAGCAAGCGAAACACACAAAAAAATCCAGCGAGATATGAAAATAATGAAATTTTTATGCGGCAAAATTTACGACTGCAGCAATTCCCCTACCAACACTTTGACTTAACCGCAAATAGTGACAGTTTCCTTCAGCTGCCACTGAAGTGGTTGCGGGTATTTGCTTAAATATTTATGAGTATTAGTGCATCACAAAATGTCAAAAATCTGCAAGGAAATATGCGCGAATATGAGAGACACAGATTAAATCTCAACTACCGACACCTTGAACTAAAACAACAATTTGAAAATTTGTTTGAAACGACAATCTCAGAATACTGGGCATATCTAAACTAAATTTTAAACATGAATTACTTTTGATAATCTGTAAATAAAAAGAGTTCGAATCATGGTACAAACAAATGGTAGAGACACTAGCCCACCTGATTTGAACTTTTTTCTGGAGTGAGTTTTTCTCTTCTGTCAAAGTTTGGTTACTTTTGTATGTATACAACCACCGTTCGCCTACAATTGCTGCTTTTGTAATGTTTTATCCGTAAAAATCACATAGAAACGTTTTAGTTTTCATACTTAAACACTTTCAAAATATCAAAGAAAACACACGCATTTTGTAAATGGCACTTTTTCCAATTTTGTATACATTTTCATTAGTTTTCAATCAGCTGAGTTGACACAACACATACAGGCACTGAGCAAAAACAAAATGCATCTACCATTATATTCTACAATGGTGGGAATTGAGAATTTGTTATATAAATGTAGGGGCAATTTGTTTTGACGTAAGATAACCGGTTTTCAGTTTATTCTAAAATTAGTTCGATTACATCGGTCTAGGCAATCTGTCATTCACTTCGTCGCCCTAATTGCTATTCTCAAGCTCATTCCCCGGGTTTCTGGAATATTTGTTATGACATGATATCTTTGATTTGTAAGGTTCCTGATCGTACGGGGTTGTTCGAGACCGGATAAGTAAGTAAAGTAAGCATTAGGATTAACAATTCCTTTTAAAGTTCCCTGTTTGAAATGATTTCATGATGTCCTCTTGAAACATTTCGCAAATATCGCTTCGAAAAATATACGGGTTGATGTATAATCCATTTTGGAATAAATGTCGTTAGACTCACTACAACTGACTCCCGAATGCCTTGCCAAATATTAATATTTCACATCAAGTTGAATTTAAAAATACGGTTAAAGGGTTGCCCCGAAAATCTGTAATTGTTCTTCTAGGTAAGTCTGAAATCACTGTGTTCATGTTTTGATTACCAAATTGAAAGCTGTGGTGGCTCATGTCATATTCCTGGCAGTGTTTGTATAAATTCTCGAAACATGTGGGTGCTGGAGGTATTTGAACCCTCCACATAAACAGGAAATCAAACCCAAGTTGAGTTTATGACATACAAATATCGACAACAATGTTGGTAATACTTTTAGTTTGGAACATGTTTTTCTTTGTTGTGTTTCCTTTGCTTATGATGACTTTTGTCTGTTATAGCTTATGACATATACTGGTTGCCAATGCATTGCTATTTGGCTAATTGCGTTTAATTATTTATGATTCAAGCTGTCATTCACTTCGTCGCCCTAATTGCTATTCTCAAGCTCATTCCCCGGGTTTCTGGAATATTTGTTATGACACAAGAACATGTCGTTATATCATTCCGTGATTCCATGAAAATGGAATGGAAATGTGAAAAGGAAAATCATGAGCTAATTTTTGTAACAAATATCAGTGAGACACTCAAATTATCCCCGGTATTAAATTTCTTTCCTACAGTTCCCACTGACTTCGTAAAGCTCATGACTTTGCAAGTAGATGACTTCCTATGTCAGTAGGATTAAACAGGAAGTAACATCAAACTATCTACATATGAATATGTGGAACTTTTGTTAATTATATTAAATCATTTACTGTGAAATGGTTTCATACTAAAAGTGTAACTGTGATGAATTTGTGTTGCGCTACTGCGTTGAGTTAATGTGGTAGTTTTGCTGCCATCACAATTTTCGTAAAGTTGTTAAACTGTGACTAATATCGGCTCAAGTTTCAAAATAATGACAGTTAATATTGTTGAAGTGGGGGAAACCCCATTAACATTAAGCCAAAGGCAAGCAATCCCATTGAAAAGAGATTAGGCGGAATGCAGATGGTTGGAAAAAGAAACACAACATATGAAAAATTAAGGATTTGATTGATTCAAACGAATTTGTGTTTAAAACTACTAACAAAAAATAGCAATCCAATGTAAAACGGAAAAATTGCAAGGAATGTAGTTAAAACGTAAGAGACAAAATTGAACTGAATTTCAATTTGCAATATCAGTTTATTGACTTCACTGGTAGTTGGGAAACTACAAAGTCTGGGATAATTTGTCATTTGAACCGATTGCATTAGCGCTATATATTACTTACTTTATAAATATACTTATATATAGAAATAATATATATAATTTAAATTTGTATAAATTTACATTTCTCCTTACTATCTGGTCTGATTTATAACTTGGTTTTGGTTTTATTCATGATTATTATTTATTGTAAAGCCTTTGTTATATTAATATCTCGTGATCTACATTTATACTTATTTATGTTTGTGTAATACCAACTGGAGAAGAATTTTTGTATTTGGTTGCAACGAATGGCCTTATTATCATTGGTCTCCCGTTATAGACCGCCCTATAATGTGTTCTCTGTCCTCACGTTCTGGGGACGTGTCCTTCTCGGTTGATAGGGGCGGGTAAGAGTGGTGGCGATGGGTTCGATAAACTAACTACATGAGGTGTCAGAGGACACCCGGTTGGAACGAAGTTCCTTTCGCTATATTTTATGTACTAGTTAGTTCGAAACACGCCTCAGGCGCCCGTTGAAAATACGATAATTTAAACGGATCTTCAGTCCATATCGTCCCAATGTTCAATTATACAAAAATATAAATTGTTCCCCATTACATCCCACGAAGGGACAGGGGAGAGCTTCTTACCATCACTGGGCTGCCCAGTTGTCACTACCCAGTTTTCACTCACTGATTGGGACCTTCAATTTTACACCGGTTCCGAACGGTATTTTGATAAGTTTTTCATGGCTAAATACTCGATAGTGTCGCCGTCGCTATGCGTGGTGACCGCCGCCGAAAGAAATTTTTTAAGGTGGTCAGAGCAGGAATGGAATCCAGGATCTCCTCTACACGAGGCGCGCGCGCTACCCATTGCACCACCGAATGCCACAATTTGTTATTGTTATTCGAAATTAAAATTTCACGCGTTTTTATAATTTTTTTTCTTCTTAGTTAAGACTGAGAACAATTATTTTAATACAAGTAGCTGTTGTAAGGGTTGGCTTTAAATGTACACATATAAGTTCATTTCATAACAAAGAATAAGAAAAAACACTAATTTTAAAAATGTTAACTAAATATAAAAATTAAAACATAAAAAAATAAAAATTTAGTTATATTAAAAAACGATAAAACGTACAACGATAAAAGCCAATGTTTTTGTTTTTTACCTGGATTTTTGTAATATGTATACCTCCAAAATTTCTCGAACACTGTTCACTATTTAGCATTATTCCACGCCTTTGTTAGAAGAGATTTTTGATGTGTTAACATCTATAGTCGCGGGTAGAGACTGAACTCACAAAGTGAACACATCCAAACAAAAAAGCACACAGATTTGCCCGATTGCGAGCACAGATTGTTTGGCATTAAACTTCTCCGAAACGGCTCGGCCGATTTGTATGACATTTTGTGTGCATATCGGGTAGGTCTCAGAATCGACCTTCATCTATTCTTCATACCCCTTAATCATAAGGGTGACCCACCGCTATATAGAACACAGATTTGTCCGACTGCGAAAAACAGATTGTCAGACTGCGAAAAGAACACACATAGATGTAGCGGCAGCGAATAATTGTCTTGTGTGAGTGCGGAGCACTCTCAGAGCAAGGAAAATAATGACGTGGTTATACGTATATACAAATGAGATATTAAGAGAGAAACTAAAATTGTATGAACTTGTGTAGCGTAGAACACAAGTTTCGTTTTTCTGTGAAAAAGTTCATTTTAATAGAAATATTAAAAAAGAAAAATTGTGAAACTGATCATTATGGTGGTTGGTTGGGAATATAGCTATTTCAATGCCCTCCCAGGCATCATCAGCTCCCCTCTCCTCAAGTATTTAGGTATATCATCACTCATTATAGGGATAAACAAATCTCAAGTAAGCGAGAATTGTCTAAACTCCTACTTGTGCGAAAACATCCACAACAATACTTTGAAATAACCATCAATATTCACAACATTTCTTTCCTATGCATGCTTTCATCGAAAGCCATTGCATAGATGTTGTTGTTTCCAAAAAGAAACAACGTTTGCCATGAGATTGGCGTTTTTAGTGTACCGTCTTCAAATTTATCCGTGTTCATATTATTCGATCTTTCATTTGTCATTTTCTTAATAATTGTTCGGTTCAAGATCAATAACTATTAAAAAGTATGTTGCTTTGCATTCTCTGGTTTTTGTGGGAATAAAGCAAAAAGTATTGAGCAGGAAAATAATGACACATGTGCTTTCACTGGTTTTAAAATAATTGTAAGTATTAATATTATTTAAATGTAACGTCATCATATGATTGAACGCTGTTTTTATTTTCCAATATAACATTTACTAATGTGTTCACAGAAAAAAGGTGTTAACACATCGCCCGTGAGTTCGAATACTCATTGGGTTTTTGTTTGTACAAAACCCCTGTTCGCCTACAATTGCTTTTTTTAAATATTTTCTCCGTAAAAATCACATAGAAACGTTTTAATTTTCATACCTAAACACTTTGAAAATATCAAATGAAACACACGCATTTTGTAAATGGCACTTTTTCCAATTTCGTACACATTTTCATTATTTTTCAATCAGCTGAGTTGACACAATACAGACACTGAGCAAAAACAAAATGCCTGTTGTATTTGGTGTCGTACTGCATCTGGCATTATATATCTACCATGCAGTGTTGCCAGATAAAGTTGGTCAAAAATCGTCAAATTGGAGGTACGGAAATAGTGAAATCGTCAAAACAATTTTTGGATATCGTCAAAATAAAAAACTGGCCCTATTTATGGAGTATTTTTATACCCAAAACATGTTGCTGTTAAAATATTTATACCCGTCGCTATTTGCGTACCAACAATTTGAAGTTTGGTAGGGAGAACCTGCAGTAAATAAACATCATCATTTCGGGGTCAAGAACCGTCAGATCGTCATTATCTCTGTTTGGGCCCAAAAATAATAAAAATGACGATAAATCAAATATAAAATTATAATGATGTCACTTCTGGCAACACTGCTACTATGAATAGTATTGAGAACTTATTGCACTCTTTTTCGCTCTCATGTAGAGAGTCTGAATAAAAGAGCACAAACGGGTCTTATTCTTTTTAAGAATATTTCAATATAAATGCACCATTTCGACAATGTTATTACAAAAAACAATACAAAAAGTATAAATATTTCAATACCACCATACTTATATTCAGGCCGAGTCTATTGTTGTACAACAACTAAGTATGTGATGCTAACGCTGTGTGTTGTTTGCATGTGTTCACTTTGATAGATTGCCCTACCTGTGCCTATAGATGTATCAACAATTAGCAGAAGCTGTAATTACCTTTAAGGCTGTAAGAGATCATGTTTTCTCCGGTTAGTGAAAAAAATGTAAATGCCGCGGGTGGGATTTGAACTCACATTCGCTGGACGATCGTTTCGCTGTGTCTATTTACACAAGTCACTAACCGAAGACATTTATCGATTGTGTGCAGAGCGACTTTTGTCGCTACTTCAGCTACTTCAAGTTATAGGCCGTCGATATGGAATGGTTAGCTGCAATTTGTGTTTAGCCGCAGTGATTTTGGGGTTTCCCCCAAATTCCTCAAGTTGTTGGATTTCTGGCGACACATAGTAGTGTTTACTACTTTGCTGGCAGATGCCGTCGGCACATTTCCAGCCGAGACACAAGCGGATCGATCACGAGCCGGCGGCTTTATTTGCTAAAGGAACACATTGACACCAGAGTTTTTAACGAGGCATTAAAGAGAACATCATAAACAAACCTTTGATAACAAAGTTTTCTAAGTGAAACCTTTGAAAGAAACCTCATCGTTTCAAAACGCTCTCGAGGACTGATACGATGCACTCCAAATTAGATAACTACGCGCGAACATTTCTGCCGCCACCGATCAAATTCTGAAAACGCCGCCGCCAAGGACTCTAAAATGGTTCAGCCGGGGTCGTCGACAAATTAAGGTCGCCTTAGGACCATAATAACCTTAATATATCTTTCGTCATGCTACTCGCAGTTTTCATTACGACATCTAGGGCCATATGAAACAAGAGTGGTGATATTACACACAATGAAAACCATTGGCCACATTTATTTGTTCGCCTAGTTGGGTTTTATGATAGAGTTTTCATGTTGCTCCTCTGTATAGGCTTTTTGAGCGACGTGATTTTTGGTGGTGTACCTTTTCAGGTCAGGGCATTAGTTTTATGGTCCAATAGTAAATGGTTTTTCAACAGAGACGCTACAAAAGTAAATCGATAGGGACAGCAAACGACACGATATTTTTTCCCGCTCTTTTGACATTTCTCGTCAGTAAGGTTTGTCATTTAATCATAGAAAGATATACGAGCCAACAACGAGTCGAAATTATTAAAATTTACTACCGAAATTTGGAGTCAGTGGCCTCAACTTTAAGAGGCCAACTTTAACAGGCCTCAACATTCACCGATGAGGCTCATATCTGGCTGAATGGCTTCGTCAATAAGCAAAATATGCGTTACTGGTCAGACAACAATCCACGCGTAATCCATGAGTCATCATTGCATCCCGAAAAAATTACGGTTTGGTGCGGTTTATGGGCCGGCGGCGTCATTGGCCGTACTTCTTCCGTGATGATCAAGACCGGCACATTACTGTGAATGCGAATCGCTACCGTTCAATAATAACCGAATATTTTTGGCCCCAATTGCATAATATGGACTTTGAGGACATGTGGTCCCAGCAAGAAGCCACACAGCGAATGCCACAATCAATTTATTGGAAACCAAGTTTGGTGAACGTGTTATCTCACGAAATGGTCGTGCGATTTGACGCCGTTAGATTATTTCCTGTGGGGCAACGTCAAGTCTATGGTCTATGCCAACAAGCCAGCGACGATTGATGAACTTCGTACGAATATCGAACGTGAAATTGAAGCAGTATCGGCCGATTTATGCTTGACAACCGTCGAAAATTGGGTTCAGCGTCTGGACTTCTGCAAGCGTGCTCCTGGTTGCCATGCAAAATAAATCGAGTTCCATACATAATGGCATCGAACGTACTTTCACAGGAATAAAAACATTGGTATCGAAAACCGGTTTTGTTTTATTTAGAAAAACTTTTGTAGCGCTCTTATTGAAAAACCCGTTATATGGTTTGGAAGAATATGTTTGGAGGAGTGTTAAACTTTGAGAACTTTTTTCGTGTTATGCAAATGCTGTAGAAAATTTATTAATGTTTTTTTTCAGACAATTCTTCACACTTAAAACCCCTCTGAACGCGAAAGGACTTAACCCTGTTAGTTAATGGTCTATAAATCAAATCCATTTTCCAGTTTTAAGAAACACAGCTACAAAAATGATTGTATACTTTAACAACTTTATGTGGACAGTATCAAGGAAGTTTGGGTTTTGATCACTTAATTTGAAATATAACAGACTTATGTAAAAGTAATTGATTTACTCTAACGGCAATAGATCTTATATATTTGTTTGCGCCAACTGTTATATTTAGTGGCTTCAGGACAGTTACAAATATATGGTAATATAGACAAAAAACCAGTGCAGAAATTTTAGTCGGGTGAACCCTAAATCATCCATTCCGACCGAGTTCTAAAAAAACGAAATATATTCACCCTTACGGTGAACGAATGGCCGCTATAAATGTGTCAATATTCAATACAAGGGTGGCAGGGCGCTAAATATTATTCAATGCTAAACTAGGTTAGGTTCCTAAGTGATTTTGGGGACTAATACTGACTACCAGCCAATTGTCCGCCCAATTTTTATATTCGAGGTACAAAATATGACATATCGAAGTTGCTAATTTGTTACTACACAGCAGCTTTTGACGAAATATTCCAACTTTTGTATGGAAGGTACGGAAATAGGCGTGGCACAGTAGTTATTTCTGATGTGTTAACATTTATAGGCAAGGGTAGGGCAACCTATCAAAGTGTACACATATTTACAACACACAGCAATAGCATCACATACGTGGTTGTTGTACAACAATTGTCTCTGAAAATAAGTATGATGGTATATAGTGGCAGCGATCGTCGTCGCCAAAGACTATTGAATAGTACAGAGAACTCATGGAAGGAATGATTCATTTACTCAGACTCTCTACATGAGAGCGCAAAAAGAGTGCAATAAGTTTTCTATACTATTCAATACTTTTTGTCGTCGCTGTGTTTATGACAAAACAAAAACAATTATTTCAGTGAACTAAATATTGCTTATTTATTTTAACCAAATTACATCTAATGTTAAAGCTGATGTAAGAAACAAGAAGGTGCAATAGCAAAAGAACCTTCAGCATAAAAACTATTTTTTATTTTTATTTACCAATGTAACATTTACTAATGTGTTTATAGACATCGACCAGGTACCGTGTAACAAAAAGGTGTTAATACATCACCCGTGAGTTCGACCACTCATTGATTTTCTTAAATACAAATTAAGAAACCGCTATATTTTCCGATGGCCTTCGAGAAAGTTGTTCACGCGAACAGATTTGGCATGTATGAAAACAACACAATGCATGGACAAATCTACATCGATGGCACTCAAAGCAAAATTCTTAAATTTTGTCAACTCCCAATTTTAAATCAATTTGACTCTGACCTATATTTCAAATGTAAGTAACCAAATTCATAAATTTGCTGTATCAATTTTCATTGCATTATCTTGGTAACTGTTCACAATATAAGGAAAAAAATCAGGGTAATAATGGCAACATAATTAACGATTATTTTTTTGATCCTTCGCGACTCGAAAATTAAAGTCTAAATGGAAAAATAGTCTGCAGTTTAAAGATCATCACAAGTGAATTATTAACCACATGTCTCACCGCTAACTAAAACCAGTATTGCGTGGAAAGTGGCGTTCCACCCACCCTAATTAATGTAAATGTCAGTCCTGTCACTAAAAATGCGTTACGAATAGGGAACACAAATTCGCGGGAAGCGTGAAAAATAAATAAATTTCTCTGGATTCCGGGAATTCCCGTTTGAAGTGTGAGTCGCTTATTTTTTAATTTAAATTTTCATGTAAATTTTTAATTTTTATGTCAACTTTGTACCACAAAGGAGAAACAAATTGTAAAAACGTCTTAAATTGCCAAGCAATGTGTTGCGAAACCTAATATTTGATGTATATAATACTGACGCGGATGCCCTTCTATTTCAAATTTCACACCAAACATTTTTTTGCCTAGAATTCAATTAAAGTTCCCCCTCTGTGTGCATTTTCATAGTTTACTGTTTTATATAATAGCATTTTTACATTATTTTCCGAGGTTTTTTGGAGACTTACGAGCGGTTTCATACGAAAACTCAAGGGTTTTTACATATAAATCGAAAAAAAGTGAATTCATGAAATTTGGCACACTATGTGGGTTTTCTTACACAGGGTCACATGACTCTTCTGATCAGTGCCTTAGCGTTCTAGGTCAGATTTGAAAATTGTTTGAAATTATTTCTGCGTTCGGCAAAATACTTTACATTATTATATTTTTTTTTGTCAAATTTTGATGTATGTAAATATATTTTGATAAAGTATTGCTTAAATATATGTGAAGATACACCACTACAACGAATGTGTTTCATTGCTGTGACGAAAATATTCCATTGTTGCGAGTAATATGTTTCATTGAGGAAAGAGACTGGTCTGGAAATTTAATCATCCATCATACACCTTTTCTGTCTATTTTATAATATTTTCCACTTTGATATTACGTGGAAAAATTAAAATTTATTATTTTTATTTTTATCAATGCTCATTTTTTTTTGATACAAAGTGTCGCTTTAATCACTGATACGTCGCTGTAACACATTGGTTGTGTTACCTTTAATTGTTGACTAAGTGCAGTAATAAACAAAAGCAATATTTAAGAAAGCAAATAACAAGAGTGTACACATAAGGAGCTCTTCTTCAATAACATATAACAACTACATTATTAAACTATCGAGTTATCTCCAAAATGTTACAGCAACAACAACTAAGTGCTGGAGCAACACAACAATGTACATCAACAAAATCCAGTAGCACATTCTTTATTGCAGCAACGATAAAATCGAGAGAATTATGAAACTTATCATTGCAGCAATGTAAACCAGCCAACGGAAATGTCCCTAACCCTACAAATAATCGTTTTAATCTCAGAGAACCAATACTAATATTTTTGGAAAATAGAAACATATAACGGGTCCGCCAAATAACTTTTTCTTTTTGAAAATGCTATAAAAAAAACTACTAATTATTTTCTCAAATTTCTTGTTTTATTTGAAAGTACAATCCTTCCGGTTAATAATGGAAAATAATTTCATTCAAATGGCTGCCTCGGCTGGCCATGCAGTCGGTCCAATTTGTAAGCTCACTATCGATTGTTTGCAGCTGTATTTCACCAATGGCTTCACGAATATTGTCCTTTAAAGCGTCAATTGTCTCTGGCTTGTCGGCGTAACACTTACCCTTGAGGGCACCCCAGAAATAATAGTCCAACGGTGTCAAATCGCAGCTCCAAGGTGGCCAAACGACATCAGCTCTGCGGCTGATAATGCGATCTTCAAAAACAGGGCGCAAAACAGCGAGTGTAGCTTCGGCTGTGTGGCACGTAGCGCCGTCCTGTTGAAACCATATGTTGCCAATATCCTCCTCTTCAATTTTTGTGAACAAAAATTCGTCCAACATGGCCCGATATCGATCGCTATTGACTGTAACGGCCACTCCTTGCTCATTTTCGAAGAAAAATGGCCCAATTATGTTTCTGGACCAAAAATCTGCACCCAACAGTGACTCGTTTTGGGTGCATCGGCTTTTCAATGTATGCGTGCTGGTTTTCTGTGCCCCAAATGCGAAAATTTTGCTTGTTTACATATCCGGCAAGATCAAAATGAGCTTTTTTTTTTGGCAAAATCGTCATCTTCTGTAAGTCGATCGCAGGCCCACTTACCATGATTTTCAAAGTAATGTCGCAATATTTCCCAGCGTTGTTCAAGCGTATACACAACCATATTCGTTTAACGGAAGGATAAAACTAATTATCTGTCAAAGCAGACATGAGCTAAGTATTACCATTCACGAAATAGCCACTAGTTGAAAAAAAAAAACGTTAGATGGTGGACCCTTTAGAAGAGCAAGAAGAGCTAGCTAGAGAGCTTTTAGCACTTTTTTTACTAAAACATTCCATATTATTCTTTTGGAAATTCCCCGGGATTCCCGGACAAAACTCCCGGGAAAGCGGAAATTGGAAATTAACAAAATTCCCCGGAAGTCCCAGGCGGAATTCCCGGGATGTGTTCTCTACCTACGAATAGCATCTATGGGATGGTATTGTATTACTTCATCCTCTTCCTATTTACTATTTTTGAGTAACTTTTCTACAACGAATTAAGAGGCAGACTGGATACAATCAACGTCAACTCCTATTCCAAGTACGGTCAAATTTTCTGAACTGCGACTCTTAAACTCCAACTACTACCCACGTTCTTGTTTAAAACAGTAAACTTATTATGCCATTTAATTCATTTCATGTCCTTAGACTAAAGGCATATGGAAACTAACATACTATTTAATAATCCTTTGGAATACTTAACAATATTGATTACTATCCTTAAAAATGTACAAATTGTTTTAAAGAAAATCTCTTATAAATATTTATTCATTCATGACTATAGATATATAAAATTGGCAGAATTACTTTTCAATTGCATAAATTTAAAATTAAATTTGACAAATTTAAATTGGTTTTCAGGCTTAAAAAAAATTCCTGGACCTATGAATCTAAAAACCATGTTAAGTTTTTCATTTGCATACCTTTATTTTAGGGAAATATCTAGAATAAATAAAGAAACAAAAATACTTTATATTCAAATATAGATTTGCCTATCTGATAAGCATTTTTTGGTTTTTTGGAAATTTGTTCTCACAATTGTTTCTTGGCTTACACATCGTTATAACTCTGCAATCACACTTTTGTTGATAACTATAGAAGTCTATAGCAAATGCATATGATTGCAATGTGATTGCATTGGCATTTACTTGGACTTATTGCAAATTTATATTAGAAAATTTGTAAATTTTAATATAAAGGTAGGTAATATAAAGGTTGTAAACCGGGAATTACAACAGACATTTTATATGGCAACAATTAAATGTTTTTATATGTTTACCAGACACTTTATAGCCTAGATAATATTTGGTATGTTATCAACTGGATACTTACAAATAAATAAATAAATATTCCTAACTAAATGATTCCATAAATAATGAATTATTTATTAGTTGGAATTCACTTATGTCCCCAGCAAAAATAAAATTAAGTAGTTCTAGTAGAAGTCATTATTTTTGTACATCTTCTGCAACATTATGCGCATTTTTAATGCAATTTTGATTCTGGTCAAAAACAACTCCGAAAAATCTACATTTGCATCACATCCATTATGATTCAAATTTATTAAAGAGCTAAAGGGATAGTGGACAAGTGCATAGATGCCTAAATATATTACTTGTTTTTAATTTGTATTTACTTTCTTTCAAATCGCTTTTCATTTCCTTTCTTTTTCACCTGTTGACAGAAGCATTTGGAGTACTAATAAAAGGTCAATTAATAAAATAATTAGTTATATAAAAGGTTAAAAAGTTAAGACCTAAAGTTGTAGCTTAAAGTCATAACTTATTGCCAAGTTTCAAATGACAAGAAACTTAAAAATTGTTGAAGTAATAGTTTTGGTTGCTCGTTTGCGGACAAAATGTAGCATAAAAATGTTAGCATAAACTGCTCTTCCAAACAGTCAAATAAGAAGAAGTGCTGCGTTGGACAACGCCATATTAAAAGAAGTACTTCTGCATCTAAATTAGCACTAGCTACATCTTACCAAGTAGTTGTGGTGCAAATTTTACTTCTTGGTATACTCTTTTTTGGCCTTTTAGGGTAAATTTTCAATCAAAAATAAGTATTGGAATCTTCTTAATATTTTATTCCCATTAAAAATTAACCATTCGAATCTTGTCAAATCTATAATCCCTTGGTTTATTATCATCATAATAAAAGAGTAAGCATGTAAACTGTGTGTGTCCCGCACTAGCTTTATATGAGGTAAAACAAATGTAATTATTGGAACGAAATACCTTATCGCACGTTGCGGGATGGGGGCTAAATGAAAAAAAAATTAAACAACTTGTTTTAACACTATTATTCTACAATCGATTAGTATCGACTATATTGGGTACTTTTGCTTTGGTTTGTGTCTAGACTAACATATGTTGGAAAATTCCTTTAATGGGAAGTTCTCTACGTTGAGCCTGTAACCGATATTTTTTATATATTGTAGTTTTTAACCCAATAAAAAGCTAATTTAGATAAACCAAAGTGAAAGAAGCTTAAAAAAATCCAACGAGTGTTCGAACTCACGGGCGATGTGTTAACACCTTTTTGCTTCACGGTACCTGTTCGATTTCTATGAACACATTCGTAAATGTTATATTGGAAAAAAAACAGCGTTCATATGATGACGTTACAGTTAAATAATATTAATACTTAAAATTATTTAAAGACCCAGTGGGGGGTACCTAAAATAAAAACAACCAAACACACAATATCACACATACTTTGTCCGAAGTAGCTGACGTATACGTGTGTCACATAACCACATGTTTGCCATATCAACAGCAACGAAACAGCCAAACACACAACATCACACATACTTTGTACGAAGTAGCTGACGTATTAATCTATAATCCCTTAGCAGCAGCATAAAATCTGGTTTTAGCAGATTTTGACTTTGATAGATTTAGTCCCTATACGCCGCTATAGATGTTAACACATCAAAAGAAAGAAGCTTAATTAAAACTAATTTTCCCAAAAAAAAATATATACCTTTGCATATTCTTAAACAAAATACATTTTCTTAAAAAAAATACTTTATCTCTAGGAAGTAGCTTTTCCTAAAAAAGGGGTTTTTTTAAAAGGTACTTTTCTTAAAAAAGTACATTTGCTTTCTTTCCTTCTTTAACTTTTCTTTAAAGAGTACTTGTTTGTGAAACAAAATAGCTTTTCTTGAGATAAGTACATACTCTTAAAAATTGCAAAAAATACCAATTCTGAAAAAAAATTCCATTTCTTAAAAAGCCATTTTCGTCAAAAAAAAATACATTCGCTTATTATATACCTGTAAGACATACTACATATTTGATCACACTTTGCAGTATTGCTAGCGATATTTCGCGGATTTTGAGATTAATTCGGCTTCCGAGCCTTGAATCTTAGCTGGCTTATCAAAAGAAAAAAATCCAGAGGTGTGTTATTGTGATATTATAATATGTATGTATATTATAAAATTAATGTATTATAATATGTATGTATGTAATATGTCCGGCTTTATTTGGAAAGAAATACGGACTGATGATACCAACGTCCCAGATACTACACGAAAGAGTCCACCTTTGTGGATGTAAAGGTATATATATACAACGGGTTTTTTCAATAGAGACGCTACAAAACTAAATCGATAGCGACAGCAAACGACGCCATATTTTTTCTCGCTCTTGTGACATTTCTCTTCAGTAAGGTTTGCATTTTATCATGGAAAGATATACGAGCTAACAACGAGTCGAAATTATTAAAATTTACTACCGAAATTTG
The DNA here is from genome assembly GCA_963931995.1 of Phaonia tiefii. NCBI lineage: Eukaryota > Metazoa > Arthropoda > Insecta > Diptera > Muscidae > Phaonia > Phaonia tiefii. The sequence continues at coordinate 49,816,138 of OZ008371.1, forward strand.
GAGTCAGTGGCCTCAACTTTTAGAGCGCTACGTCCAATTTATGATGAGGCTCATTTCTGGCTGAATGGCTTCGCCAATAAGCAAAATATGCGTTATTAGTCAGACAGCAATCCACACGTAATCCATGAGTCATCGTGCATCCCGAAAAATTACGGTTTGGTGCGGTTTATAGGCCGGCGCCGTCATTGGGCCGTACTTCTTCCGTGATGATCAAGACCGGCACATTACTGTGAATGCGAATCGCTACCGTTCAATGATAACCGAATGTTTTTGGCCCCAATTGGATAATATGAACTTGGAGGACATGAAGTTCCAACAGGAACCACAGCGAATGCCACAATCAATTTACTGGAAACCAAGTTTGGTGAACGTGTTATCTCACGAAATGGCCCAGTTAGATTATTTCCTGTGGGGCAACGTCAAGTCTATGGTCTATGCCAACAAGCCAGCGACGATTGATGAACTTCGTACGAATATCGAACGTGAAATTGCAGCAGTATCGGCCGATTTATGCTTGAAAACCGTCGAAAATTGGGTTCAGCGTATGAACTTCGGCAAGCGTGCCCGTGGTGGCCATGCAAAAGAAATCGAGTTTCATACATAATGGCATCGAACGTACTGTCACAGCAATAAAGAATTTAATTGGTATCTAAAACCGGTTTTGTTTTATTTAAAAAAAAACTTTTGTAGCCCTCTTATTGAAAAACCCGATAGATATCTGCTATAATAGTAAGTAAATAGCAGATATATTTCTTACAAACTGCTCCACTATGATTCCGATGCTGTTGGATTCGTAAACGCAGGATCTATGTGTACGGAAACTGGCTTGTTACTGCCCCAAGGTCAGGCTACAATGCCATAGAAAAAAACTGGTCCGGCTCCAATGGCATAGAAAAACGAGTAGTTATTATATAGTTATTATATATAGTTAGTATATAGTTATTATGCTTAGGAGAGTGATTCTTCTCCAGTTTCCACATTCCGACTCCAGTTTCTACCACCTAATTCTTGCAAATTCATTGTTAAAATTAATTTCCTTCATATATTACGACATAACCACATTATTCTTTACCCACGCAACTAGTCGAACTTCATCTAACATAACACACAGTCTGTTCAGCTGCTGACTTTATTCATTGTTGGTATCTGTCATTGCTGGTATCATTGACTTGTTTATAAGTTTGCAGTTGCTGGTGCAGTACTATTATTGTCGTTAAGGGTTTTTTTCAGTGGTTGCTGATGATATTTTAATACACTTTTCGAATAGAGGAAGAGAAATGAAGAAACCGATTCCAAGTTGTATAAGAAAAGCACAGAAGATTTTTCTTGGGATGACAGAAAGTAGAAATGTGTACGCTGAAACGTTAATGACAAAGACTTATCATTGGGACTCTGTATTTTAAAGGTTATTTTATATGAAATGTTTACTTTTTCTACATTTGAATATTTGGAACACCTATCACCCTAACGCATATCCCTTTCCATGGATGTTAACTATTATGCCATTTGTATCTTGACTACCACTGACTTATTTAAATACCCATATTAAATTATACAGTTTGGGCCGTAAAAGAAAAAAAATGAGGCGCATATTGTCTTTATTGTCGATGTGAGGTTTTTGTCTGGAAGTATCATTAAAATCTAAAGCGATTGCATTAAAGGATCCGTTTATTGTGAAAGTGATGTAAGTCCATTTTTGGAGCAAATTAACATAATGTTTATTTTACATACAACTTAATATTATATTTTAATCTGTAAAATACTTTTAATAAAATTCCCTAATATTTGAGAGGTGTAAGTTTATTTAAGCGTAAATATTAATTAAAACTTTACTACTCCACGATTTTATAATTTGTTTATATAAAACTGTATAGTATTTTGTTTTAATCATAAAAAAATAAAAAAGAGTGATGATTTATCCGACCTTTCGTATTATATTCAAAATTAAAATGTTCGAAATGGGTTATCACAGTAGGCAAATTTGTCAAGCGTCCCGTTTCATAAGACTTTGATATTTTTTAATATTATTTTTAAAATTTTTTAAAAATTGCTGAAGTTTTTGGCCAATCTGAATACGACAGTTATCGGTTGGTTTAGTTGTGCTACAGTTGAGAAAATGAAAAGTAATTCATTGGTTTTTCTTATCAAATTTAAATAAAAATACACAACAGAACATGGGGAAAATCCAGGGTTAACAGACGAGGAAATTGAAAGAATAAATTGGCCTAAGTGTAGGCGAAATTGCCAAACAAATTGGACGATGCCACTGTGCTATACGTAGTTACCCAAAATCCATCTGGCCATGGAAAAAATAGAAAAAGAAGTACATATCGATGACTTAATATAAAAAGGCGCTAACTCGAGTTTTTGTTACTTGACAGGAGAAGGAAAAAACGTACAACGTGACAGGAGAAGGAAAAAACTTAATAAAATCCGTAAAATTTTAGATACAAAAAAAGTTTTAATGCAATTTTTAACAAAAACAGGCAACACATTTTTGGAAATTACATTAACACTTTTTGTTGTATCTAAAATTTACGGATTTTATTAAGATTTTTCCTTCTTATGTCAAGTAACAATAAATCGAGTTAGAGTCTTTTTATATTAAGCCATCGATATGTGACCCTGAATATGAAAACGAAGTTTTTGAGTAAAACACAATTAAAGTTTCCCGCAAGTTAGAGCGATTTTACTGTTTAATAGAATTGCATGTTTACATTATTTCCGATGTTTTTGGGACTTACGAGGGGTTTGATAGGAAAATTTAAGTTTTTTTACATACAAATCCAGAAACAAAGTGAATTCATTAGGTGGGTTTAAATAGCATGGCCACATATACTCTCTTATCGGATGCTGATAGAAGGATTATTATCAGCAGTGCGTCAAAGTCAAGGAACTCAGCATCAAAAATCAAAAAAAAAAACAGTGGGATTGAAGCAGGTTTGGCGACAGTGAACGTTTCAGAAGACTACAATTCTGAAACTATTGAAAATTAAATAAACCAACACGTCTTAACCCGGTGCGAAAAGAATCAAGACTCCTAGTTTGTAGTAGATACATATCATGGGAGAATGAATGGCAGAGAGTAGTTTCTTCTGCTGAAAACAAATTTATTTTAGAAGGTTCTGCTATTATTTGCACGACGTATGCAAGGAAGAGCTTGCGTCGGTGTAGTGATGATATGCCGGCGATCTCATACTGTGGTACGGGCGCACTACAGTCGCTGTCTTATATTTTTTGTAAAATGATAAACTCTTTCTAAGATTTTTTTTATTGAATGTACTTTAAAAAAAGAGGATATTTTTACACCCTTTTTGTAAGAATATGTATTATATTTTCCCGAAAAGGGAAAAAAGCTATATGTTTTCTCTAAGAAAATGTACTATTTTTCTGTAGAAAAGGCCATAAGAATATGAATTTTATTTAGAAAGCAGTACTTTTTTAAGAAGATATAATTTTAACGAAGTGGTACTTTTTAAGGAAAAGATTATGTTTTTTAAGAAAATATACTTATTATCAGAAAGGCTTCTTATCTCAAGAAAAGAAAAGGTATTATTTTATTCTTAACAGAAGGTACTTAAAAAAAAAAAACTTTTTGTAAGGAACAGTATTTTATAAGAGACTGTAGTTTTTTGTATAAATTTTTTTTTAAGAAATGTGAATTTTTTAGTATTGGTCTTTTTTTTAAGAATAGGTACATTTTTAAGAGTAAGTACTTATCTCAAGAAAATTTATTTTGTTTCACAAAAAAAAACGCACACTTTAAAGAAAAGGTAGTTTTTAACAACACGTAATTTTTGTAGGAAATGTAGTTTTTTTAAGAAAAGGTACTTTTTGTAAGAATATGTACTTTTTTTAGCAAAAGTACTTCTTTAAGATGTTTTTAAGAATAGCTACTTAGTTTAAGAATATGAATAGGTATTTTTTTTAAGAAAAGGCACTTATTTAAGAAACCGTTCTTTTTTTAAACTCCTTTCACTTTTGTTTTTCTAAATTTACTTTATCTATAAGTATAATAAATATTTGTTACAGGCTCCAGCTAGAAAACTTCCCATTAAACAAGAAAGAAATCTGGTTAGTCTAGACACAAACCAAATCAAAACTAAACAATATAGCATACTAGTGTTAAAACAAAAGTTGTTTAATATTTTCCATTTAGCCCCCATCCCGCAACATGCGATAAGTAACTTCGTTCTAAAATCTGCGTAACACATTATCTCAAACACATTCTGAAGTAACCTCTATAAAAAATTTATACCCACGGAAAAATACAACAATGTGATATAGATTAGAACTCACATCAAAGCACTGCAACAATGTGAGAATGCATGAGGAAACGAAGAACATGGTGGAAAAAAGCTGTCTGTTCTTGTTGTTGGAATTATAGGCATTTCAGTGTATGTTTATACGTAGGCATCTTCGATCGATACTACTTCGCACATGTAAATTGCAGAATTGGGTTGTATATATACGATTGATGATCAACCGATGGTATCAATTCAGGCACAGTAGTTAGGCGTCTGATGATGAACTTTGCACGGAGTTCGAAACTAGTCATGCCAGTGAGTGTGCTTAACTGAATTGTTTATTATTGCGAACAAAAACCAACCATTTTTTAATTAGAAAAGTGTTCCTGACTTGTAAGCTTGTAGTATGAATTTCCCATACATTAATCAAACACTAATAAAAATCGGGCGTAAAATTTCAAATTCAACCACACGTATATGTTTGAAACACATTCAAAATTTTCATATATTTTCAAGTCATAAACTCACTTATATTTGCTCGAAAATATTATCATGTTTGGTTTCAAAGATGCATACTTTTACGTTGAGCCATAGGAGTCATATTATCACCCCAAACATCTTCCCAAACGAACGAGTGACGACGGATTGCATGAAACTGAAACGCAACACATCAGTCAACAATTCATTTACTCACTGGCATATTGATGCATCACTGACTGAAATAATAATTCAAAAATACAGTTATAAACTTGCAATAACATTAACTTAGGCTGAGGACATTCTCTGTTGTCCTTCTTTTATTGTTTTACGCTCGATAGAGAATAACGAAATAGGTACACAATTCACCAAACGCAGTTGTATTTGTATTACAAACAAAGATGTATTTGGACCACAAAAACATAGATTATAACCCATTAATCATTGTGTGACTACTATGTAATATTGAAGAGCAAACACAATGTGTTTGTATACAAGTATACTATACTTGCGACAATCTCCAAACAGACGTTATATTTGCAAGCAAAAAGGAATGATTTTTCAGCATCCATAGGTTTGGACCGATGATGACAAAGTGTGAATTGATAAACGCTACAGGACTTTTGTGCCTTCAATAAGTCAAGTCAAGTCAGTAGGAAGATGAAAGAACATCTCCCTTAGTAGAGTAAATAACACTGTTTGTACTTTTTTAAGTCATGGAAACATAACCATATACCGACACCATTACGTGATAAAAGACCGAATAAAAGACCCGTGCCTCCTAGTTGTATATGTATATGGTTATATATCCATGCCTTAAAATATTACACACAGAGAAATTTAAAAATTTCTACATGAGCGCTACCTAAACGGTGTTAATAATCATTCTTCGGAAGTTCATATGTTCTAGAAAGTTCTTTACTGAGATCTTAGGTACATTTCTGTAGTTGATTGTTTCCTTGAATTTTGAACGGTTTGCTACCTAAGGGCCTGAACAGGAGAAAAAAAAGCAAAAAATCGAATTTTTTGAAGTTTTTGTTTTTATGACAGGTGCTACAACTTTGCCTTTCAAAATTCCAAAGGGTTTGTCAGATATGAGCCTGACAAAATGATAACTTTTTTTGCAAAATGACACCGATGCCCCAAATGTTTGGAGGGCCCATAAAAACAAAGTGCATGCCCACTTTCCTGATATTGATGCAGGGAGTAACAAATGGAGATAGCGCTGCAGGAAGTAGTTACCACGGCCGAACGGGGTATTTTCTATAAACAGTATGCACTGACATAGATGGATCTTTGAATAATGTCGAAACTGAGAGTATCATACAAGCCCTACACGATCTGAATATCAACAGAAGAATTGTGAATGAAAGTCAACAGGAGAATTCAAGAAACTGAGAGTAAAACACAAGCCCTGGGGTGACTGAATGTCAACAGGAGAATTGTCAGTTACATAGACTTAAAGTTAATGACAAACAAATGCGCAGTGTGGCCAGATATCGGTCACTAGGTCAGCCGGTAGGGGTTCACCCAAGAGTGGGGAGATTGCATGAGTTCTATGGCTAGTTACTATAAACACTCAACTGGTCAACGTGGATAATAGATTGGTAATTTTAGTTGCAAATTCAGTTGATATCGTGGGGGTGGTAATATTTGCCTCCTTGGTAATTCAAGTCTTGTGGAGTATCTTGGGAGTGATCAGACCTGGGCTACGGGTTGTGGTGTAGGTGTAAACCCTATAATACGGAACTGCTATTATTGACGAATAGATGAGCTATTCCACAACATTTACCGTCACTTAATTGTAAAACAACATTTTATAGCATGTGTCTGTTTCTTTTATATTTGCTTTGATTTTATAGTCAAACGGTTTAAATAAAAAGCGAACAACACAAAGCAAAATCTTTGATGAAATACGAGTTATAGAATTATTCCGTTTGCATTAGTCCGTTTGCTTTAAATAATTTTACTTCTGGAAAGAAATCGAAGCACATTTTTCCAGACGTCCATAGCTTAGCATTTATTATCCTCTCCGTACCAATGTATAATCAAGGATTTCCATTTTGCCAAATATAAATATGTGTTAAAAGAATCCGTATCTTCAGGTTCTTTGTATTTTTATGCAACTTGCAAACAACGAAATGTAATTAAAAAACTAAACAGATTCTAAATATCCAAAAGATTTAAGTTTAATTATCATCAATTACAAATCCTCTCTACTATATTCCCACGATAGCAGATTTGATTGGGGTCCTTTTTAAGAAGAATTAAAAGATGACAACGATATTAAAACCCTTGTCATATCCACCTGTCTGACCCTAAGTAGAAGCTTTTGGTGACCTAATGACTGTGAACAGCGTTTACTAAATGGTCTGTAACCGTGTATCACTTGGAGGATTTGAAATAATTTTAGTAACAAAGATAAGTATAAAGACTAAGATAGAAAAACCGCAATATTAATAACTAAAAACTTGAACCCTTTTCGTAGTAAGACTTTACTTTTAAAAAGTTTTAATAATTGAATTGAGAATTGTTGTCTGTGAGTCAGTGGAAGTATGTACGGAGCAGCGATCAAGTACGATTAAAATTAGTCATAAGAAATAACATTAAAACAATTTTCACTTTAACAAAGCATAATAATTAAACAGTTTTTCAACTATTACGTCAACAGATTTTTTAAAATATTTTTTTAGATTTTGGTATCTTACTTACTTAATTATCCGGCCTCGAACAACCGTGGGGGGGTCAGGGACCTTACAAAATGAACAGAATATATTCCGCCAACCAGTTCGATATTTTGACGTATCTCTCCAATTGGCAATGCGAAGTGTACGCAGGGATTCGTCAACCTGATCCCACCAGAGGAGTCTTGGTCTTCGTATTTCTCGTCTTCCTACGAGTTTAGTTTCGAAACCTCTTCGTGCTGGTCTTCATCTATTCTCGTACAGCTCATGCGTCTCCGATACACGCCGTTGTGCACTAGAAGGCCATAAATTTTTCGGAGTATTTTCCTCTCGAAGACTCCTACAGATGTTCTTCTGCTTGAGATAAGAACCAGGATTCTGCGCCATAAAGCAAGATAGGTTATATGAGAGTCTGGTAAAGCTAAATTTTGGTTACTCGAGAGAGGGCATTATCTCTAAAGTGCTTGTCAAGCCGAAAATAACATCTATTCGCAAGGACAATTTTCCGCCTGATCTCAAGGCTGATGTTGTCGTTCTTGTTACCGGCAGATCCGAGGTATATAAATTCGTCCACTACCTCGAAGTTATAACGGTTATCAACGTTCACGCTTTGGTCTAATCGCGTGGAGGCCCTGTTCGTTGAAACCATTAATTTTGTCTTGTCCTCATTTACCGTCAGACCCACTTTTGCTGACTCCTTCTCAATTCTCTAAAAAACCGCTGTAACTTGTCTAATTGTGCGCCCAATGATATCGATATCATCAGCATACACGAGGAGCATGCGGCTTTTGTTGATGATGGTATTATAATAATTATTCATGTTGACTGCATTTTTCCTCATAATGATCTCCTTTAAGATGTTAAAGAGATCGCACGATAGGGTGCCGCCTTGCTTGAGGTTCGGTAAGTTCTTTACCAACTTTCACTGCAGATATGGTGTTCGTCAAGGTCATCCTGCAAATGCGCATGAGTTTTGCAGGAAAACCAACCTCAGATATTACTTCGTAGAGTTTCTCCCGTATCGGGATATCGAAGGCCGCCTTATAATCGACAAAGAGGTGGTAGGTGTTGATTTCTTTTTCGTGGGTCTTCTCCAGAATTTGGCGTAGCGTGAAAATATGGTCAGTTGTCGATTTTCCAGGCCTAAAGCCACACTGGCATGGTCAGTGATAATGGCTTTTAGTCTTTCACATATTATACTTGATAGAACCTTATATGCTATGGATAAAAGGCCTATTCCACGGTAGTTGCCAAAGAGGATCGGATCTCATTTTTAAATATGCGACATAGTACACTGAGACTCCAATCACTGGGCATGCATTCATCTAACCAAATTTTGCTAATGAGCTGATGCATTCACCTTATCTGCTCATTGCCGCCAACCTTAAATAGCTCCGCCGGTAATCCATCAGCTCCTGCGGCTTTGTTGTTCTTAAGCCAGGCAATAGCTGTTTTGACGTCGTGGTTAGGAGGTGGGCAATCGACGTCGTCGTCCAAATTGCTAACGATTCTCCCATCGTCATTGGATATCTCAGGTACCCGTACCGCGCAGAAATGATCTCTTCATATTCCAAACATTCTCTGCATATCTGCGATGAGATTTCCGTAATTGTCTTTACAAAAGGGGGGCTCTAAGCCATGTCCATTACATCCGTTTTTGAATTTTTGATACGATTTTTGGGCTTCGTTCTTTCTTCTGTAAATCTGTAAGTCAGCTCGCGTTGCAATTGACTGTAGCATTGCCATACGTGCAGCGTCGTTTCAATCATTTGCAATGCGACACTCTTCATCGTACCATGGTTAATTGCGAAGAAGTTTTTCAAAACCAAGCACGGGGTTTGCGGCAGTTTTTACAGAGTCAGAAATGGGTTTCTCTGCTCATCAGGATCGTCATCGGGAGGGGGTGGCTTCTATGCCTAAAGTTTCTTGAGTAGGCTGTAGCTACCTCTGGGAATTGCAGCTCTCCGGTGTCTAGCTTTTTCTCCGTCTGCTTTCGTACGATTTTCGCTCTACTTAATCTTGTGCGAACCCTTGCTGCTACCAGGTAGTGATCAGAATCGATGTTAAATCTTCTGATCACTCGTACGTCCATTGCACTGGATGAGTGCATTCCATCAATTACCACGTGATAAATTTGATTCTTCGGTCTTTGAACAGGGTATACCTCTAAGTAGCCTTATGTTTGTCTTTATGCTGAAATCTTGTTCCGCTAATGGCCTTGTTTTTTGCCGTAGCAAAGTCAATCAATCTCATACCGTTGTCGGAACTGTCAGAATGTAGACTGAAGTAGCCAATAGTTGGATGAAACACATTCTCCCAGCCTACTTTAGCACTAAAATCTAGTAGTACAAACTTAATGTCATGGCCAGGGTAGCGACCATACGTTTCATCTAGGAGCTCATAGAATATGTCTTTGGCATCATCATCTTTCTCTTATAGCGGGGCATGAACACAAATTAGGGAAATATAAAAATATTTCGCTTTTATGCGGATTGTGGCTATACGTTCACTCATAGGTTTGAACCTAGAGACTAGATGTCGCAGTCTTCTGCCAACTACAAATCCGCAACCAAATTCATGTTTTTTCTCATGGCAACTGTAGTATATATCGCAGTTTGTTTTTCTTGTGCAGCCATGTCCTGTCCATCGAACTTCCTGGATAGCGGTAATGTCAGCCTTATAACTTTCGAGGATATCTGCCAGTTGGATACTTGCACCGGATCTATATAGAGTTCTTACATTCCAAGTCTATATCCGAATATCGTGGTCCTTATAACGTTTGCGGGGGTCGTCAACAAATACGGGTTGCTCACGTTCTCCTGTTCGTTCTCGTATTTTCACTGCCATTATGAACGGTGGCGGGAGACAAACCCACTCCACCGGGTTTTTGCATTTTACCTACTGCCATAAATGCAGCCGCCTATTATGGATCAGACGCTGATCAGGATGCAATATGTCGAACCTTGATTTTCTTCTTTTCGGTTCTATCCGCCGTTGGCTCGCAAATTTGGCTCATCCGCCTTCTAAGGACAAAAGAATATGTCAGATAGCTTGATGAGCTTCAGTGAGATCAGGCACCTACTAAGCCTGAGACACATCAGTAATCGCATAACCAATCAGGATGCTCATTTATTTTCGCCTTCTCACTCTAGCTAAATCCATCGTCCATAGTGAGCTGTTTGGACTGCGCAATGAAGGAATCATTTCTGGCCACTCCCAAGTGAATGGCTATCAGAAAGTTTCCACCTCCATGGACAGTCCCATGTCAAATATTATTAACGATTGTAACGTTACAGCTATTTAAATCTTGAATCTATAGCGCATGTTTTTGAAAGTTCGCTAATAAAAAGTTCATATTTATAGGTAATTGTGATGTTAGGAGTAAGTTTTCTATATCAGTAAATCTTCAAAAGATTTAAACGCCTTCCGAAGTTTATCGGATGCATATCTTTGTAACGGTCACAAATCAGAATGTTTTTGGTTTGTGCTGCTAAGTAAATTCACAAATATAAAATAACTTTGAATACAGCTTACAAGTTTAGAAGGTGGTCTAGTTTAACACCCAGTAGCACAACGTACGTTGAAACCGGGTGACTCTAAATATTTTGATAGCCAAACTCATCCCGTACAAATATCTAATAAAGTCTAAAACAATCAGATTAATCGTTTAGTAGTATTGAAAGCATTATCACTTTTTTTTGCAATCGGCCACCCTGAGCGACTCTCTGTTGCTGTTAAAAGTATTGTCATCAGTAACATTTTTGATTTTTAATAATGTCTTTAAAAAATTAATTCCCTTTAACTGAGTTTGGAGATTCGTTCAAATTTCTTTCCCGACAGTTTCTGTATCCATCAAAAGTTGAAACGAAATGAAAGCAATTAAAATCGAGACGTCGTTCAATATACCCGTCCAACCATTGAGTCCTTAATAGGTAGTTATTTATTTAAACGAAAACTAAAGCACCTTTAGAAAATGAGAAGCTACAAATTTCAAATATTTCAGGATACAATACCGACGAAATAAACAAAGAATAATTAAATGGCATTTCCAATGAAATGGTATCAGATACATACAATTTAAAAATCATGTCAAATCGTTCAAAACTGTGTAACGAGTTGGAAATTTGAGTAAGGAGATTGAGTGATATAGGGATATTGTAAAGTAACCAATTAATTTAACGAATAGAAACAATTGGGCCGGCCATTATAGCCGACAATGTTAACAGGATACAGCGCAAATGTTAACCTTAGGAATTATTAAAACAAATGCGGCTGATAGTGGCAGTGGCGACGATTTTCACGCGATTTCACTTTAAACAAGAGAGAGTCTATTTGAAGAGATAAGATAAAACATTAAAAAAATTTTGTAAATATTTACTTAAGATGTCAAAATGCTTCATAGGGGGCAATAATGTTTTGGTTAACAAAAATTGTTAATGGGCAATATCGACAAGATTTGTTTAAATATGTTTGTGAAATTAAAGATTTTAAAGTTCTGAATATTTATAGCCTATATTTCCTATAGGTATTATCCACTTAAAGTTTGTCAAGTATATGTACAAAATTGGCAGTTGTACTGACAAATAAAAGTGTTGCGGGCGGCAAAATTTCACAAAAATATTAATATCGTCGGATCAGTTCGCCTTATTTTAGTTATACATTTTGTTTTGCAGTGTACAGCATCGGCATTGTCTGCTATTCAATACCAATCCTTGGACGGAAGATGTAGATGATGGTGTGCGATTGCATCTCATTCATCAAGGCCAGGGAGTAGTTCAGCAAATCAATAGTAACTTCGCGGAAGCGTCAATAGTAACACGTTCAGATTCGTGCTCTTCAACATCAAAAGTAGAGACAAGACGGCTTACCCAGGAATAGTTCTACCGCACACTGACTAACGGCGAAAAATTTATACGCTTATTCTCGTTCCAAAGCATCATTATTTTGTTTTTGCTGCCGTTTATTTGAGAACGCAAATTCACCAAATGGTTCAAACTTTTGCTCATCTGATGGATTTAATATTTGGTGGAAATTAAATCTTAAGTTTTCAAGTCACGAATCAAATGCACTGCACAACCCAAATGATTGTAAATGGAAAGAGTTGGACAGCAGAGTTAAAAAAGACAGACTATTGACAAGAAAGGGCAAAACTTGGTGGCAAAGAAAATCCAAAAATGGCTATAAATTCTCACCAGAATGTTTGATATCATAAAAATCCTTGCCAAACAAAACTTGGCTTTACGTGGCCATACAGAAGACAACACCAGAATTAATAGAGGGAACTTTTTGGACTTGGTGCACTTAATTGCAAAGTACGATCCTGTACTTCGCGAACATCTTGTAAGATCTAAAATGTGTGGCAAAAGTTCAATCACGTATATGTCGCCAAAAAACCAAAAAGAATATATTGCAATTTTTGGAAAATAAAGTTCACCAACATATCATCCGACAAATAAAAACGGCTAAGTGTTATTCGATTATATGCGACAGCACTCCAGACATTTCTCATAAAGATCAAACAAGCCACGTATTAAGATACACAGTGATTGGAAGTCAAGAAATTCAAGTAGTGGAATCTTTTATAGATTTCATTGAAGCAGAAGATAAAACTGCAGAAAGAAATTCAAGGATTATTTTGAGAAAGCTTGAAGCTGATGGCCTCGATATAACTAACTGTAGAGGTCGTGCATATGATAATCACTTTGGAAAAATTAACAGAGGCAGGTGAAAGCTTTAACACAAGAACAGACGCAGGAAATTGAAGTGCTAAATGAAGTGAATGACGCACAAAAATTTATACAAAAAGAGGGACTTAATAGAAAACTGTGCGCACAGAAAGTGAATACTTTGCAGATGATACTGGTAGAGAAACGAGAGGAATGGGCAGATGGAGTTATAAGTTATGCAAAAACTATATGTGAAAAACTTGGAATTTGCATGGAATCTCAGAGGTGTATAATAAGAATCAGAGATGCTAACTTGTCTAATGAAAATGAGATGAGACGGAAACTGTTTTCTTCGTTAGATAGAATAATTGAAGATAAAATATTTGTAATTGTAGATATTTTCAGCAGCTACAGAATTTTGTGGATAAGTTTGGTTACCTTACACCGGCTATATTACTAGATCTGGATGACACTAAGGTAGGGTTTTATCCCGGGAATTCCCGGTATTTCTCGCTGATACAATTTCCCGTTGTCCCGGGATTTTTCATGCGCCTGTTTTTATGTAGGCATTTATTTGTGGATTTGTACATTTGTATTGATGAAAAGCTTAAATATGTAAAAAACACGATCAGGCAACTTCATAACTAATCGCCAATTCTCTTTGTGACCATGTTCTTATTAATTTTGCTAGACCCCTTGTATTGTGTGCAGTCATTTTTCGAATAAATTTACTGATATTTTCCAAATAAGACCTTTAAGGTAATTTATTGAAATCAATATTCTCGTTTTTTTTTGTTTTTATTAAAAAAGAAATTAAATTGTTTTAGAAGGAAAACTCGATTGTATGGACGTTCTTTAAAAAGAAATCTACTGAAAATGTGGTGTGCTCTTTATGTAAATCGCATGTAAAGGAAGAAGCACCAGCGGATTATTGCGTCATTTAAAATCTTTACACATTACAGCCTGGAAGAAAGAAGTACTTGTACGTGAACACCAGGAAGAACTGCCTCTTAAAATAAGAAAAGCTCAGCATACATTATATTCATTTCAAGATCAAAAAGATTTGTGTACTACTGTAGCAAAATTAGTATCTGTAGATGGGTTTACCATTAGAGCGATTACAAGAAGTGAGTACATACGTAAATTCATGCACCGTGATGGGTGGAATCTACCAAAAGCAGAATGGGGAGTGCAACAGTTGATAATAAATAATTCGTGGAAGTAAAGGATGCGTATATAAATAACATAAAGTCAAAATTAGCTGAGGGTGGTCGATTTTCGTTGACGATGGATGAATGGACAAGTCTGAAAAATAGGAGATACCTTAACATATGTTTATTACGTGATAAACAAACATTTCTCAATTTGGGTATAGTCTATATACCCGGTAGGTGCGGAGCGGTAGAAATAAAAACATTAATGAAACTCGTTTAAGAGACTACCATATACAATTTGAAAACCATATAGTCTCCACCATTACGGATGGACCTAACGTGATGAAAAGTTTGTGAAAGATAACCCAGCTGATGGGATTTTTTGTCTCAATCACGTCGTTGACGTTTTTTATAAAAAAAAATAAATTGTTCTGACAGTGAAGCAGAATCCACAGATAACAATGATGATTTTGAAAATAATTTTCAAAATTGTGCAATAAATGTAGTAGTAAATAGCAACTACAAAGAGGTATTAGATCAGACTCGCCGCATTTTAAATATATTTAAAAAAAATTCCTACAAAAAACACAATACTTCAGAAATACGTAGTTGAAGAGCCTAAGAAAGAATTGGCTCTTGAATAAGATATTGTTACTCGTTGGAATTCGATAGTGCCAATGCTGGACAAGTTTATGCTTTTAAAAAATTCAATAAAAAAATTACAGCAGACAGTTGTCCGAGGCTTCGCCACGGACTGTCCCTGCAGGCTGTGTCAGAGACACGGCCATTAAGTTTAACGTAGAATACGCCATCCGACAAGACAGAAAACATATATAACAACAAATGATAAATAATATAAGCAAATGAATTTATTGTTCTATATGTTTTCTGTCTTATCGGATGGCGTATTCTACGTTAAACTTAATGGCCGTGTCCCTGACACAGCCTGCAGGGACGGTCTTAAACTTAATTTAATTTAATTTATGTATTTTAATTAATATTTTTATTGAAATATGTAAGTTCTGCGAATGTTGAGAGGGCCGCCCTAATATTAAACAAGGTTTACCTTATCGAGTCTTCGCATTAGCATTCGAGCGTTGTGTGAAAGCTTTACGCTTTACAATTCAAAATTAATGTTACAACAGCTTTATTGAAGCTTTCGCAAAAAAGCTTTATTACGTTAGCTTACTGTTTGTTTTACTTTTTACTAGATACATGTTCCTAAGCAATGTTGAGCAACCAAAAACACTCAACCAAACACCACACATATGTTTCAGTGTATGTGTTTAAACAATTTTCATTTGAGAAATTAAAATACTAGAAGTATATCAACCAATATGAAATGTATATCAAACGAAAGATAACATCTTCATTAACCTACAAAAAAATTTTTTAAAAAAATTCATCTAGCCGTTTCCTCAAATTCAATGAAATAAAGATTACAACAATAAAAACCTGACATGACTCCTCATACCGTAAGGTAAGACGTATTCTACGTCAAAAAAGAGCCTTATTGATTTGGAAATGGGTGATCTATGGATTGAGGGAAATATAGTCACATTAAACCACATGCTTCAAGTTTTGAAACCCATACAGATCGCTGTTGAAAGATTGAGCAGCCGTGACACAAACGTATTAACTGCTGATGACATAGTTAATACTTTATGTCAAGAAATTCCATCGATTCCTTCTACTCTAGGCGTAAAAATGTCTCCTGCACTACATAGTCGTATTGATGAAAGGAGAGGCAACAAATTGTACACTTTGGTTAAATATTTAAAAGAGCCTGATTTCTTCAACAATAACCATGAAGATTGTTTGTTTTCCTATGTTTCTAAGTACTCAGTAATTGCATATGCTGAAAATCATTTTAATCATCTTTTTGCCAAACATAATGATATTGAAGAAGTTGAAAGTAATGATGATGTTGAAGAATGTGGTTCTGTTAAAAAGAAAACATTTGAAGAAGTTCTAAATGCAGCTATTAATACCGTGAATTCATGTTCTCAATCTAACTCTAAAACTACTTCAAAATGTTCTATAAAAAAAGAACCAAAGTTTTTCGGAAGGAAGTGTTGAATTTTTGTTTAACACACTTTTGACTGTTCATCCCACTTCGGTAGAAAGTGAACGGGTGTTTTCGGTAACAGGACAATTTGTTCACAGAATTAGGAATAGGCTTTCTGACGAGTCTATAAACGCTTTAAGTGTTTTAAAAAATTATTTCTTAAACCAAAAAAAATAATTTGGGCTTTTTAAATATCTCGAATATCTTTGTAGTATTTTTTTTATGTTTTTGTTTATGTTTACTTATATGTTTATCTTTTGGTCTCATATACATTATTCGTGATAGAAAAAACCTTTGATGAATGAACTTTAAAAACTAAAAGTTACAAGTTAAAGTTCCTATTATTAATCTCAATATAAATTAATATACAAGTATATACATATATATTTCTAAAATATACATGAAAAGTAATATTTTTAAGCTTTTGAATAAATTATTATATGAATGCCAAGCAAAATTTCATTTATATTATTTCTATGGAGCGGGATCCCGGGATCCCGGGAAATTTAAAAAATTTTCCCGCTTCCCCTACACTAATGTAATCTAGACTACGCATCTGCCGAAATTGACGAGCTGGAATGACTTCGACTGGGGACTATAGTTTCTGCCACAGGCAACGAAAACAAATTAATTAATGCGGACTCACTAGAATTATCCCAAGTTAGAAAATACTCTGCCCAACATTGTAGTAATGCTACCAATATTTTTCACAATTGCCATACACAATGCCAGCTGTGAGAGAGGTTTTTCAAAATTGAAATTGATCAAAAATTATTTAAGATCAATAATGAGTAGGTTAAGACCAACCAATCTGTCTTGTCAAAAGGTGTGAGGTGCTATGGGCATTGATAGTGCTCTTAAAAAAGGTAGACGAATAAAGTTTTGGTAAAAGACAGAAGTTATGTTGTTAATTCGAACATGTATATTATTTCAATAAAATAAGAGGTCGGAAAAATTTTCTTCCGCCCCGGGCGGCTCAATCCCACGATATACCACTGATTAGGCTCTACAAATCTTTGTACCAAATCCTTTTTATAATTGTTTAAGACGATTGACTAATCCCCATCTGTCTCTTTGGCTGGCTGGCTGGTCAACACGATAACTGACGTAGATCTTTACGATAACGATAATAACGCCATTTTGTCGGTGATTTTCATTTTCATGAAGTTAGTTTGAAATTTACAATGGGCAGTTGTCAGGCACATTCTGGTACCACCGTATAAAAGCTGGTCAGACATCTGACTTGTAGATACGGTAAATCCCTTAAAGACTTCCGATCTTAATATAGTTAGGTATTAGGCTTCATTTGCAACATGTCAGTCACTCACTAAAACGAGTGTAATTTTGGCAAACGTATTATGATCACCTGGTTGGCCGACAAGATAACTCCCGTAGCACCGAACCAAAATCTCAGAATTTTGGCATTAGGGAATATTTAGTTGAACCCCATTCTGCCATGGTTAGCCACTTTTTTATTTTAGCGGTTTTCTTATTTTGGCAATTTTTCGACAAAAAATTCTTCCATACGAATTGGAACACTTTATGAAAACCACTTGGAAGCCGGCAAAAATTCGTTATGTTTTTGACTGGATGCTCCGTTTCCGAGATATAGAGATAGTTAATAATTTTTTCTTAATTCCGTTGAAAAATGGGGATTATTTTCCCCATTACCCTGAGGGTGATGGGTAATCGTGATGGGTAATTCATCATTTTCATGGCTAGCTACCCATTATTTCCCCATACTGTGGGTAATGGGTAAACATTCATTACACATTCCTCACGACGATGTGTATGGGTTACACAAGGGGGGTAAATACGAACTCTGCCTTTCATAATAATAAAAAAACAAAAAGTAAAAACCATAGTTTATGACTAAAAATTCTTTATAGAGGGGCCGCCATCTAACTTTTTTTTTCAACTAGTGCTTATTTCGTGAATGGTAACACCTAGCTCATGTCTGATTTGCCAGATAATTAGTTTTATCCTTCCGCTGAACGAATATGCTTGTGTATACGCTTGAACAATGCTGGGAAATATGGGAAAAATGGGCTAGCGATCGACTTACAGAAGATTCCGAATTTGCCAAAAAAATCCTCTTTTCAGATGAAGCCCATTTTGATATTGGCGGGTATGTAAACAAGCAAAATTGTCGCATTTGTGGCACAGAAAACCCGCACGCATACATTGAAAAGCCGATGCACCCAAAACGAGTCACTGTTTGGTGAGGATTTTGGTCCAGAGGCATAATTGGGCCATTTTTCTGCGAAAATGAGCAAGGAGTGTCCGTTACAGTCAATGGCGATCGTTATCGGGCCATGTTGAACGAATTTTTGTTCACAAAAATTGAAGAGGAGGATATTGGCAACATTTGGTTTCAATAGGACGGCGCTACGTGCCACACAGCCGAAGCTACAAGCGATGTTTTGCGCCCTATGTTTCAAGATCGCGTTATCAGCCGCAGAGATGATGTCGTTTGGCCACCTCGGAGCTGCGATTTGACACCGTTGGACTATAATTGGTAGGGTGCCCTCAAAGATAAGTGTTACGCCGATAAGTCAGAGACAATTGACGCTTTAAAGGACAATATTCGTGAAGCCATTGGTGAAATACAGCTGCACACAATCGATAATGTTCTTCAAAATTGGACCGATCGTGTAGGCTACTGCATGGCCAGCTGAGGCAGCCATTTGAATGAAATTATTTTCCATTATTAACCGGAAGCATTGTACTTTCAAATAAAAAAAGAAATTTGAGAAAATATACAGTAGTTTTTTTTTTATAGCATTTTCAAAAAAAAGAAAGTTATTTGGCGGACCCGTTATATGACCACTCCCCTTTGTCCAATCCAGCCCATATTTGCAGCAGATCTTAGAATATGTACATCTAACCAACACACCCAATTTTGTTCAAATACCGTTAACAGGAGCAGAAATAATGAATTTTTAATTTGTGATTTTTATTCATTTTATTTTTTATTTTCTTCCCATCACACCCATATTTTGACAGTTAATTTTTCTCCTCGCCATTAGTTTGCCTGCGCAGTTTCAGCACGATTGGATTACGGGAAGAGGGTTAAAAATCAATCCAAAGTTTTTTCGGTATGCATGTATGCATACCATGTGATGACGTTTCATTTAAATAATATTAATGCTTAATAACACTTAAAAATATTGAAAGACAAGTGCCTTTACTTTCTTGATTAATACTTTTTGTTTTATTCCCACAAAAAACAAAGAGAATGCAAAGCAACAGACACATGTTCATACATACATTGTTTTGTTCGTACATACGCTACACAAGTTCACACAATTTTCGTTGCTCTCGTTCTGTCTCATTTTTATATACGTATAACCATGTCATTATTCTCTTTGCATTGAGAGTGCTCCGCACCCACACAAGAGAACTATTCGCTGCCGCTACAGCAGTGCGAGTTTTTGTTCGCAGTATGACAAGGCCATAGATTAATACTTATAGTAGATCTACTAGTTCTCCCACCAAATTTATGACATTTGGCCTGGTGTGATATTTACGTTTGATGTTGAAAAGAATTGTTTTACTAATACCAGATAGAGGCAATGGTTCAAAACAACGAACAAAATAACAACAACGGCATTTCGTTTTGTGTGTTAAAATTATTGTGTTAAATACAACACAAATGTATGCTAACAATAAAAGTCGGTAAAAAAGTTTAAAACACATTTAAATTTCACAATTTTTCACCAAAATGGCATGAAAAATTAAAGCAAGAAGTTATTGTAATTCCACCTGGTTTATATCACTTTTCGTCAAACATCTCTCTATCACACCGACCGCATCACGAAGAGTGTGAAAGGAAACGTCAGATGAGACAAATGGCGACTCTACTATAAATTTACTCTATGAGTTTGACAATCTGTGTTTGGCAGTCGGACAAATCTGTTTTCTATATAGGGATGGGTCATGCTTATCATTTAGGGGTATGAAAAATAGATGTTGGCCGATTCTGAGACCTACCAGATACGCACACAAAATTTCGTACAAATCACTCCAGCCGTTTCGGAGGAGTTTAACGCCAAACAATCTCTGCTCGCAGTTGGACAATCTGTGTGATTGCAGTCGGACAAAATGTGTTTGGATGTATTCACTTTGTGAATTTAGTTCCTACCCGCGGCTATAGATATTAACACATCAATAACTCGAATCGAAGACAAAACGAAAATTACGATAGAATTTAGTTTGGCAATAGGTGAATTTCTTCATCGACTGAAAACTAAAATATTTTTGATAAATTACGAAGAAATATTGTGGTTATTACTGTTATGCTTATGAAAAATCTACAAATATTGAGGCTGATATACGAAATTGTGATCACAGGATTTTGAATTAATGTTTTGTTTGAATATTCGAATTTTTTTTAATTGAATTGAATTTATTTTTTTCTGTGTGTATTTACAGACGCTAAGTCGCTTTACCAACAGAGTGGCGGTAAGACATCGTTTTGTAATAGAAACACGTTCAAGTGCAAGTCTATTAAAAAGCTTCTGAGAAATCTCATTAGAAATTCAAAAGATTTGATTTTATTAGGAAAGAATCCATTACCGATGGGGATTAAATTTCTCTAATAAAATCGTTTCGTTTGATATTAGCCTACCTTACCCAACTGTAAATGGTTTTCTACGAATATAAATCTTTTCCCCATTTGAAATTGAGTTCACTTTTGTCTTTTGTGTATTAACTACATTTCTCGAATTTTTCCGGGCTCACATTCTATTTGTTATGGTTTTCTATCAATTCAAAAAAAAACTTAATTAATTTTTCACAAGTTGTGTTTACCCTTTCAACCATCTGCATTTATTCTAAAGTATTTTCGATGTCTTTGATTGTCTTTGGCTTAATAGCCATGGCTTTCCCCCATTTAGACAATAGAAATTGTTATTATTTTGAAACTTGAGCCGAGATTATTCTTGTGGGCATAAATAGTGTAACTACTTCGCATAGGAAGGACGATATTAACTCAACGCAGTAGCGACAAATACTATTGTATTTTTAGTATGAAACCATTTCACAGTAAATGATTTAATATAATTAACAAAAAGTTTCGCATAGTTGTAGTTATTTGATACTTCCTGTAAATACCACCTTAGGGCTACCACATAGGAAGTCATCAATTTGAAAAGTAATGAGCATCGCGAAGTAACTTGGTACTCTCAAAAAGACATATAATACAGGGGATAATTTGAGTGGCTCGCTGATATTTTTTTACTGAAATAAGCTGCTGGTTTTGATTTTCACATTTCCATTTTGTTTTCATGGAATCACGAAATGAAGTAACGACAAATTCTTGTGTCATAACAACTATTCCAGAAACCCGTCAATTGAATTTGAGAACAGCAATTAGGGCGACAAAGTGAATGACAGCATGAAGCATAAATAATTAAACTCAATTAGCAAAATAGCAATACATTAGTAACCAGTTAATGTCATAAGCCATATCAGACAAACGTCAACATAATCAAAGGAAACACAACAAAGAGAAACATATAAGAAACTACAAATATTACTAACATTGTTGACAATATTTGTATGTCATTAACTTTACTTGGATTTGATTTCCTATTTATGTGGCTGGTCCAAATACTGCCAGCACTCATATGTTTCTTGTATTTATTCAAACACTGCCAGGAATATAACATGAGCCACCACAGCTTTCAATTTGATAATCCATATATGGCCACAGTATTTTCTGATTTACCTAGAAGAAGAGTTAAAAGTTTTTTTTTTGAAAAACTTTAATCGTTTGTTTTAAAAATTCCAAGAGATTTGAAATTTTAATATTTTGCAATCCATGCAGGAATCACTAGTATTGAGTCATACGATACATATTCCAAAATGGATTATAATGCAAGCTCTCTATTTTTGATGCGATATACTTTATGTGGCCGTCGGTGGTACAATGGTTAATGTGCGCGGCTCTTGTACATGAGATCCTGGGTTCGAACCCTGCTCTGACCACCTACAAATTTCTTTCGGCGGCGGTCACCTCGCATAGTGACGGCGACACTATCGAGTATATAGCCATGATAAAGCTTCTCAAAAATACCGTTCGGAATCGGTGTAAAACTGTAGGTCCCAATCAGTGAGTGACAACTGGAAAGCGCACAGCTCAGTGATTGTGAGAAGTTCTCCCCAGTCCCTTCATGGGATGTAATGGGAAACCATTTATTTTACTTATTTTTACTTTATGTGATAGACATTCGTCAACGCCTCGTAGATTGTAGGGAGGCATGATGAAAGGACTATAGAAGGAATTCCCAATTTTATTACTTTGTTAGTCGCTTCATCAACTAATCCAGAAAATTGCAGTACTGGAAGTTTTCTCTACTCAATTCGAGGTCACAATGGAATTCTGATCAACTGCCAGTGTTGATACGATAGGGTTTTCCAATTCAGAAGCGTCATATTAGCTATATCGGGTTCTAAGGCAAGAACTTACATGATTCTATCAAGGAGACTAAATGACACAGCTGATCGACTATGCAGTTGGAAAATGATAGAGAACAGAGTGGATGGACGAGAAAGCGATAAACAACCAGAAGCAAACTAAGTTTAAACAGTGTTTGACTGATACTAATGACAGGAAAATTATGTTTTATATTGGTTGCATCGATAGAAAATACGCATTCCCTTTTATTTCTCTCCGTATTATCTCCAACCAAAGAGTACAATACAAAAGCAACTCCAACTCAATGAAATGGCCTAGTACCTCGTCGTCATCGAGAGAACGTAAAGAGAAGGATAGAAACTCTTGTTTATTTCTCTATGATTCTATGCAGTTCTCCATGGTTTCAAAGATAGGCTAACATTCTTCCCATTTACAAGTCTAGAGATTGGCACAATATATACCCTGATGTATGTAGGAAAATCTATAATATTGACGACGAATACTTCAGAAGACTTTCAGACAGATGCCGCTAGGGTTGCCATAATTCGAATGGTAAAAGTCGAGATAATAATAAAAACTGGGATTTCTCTGGACAAGCAAAAGTATAACATTAGTTGATGTTTTGTTTTGCGTTTTTAACAAATTGAAGATTGAACAAACTTCGATAATACATACGGTGGCAATAGTAAATTGTCTATAATTGGTTATTTTGTTCGAGCCACATAAGTTGTCAGAACTAAATCAGAGGCCATTAAATTTATTTTACTTCTGAAAATTAGTTCCAAAAATGTATAGCACCAAACCATAATAATATTTAGAAACGAAATATTCCTTAATTTTAACATATAGTATGTACTATTAATTGTAATTAATTTTATCTCTATAAATCCACATTTATAAATAATTAATACACAAATTTAAAAGATTTAAAACGACCCTTTTTACATTTGCTTGCACTGAATGCATTATTTGCTTTTTTCATGAAATGAGCATTTGTTGCTCTTTTTGGCTTCTTCTTTATTTGTTGTCTCTCATGTGTTTGGTTTCAGAAGGTTTCAAATATGCTTTGGTTATCACTATACGTTGGTACAGAAACAATATACATATATACTAATCTAGGTCATGCAAGATAGGCGTGTATTAATTACATATGTTTTTTTTTTATTATATTCCACAAATGGCCCGCAGATTTTCTCAGTAAAGGCTCGGATAGAAAAGGGCTTCACGTGTTTGTTCTTTAGAGTTACTTTCCTCAATATCATTTCTAACTGTGGTAGCACACATAAATATATACGAACCAAATAGCCAAAAACCAAAGTAACATCACAAACCATTTAACCGTCCTAGCCTCCGTTTATTCTTTTTTCACTGACCTAGCGCTTTTGATATCCCCTGTCAGATGAACCATTGACGACTGAATACATGATACTAAAACGCAATACATCAGGCAAAATCATCTGCAATTGACACATTCATTCATGAATATTTATGATAATAATATAATAATAATACAAAAATACCGACACACTCTTACAAGATAGACACTATCGTTGTCCCTTGTTTATTCTCTATATCTTGAGTGATCATAAACAGTGCTACAAACACAATTGTATTTGTATCACAAACACAGATATATTTGGGTTGCAAAGACATATATGATATAATATATTAATCATTGGGTCTCTTGTATCACAAACACAGATATATTTGGGTTGCAAAGACATATATGATATAATATATTAATCATTGGGTCTCAAACGTGTAATATTGAATAGCAAACACAATGTGTTTTGACACAAGTATATTATATGTGCGACAAGCTCCAAACACATATTTTATTTGCATTCAAACAACAAAAAACGATAGATGTTTTAACGTGTGTGTAAAGAAAAGGGCGCCGCTTAGGTTTTGTGCCCAATAGTGAATTAATTGATCCTGAACAAATACATTAAACATTACGGTACAATATATTTGTTGGGAGTTGTCGAATGATGTAGCCTAGGCTTTAATCAAGTGGTCTATATTTGACATCATTTTCAAAACTGAGGCGCCATGACTTTATCTTAGAAAGTTAAAGAATTGTCCATGAGAACATTACTTCATATTTTTCATATTGCAGTATAGCCGAAACAACAACAAACATAACAACATAGACCCTGATCGTAATCAACAAACGCTATTTCTTTATATTTTCTATATTTCTGCATTGTCATTTCTTTAACTTTGAAGAATAAATTACGAATAGCCGGATTTCCCCTAAAATTCATTAATAATCGGGGCTGTCGAGAATAGCAACCAGTCGGGAAAATCTCGACGAATCCAGTGAATCTGGCAACCACAGGTACATTACCATTTGTCACCACGAAAAATCTCCACTGTTGATTAACTAAGGTGATAAATGCCACAATTACAGGGATGCGACGCATAAAGTTTGCTTCAAGTAACTGACTGATTGGAGCCGAAAATTGTACACTGGTTCCGAACGGTTTCAGTTGTGGTTAGCATTTTTGCCACAAAAATAATAATTGGGCAGACAATTTAAAAACAAAAAATCACATGCGGTGCGAGGGGACACCCGGTTGGAACGACGTTCCTTTCGCTGTATATTATGTACTGGGTAGTTGCAACACGCCTAAGGCGCCCGTTGAAAAATACGATAATTTCAATGGATCTTTAAGAAAAGATATTTTTCGTAAAGTGATAGATAAACTTTTTTTGAGGATTTTTTTTATAGCATTTGTATTGTTTTTTTTAAGTATATTTTTATATGCCCCTTTTGTTAGAATATGTGGCCGTCGGTGGTGCAATGGTTAGAGTGCGCGGCTCTTGTACATGAGATCTTGGGTTCGAACCCGGCTCTGACCACCTTCAAATTTTCTTTCGGCGGCGGTCACCTCGCATAGTGACGGCGACACTATCGAGTATCTAGCCATGAAAAAGCTTCTCAAAATACCGTTCGGAATCGGTGTAAAACTGTAGGTCCCAATCAGTGAGTGAAAACTGGAAAGCGCACAGCTCAGTGATTGTGAGAAGTTCTCCCCAGTCCCTTTATGGGATGTAATGGGAAACTATTTATTTATTTATTTTGTAAGAATATGTGTTATATTTTCCCGAAAAGTTCCTTTTTTAAAGAGAGGTACTTCTTTTATTAAAAGCTAATTTTTTTTTTAAATGGTGCCATTTTTATGAAGAAGTACTTTCTGTGACTAAAAGTCATACGTGCATGATTTTTTCTTTACAAAGAAGTCCAGCCTATTCCCAAAAAAAGTGATGCAAGTGACCCCGCCAATTACCGCCCAATTGCTATTTGTTCTGCGCTCTCGAAAGTTATGGAGAGCATGGTTAACCACCATCTTGTGGAGTATCTCGAGTCAAATTACCTGCTTAATGATCGACAGTATAGCTTCCGTAGGAGAAGATCTACGGGAGACCTGATGGCGTTCTTTCGGAACAGTGGAGTCGATCCATCCACCGGCTTGGTGAGAGTAAGGTGGTGGCTCTAGATATTTCCAAGGCCTTCGACAGAGTTTGGCATGAGGCACTCTTGTCGAAGCTGGCTGCTTTTGGTGTTGGTGATAATTTCACTCGATTTATATCGAGTTTTCTCAGAGATCGCACTATAAGAATAACATCTATAAGAATGGCATCTCTTCCGATGAACATAAATTAACGGCAGGGGTACCACAGGGCTCTGTTCTCTCTCCTTCTCTTTTTCTTATTTTCATTGACGATCTCCTGGGTCGGACTGTGAACCAAATCTACTCTTTTGCGGATGACAGTAATCTCTGTCATTCATATTCATTCGACCACAGGTCAAATCTTCAGGAAATTAGTGATAAACGTCAATTAATGAATGAAACACTCAACCGCGATCTCGAGGCCATTGTTGAGTGGGGTCGATTGAATAGAGTAAGTTTTAATGCGGGGAAGACCCAGTGCTGTCTGCTTTCGCACAAGCGGACAGCTGACCCAGTCGTATCGTCATTATCTATGGATGGTGTGGATATTGAGGAATCAGACGCTCTTGATGTTCTGGGCATGAAAATACAATGTGATGCTCGCTGGGCAAAACATGTATTTGAAGTGTCGAAAGATGCATCGAAGTGCCTAGGCTTTTTAAAGCGGTGCAAGAAGTACTTCACTCCATCTGATCTCATTAATATCTACAACACCTACATCAGGCCGCGAATGGTATATAACTCCCATATACGGGCAGGTGCTCCAAAGTCATCTTTGGAGTTGCTGGACCGTGTACAAAGGTACTTTTTAAAGATAACTTTTTTTTTAAGAAAAGGCACTTATTTAAGACAATTATCTTTTTTGAACCTTCTTCCACTTTGGCTTTTCTAAATTTACTTTTAATTGGGTTCAAAACTACACTATATACTAAATTTTGGTTACAGGCTCCATCCAGAAATTTCCCATTAAACAACAAATTTTCCAACATATGTGAGACATCTAGTTAGTTTAGACACGCACCAAAGCAAAAGTAAACAATATAGTTGTTAATAGTGGGATGTAGCATAATAGTGTTAAAACAAAAGCTGCTTAATTTTTTTTTGTTTAGCCCCCATCCCGCAATATGCGATAAGGAACTTTGTTTCCAAAATATACTAGTATAACCCAAATTTTCCTGCACCTTGTACTTTATGAATTTCACTAGTTTATATAGTAGCTACATTTGAAGTAAAATAGCAACTAATAGCGTAGACAGACGACAGCGTTAATTTGCATTAAAAGCTCACTAATGTGAATTAACATTTTGCCCTGACAGACGACAGTTTTTGCATTTAGTAAACAGCAGTTTGTTTGTAAACAACTGTTTGTTTGTCAAGTCATTTTTTGGACTTTTACATCGAAATCAAATGGAGAGAAGGCGGAAAATACGATTAGTAGCTATTCTGTTGGTGCTATTCTTCTTTCCCTTGGAAATCTTAAAATGGAAAAATGCATTTCGATTTTAAATATTTCTCATTTTTTTGCAAAAAACAATTAAAATAACTCACCTTTGCTGACTTTGCATCCATTTTCAATTGACCATAGCAAACAATTTGACAACAGCTGATTCAAGATGTATCAAATACATGGTGATAGCAGGTGGTGTTGTTGCAATAACATCCACTTCAGCGGTGTCAAGCATCAGTACATAAAATCAACAAAGCAAACAACAAACACAGGAAAGTTCCATTTCACTGTGTTCTGGCTATCACCTCTATGTATAGATACATCTTGATCTGATTGATTGTCGACGGTGTTGACATATTGAAATACCTAAATGCAGTATAAATGCACTCTGATTTCATGCATTTACGCTAAAGCTAATACACATTGGGACGGGGATAATTCACAAGTTAATTTGAATTAAGACTGATAATGCAAATTAACGCTGTCGTCTGTCTACGCTATAATATTCATTTAAATGTATAAAGAATTCGGAATTTAAAAAAAAAAACTTATTTATATTTGTTATCCAGTTCTTGATTGATGAAGGTGCTCATTTAGGCAACTGACACATTCATATCGTTAGCTAAAATGCCAAAAAAGGCGTAACTAACAAAAATATAATTTTACAGGAGAAGCAAAAAACTTTGTAAAATGAAAACAATAAATATTTTTAACGAAGTTTTTTCTAATTCCTAAGTGTACAATTTTCTAAAGTGTAAAATTTTGTCAAGATATGTAGTTTAATCAATCAATCAATCAACGATGTGTACCCTACTTATTTGTTGATTTGCCACGAAAAAGCTTTACAAATAGTTGTTCGTACCCGGTGTAAAACTTATGGTTTTAACCAGTGAGTATTAAAATAGAAAGCACACAGATGACGTATTATGCAAATCTTAATGAGATTTAAATATTTAGTCGATTTTAACTCAAAACTAGGTAACATTTTTTTGAGTGTGGAGTCTCGAATGGAATCCCGAATTGTTCCCTAAGCTCTCAAAGGTTTAAAATCATTTCCTAACTCTTATCGAAAATTGTGTGAAAATTTATTCTTGTCTTAATAGGAACACTCACACAATACTTTTGAATTGCTCGTCTTAGTCAGAGAATATAAACTTGAATGTGAAATATTCCAACAAATTTTAAAAAGTCTTTAAATTAAGTTCTCATTTAAGAGAAGAGTCAGCAAAAAAATAACATTTTACAATTGCAATCTCTTATTGTTGTACTTTCGGTAAAGCTAATAGTCCCTTGTTTCCTTTTTTTACTTGCCCCATTACATTAAGTTTATTGCTCCTTTTAACAATTATTTGGCTTTTACAATTAACTGATTTTTTTCAATTAACTTTGCGTTTTTGCGTGACATTCGACAAAACTCCTGTGAATTATATAGTTCACTTGAAGATTACTATCACGAAAATCATTAATTAACAGAATTTACAATCGCTGCATATACAATCAAACTTACCTGTTGTAATATTAAGGGAAATGAAAATTGGTTCATAAGTGCAGGTATATTGACGGAGAATTCTGCAGACATTTATGAGAAATACATGCAATTTTCATACGGTTACATGCGGTCTCTCAGATGAATTAAGAATACAAATTATGTGGTAGGATGATCATAAAAGACAAAGTTGAAAATTTAATAAATACAAGAATGAAAGAATATAATACAAGGTGGCGCAAAAGTAATCCTCCTATCAGAAAATGCTATAAATTTTGCGATTGGCCCCAAATGTCAGTTCTGTTTTGACATTTGTGTAGTAAACACATGCGAAATACACGTTAATAAACAATGTTACGCTACACTGCTCCAGAACGTGGAATATTGCTGACTATTTCCACCACCAAGAGGAAGATGGTTTTTCATCAAAAATAATCATGAGTGATGAGGCCCATTTCCATCTTAGTGGGTACGTAAATAAGCAAAATTTACGCTTCTGGGGCACTGAAAATCCGCGAGTAACACACAAAGAGCCATTACACCCGCTCAAAGTCACTGTATGGTGAGCTGTTTTAGCTGGAGGAGTCATCGGACCTTTTTTCTTCGAAGACGTCGCGGGCCAAACGGTTAATGTGAATGGTGAGCGCTACGGAGCAATGATCAACGAGTTCTTTTTGCCGCAACTTGATGAATTGGTATTGGAAAACATGTGGTTCCAACAGGACGGTGCAACGGCACACACTGCACGTGCCACAACCGATATGCTGAAGGATGCATTTCTCGGGCGCCTAATCTCCCGTTTTGGCGATTTGCACTGGCCAGCAAGATCGCCTGATTTGACCGCTCCAGACTTCTTTTTGTGGGGCTTTTTGAAGTCGTGGGTTTATGTCAACAAGCCTCAGACTCTTGCAGCTCTTAAAGACAATATCCGTCAAGAATGTGAGGACGTATCGCCGGAAGTTTTGGCCAAAGTGATGGAAAATGCCATAAAAAGGGCTCAAATGACAATCAACTGTGGCAGCGGCCATTTGATGTAAAAAAAATTAAAAGACCAAATAAAAATAATCCACAAGAAGAATCAAAGTTTTTAATTTTTTTTAAATTACAGCCAAAAAACATCGGAAGTTTACTTTTGCGCCACCTTGTATATTCGTTAAATACAGGTAGGTAATTATAAAATTCAAGCGAAAACGAATCATTCTATACCCTTTGCCCAGTAATTGTATAGCGAATAGCCACGATAGGAAGTTCCAAAAATTAAGTACGTCAGCACTAAAGCTTTGAAATGTTAACAACGAACCTTAACGATAAACAATTTGCTAAATATGAGTTAATCCAGTCACCGATTCCATACAACGATTCTTGATAGAACTGTGGGAAGAAAGGTCAAACTCCAAATAGTCTAATTTATGAAGGCGTGTTAACTAATTCGACCGTCGGTGGTGCAATGGGTAGTGTGCGCGCCTCTTGTACAGGAGATCCAGGGTTCGATCCCTCCTCCAACCACCTTAAAATTTCTTTCGACGACGGTCACCTCGCTTAGTGACGGCGACACTATCGAGTATATAGCCATGAAAAAGCTTCTCAAAATACCGTTCGGAATCGGTGTAAAACTGTAGGTCCCAATCAGTGAGTGAAAACTGGAAAGCGCACAGCTCAGTGATTGTGAGAAGTTCTCCCCGGTCCCTTCATGGGATGTAATGGGAAACCATTTATTTATTTTTAACTAATTCGCTCGAAAGGTCACAAAACCAACCCCTTAATTTTTGAACATATTATTCTTTGATCTGAATACACTTGTCTAACGTTTCTCCATATTTCAGATTAATTGCAAGTAATATGATTACGTGAGGTTCTCATAGTGAACGTTTATATTAACGATGTCTTCATTGCCGGATGTAGCTCTTTTCGCCGGACCGTTTCGTCAGGTTTGGTGACAGGAAGCAAAAATTGAGGCAGAAATCTGTAGAAAACGATTAATATGGCAACAATTTGCCAGCCAATTAAGAAAATGTTGGCAATCAGCCAAACATTGTCTTGATGGAAGACAATCACAGTTGTTATTTTCATATAGATATTGAATCGATTCTAACAGTTTTAATAATAATCGCCAATGTTTTGTCCTAGGGAATTTTAACCTAATTGAATTGTAGTGGCTGCTTCAGAAAAATACTATACAGGTTTCCTTGGTTTTGATACTACACCCACATAGGACTTCTTGGGTGCAAATCCTCAAAACGAAACCCACCCTTTTGACTTCTGTTGGATATATAGTACCCTGAATCCATGAATCGATTATGCCTATCAAAAGAGGAAAACTAACATATTCAGACTGCGGTTGAACTTCGTGTAACATTTCTTCGGAGTTATGAAGTGAGAGCAAAGACGGCACCTATCCTGCAAAATCGAGACCACTACTGCTGATTTAAAATCAAGATCATATGATCTAACGATGGCCTCTGGTGTGCACGACTATTGTACATGGGAACGAGAGTTCCTAACACTCACATCGCTTAACCACTCTATCGAGTAATTTTAGCCATGAAAATGCTTCACAAAAATAGGTCCAAATGAGGTATGTCTAATACTATATACCCCTCGTCGACCTCACCCTCGTCGGAACATAGTTCGATATTCATCTTCTACGGTTGCCTGGGCATAAGGACATTGCCGTGATGTGAAATCTGGAAGATCTGGCAAGCCTAGGGTTCCACGTGAACTGGAAAAAATTGGCAACCTGCGTAAAAGCTTCTATACCGTGAACTCCATCTCTATGCCGCCAAAAGTGAGTAGGCTTTGGGTACAATTTAATCAATGTGAGAATCAAATATCAATATAATATTAAATTAAATTTGGCACTAGACAAAATGTAATCAAATGTCAATATAATATTAAATTAAATTTGGCACTAGACAAAATGTAATCAAATGCCACTCTTCTATGGAAAGCGAGTGGTTTTGCCACGCCCATCCTGGTAACCCCCATACAAAAGCTTTGTGGTCGTCCGGATATTCAATGCGATAAGTCGAGTGAAACACTTCCGATCTTAATGAAGGCTTCGTGCCATCAAACGCCAGTCACCGATTAAGAGAGGGGTGCTACCAACAGAAGTTGTGCGGCAGGCTGGTTGTTCGGCGAAATAACTCCCGCAAAAAAAGCACACAAACTGCAAGCGATCTTATAGTACCACGCCCATTTTCGTACCTGCCATACAAAAGTTGGGCGTCTTTCGATATCTCCCGTATACCACAACCGGTCTTAACAAAAGTTTGTTTAATACTGTGTAATAAAATAACAACAATTTCGCCATGCCCACTTTTGTACCTCCCATATAAATATCGGTCGGACAATTAGCTGGTAGTCACGATAACTCCCCATAATCACTTAGGATATTGAATAATATTTACCGCAATGCCAGTCTGCTATTGAATATGGGCACATTTACCACCCTGATTCGTTCAACGTAGGGGTGCATATATGTGTTTATTTAATAGAACTCGGTCGCAATGAATGACTTAGGGTAAGGATATGTCTAAGTCGCTTCACTCTACTGCAATTTTTGTACTGGTTTTAATATGGTTTTCAAATATGAAATTTTATGCAAATGTGCCACTTAATCTACTTATAAAATGTTTTCCAGTAAGGACTTCACAACTTTTTTTTTAAATAAAACGCAAACCATTTGTGATATTTCCAAAACTATATGATCGACTTGAAACCCAATGAACAAATATTTATGAATGGAACTCGGCTTCGTACATATGGCCACCGCGGACATGTTGGCAGCGGGCGATTCGTTGGACCCAATTTTCGATGACTCCGTCATAAATTTCGGCCGTAACGGTCGCTGTGTCATGTTCAATGTTGGCTCTAAGTTCTTTCAACGTCGTCGAATTTTTGGCATAGATCAATGATTTGACGTAGCCCCAAAGAAAAAAGTCTAGAGGCGTTAAATCGCACGAACGAGGTGGCCAATTGACTGGTCCATTTATTGAGATAACACGCTCACCAAACTTCCTTTTTTACTTTTATTGACTATTTACAACCGCATGAAGTCAGACGTTTTACACATATTAATTAAACAAACAAGTTAAACAAATTTCAACATATTCTTCCAACTGAATCTATCCTTCGCCTTTCCTCGCCAGTTGGTAACGCCAAGGATACCTTTCCAGCGGAGTCTTGGTGTCCACCGGAGTCCTGCTTCCATCGGGTACGTTATCAAAAACCTTTCACGTTGGCTCATCGTCATCCATTCTGATAACATGGCCTAGCCAACGCTATTGGCACACTTTGATTCGTCTAGCTAATTCCACGTCAGAATATAGATTATATAGCTCTGCGTTCCAGCGACGTCGGTACTCGCCGTTTTCCCTAACAGGACCATATATTTTACGGAGAATTTTTCTCTCGAAAACTCCCAGGTGTTTTGCATCCGTTTGCGATATGTTTCGGAGCATAATGTCAACACAGGTAAAATGAGAGTCTGATATAGCTGGACTTTTGTCCGTCGAGAGAGGGCTTCGTTCCTACACTGCTTACTGAGCCCAAAATAGCATCTATTTGCAAGCAAAATTCTCCAATCTATCTTCAGGCTGACGTTGTTGTCCTTATTCACGGCGGCTCCAAGGTAGTCAAATTCAACTACCACTTCAAAATTAAACCGGTTGTCAACCTTTAAGTTCGAACCAAGTCCAGAGGTTTCTCTAGTCGCTGACACCATCACGATTGTCTTGCGCTCATTACCAGCAAGACCCACCTTCGCTGATTCCCTTTCGATTCTTGAAAATACTGCAGTAACCTCTCGCAAATTTCGCCCAATGATGTCTATGTCGTCAGCATACGCCAGCAACACATGGGTTACTGCCGTCTTTCTCATTATTATCTCCACTAAGATGTTGAAGAGATTGCACGGAAGTGTGTCGCCTTGTCTAAGTCCTCGCTTGGTACACAATGGTTCAGTGAGGTCTTTACCCACTTTCATTGCTGATTTGTTGTTGGTCAGCGTCATTCTACAGAGGCGGATCAGTTTTGCCGGAGTACCAAGTTCAGACATAGCTTTGTATAGTTTTCCCCGTATGGGGCTATCGAAAGCAGCTTTGTAATCGACAAAAAGGTGGTATGTATCGATTTGCTTTTCGTGGGTCTTTTCCAGGATTTGGCGTGGCGTGAATATTTGGTCAGTCGTGGACTTGCCTGGTCTAAAACCACACTGATAAAGTCCAAAAAGGTTTTCAATAATTTGTTTTAGTCTTTCACATAATTCGCTCGACAAGACCGTATACACGATGGATAAAAGACTGATACCGCAATAGTTGGAACAGACACACCGATCACCCGTTTTGAATACAGGACATTATACACTGAGACTCCAATCGTCGGGCATAGATTCCCACAGACATATACCGCATATCAGTTGATGCATGTATTCAATAAATCGGTTGTAACGTCTGCTGTGTGGCTTGTGGCGCCGTCCTGTTTAAACCACATGCCGTCCAAGGCCATGTTTTCCAATTTCATGGCGCGATAAGGATCGCTATTCACAGTAACGTAACGATCGTTATTGTCGAGGAAAAAATATGGCCCAATGATGTCGCCGGCATGCAAACCGCACCTAACAGTTATTTTTTGTGGATGAAGTGGTGATTCATGAAGCACATGTGGATTTTCATCAAACCACTAACGCATATTTTGCTTATTGGCGAACCCATTGAGGCAAAAATGAGCTTCGTCTCTGAAGATGATTTTGCGATGAAATTGATCATCTTGGGGCATCTTCTCCAGAGCCCAATCGGAGAACGTACGTCATGTCAAATGGTCCATTGACTTCAGTTCTTGAGAACGCCGCGGAATCGACTGATTTGGATCGGTTGCGACGGACGGCTGAACGGCAGCGATATTTTCGTCACTTCGACCAACCCGTTGTCTCACTGGCACGATAGCATCATACAATGAATATGTAGAATCAAATTTTTGCACTAAACTTCTTATTGCTTGTCTAGTAGGGTGGGAATAACGACCGAAAATTAGAGTTAACGCCCTTAAAGTTGCGGTCGCCGACTCCGTATTTTGGTAGTAATTTTTTTTGCATATGTTGTTCGTTCATGTATTTTACCATGATTAAACATGTTGAGTTTACTGAAAAAAAGGAAAGTAACCGTTAGATGATCAGTGAAATAGTACGTTTACAAATTAAATTCAAAATTGTCAAGTACCTATTTGAAGACACATTACATTATTAATTTTATAAATGAATTCAAAATTTGTATTAAATGTGATAAAACAATTTACATATTTTAAATAAATAAAATTGAAAAAAGATACAATTTGTGTTCCAGTTTAACATTTCAATACTCATAATATTATACTACTGCCACTTGAACCGACAATACCGTTTTTGTAACTTAATTTCAAAACGGAAATTTAAAAACGAACCTTGACATACTGAAATGATAATGAGTTAAACATAACGCGAAACAAGTACAGTAATTAACGTCAGGTAAACTGGCTGAGACATACCGCCTTCAGAAAACTCCACGGTCAGTCACATGTTCGCAGGCAACCCTATGCTGATCATTTTCATTGCTAAGCTATTTCATATACACCTGAAGATTTCCAATTAAAACTTTGATTCCAATTTCAACTTCACTTTATTTCGATTCGAAATTGTTACTTATTTAGTCCTATGCTGGGAAGTCCTCTGTTGCATAGTTAAGTAACTAAGTAGATAGATTCGTTAGAGCAAGGACCTCAAAGGTGCAAGCGGATTAAATGCATTGATTGCATTACAAACTGTTGTATGATTTTTGATGTTGATGTTGATGTTGGTGAGGTTGTGAGTTGTTAGTTGGTTTTGTTAAAGTGGGACAGGCAAGTTGCTGCTGCTGCAGATGATGTTGTGTGTGCAGGGCAAGTGATGGTGGTTACCTTGGTAGTTGTTAGATACACTTTCGTATTTTCGTACACTTTCTACTAACAACAATAATTTAAGAAAATTTATCTTTCCTGTGATGTTAGTGACAAAGGAAAATAACACGTTGCTTAACATTCAATTGATATAATTAATGCCAACCACAAAAATCATACATTTACTATATACTGCATATATGGTTTGGAATCATAAAAGTCGTAGCGAATAACCTAAGAAGTTTGATGTTTCTTAACTTGATAGGCAATTGGTGTTGATCCACCAAGAAAGATACGGGTGGCTGATGAATTTTTCTGCATTAAGAAATTGGAATAACATTTTTTGGAATGTATAGAATTTATTCAATCTTTTTTAAATTGAAAGCCCATTGAATTGTATTATATAAGACTTAAAAATACTTATAGTTTAATTAATCTTAAAGATAATGTAATTTAATTGCCTGCCCTGCTCGTTGATTCAGGTTCGGCAGTTTAGCAAAGAGTTGTTCATTACTACCCGTAAAGTTGAGGACGGAATGGAAGTTATTGTCGCTCGAATTGATTGTTTTAGTTCATCCACATTTGTCGGTTGCAATTTGTGCACTTCATGTTTACAATATCCCACAAGAACAAGTTTGGTGGAGTTAGGTTAGGAGTTAGGATCAGGCCCACGGAAGGTTGAGTTTCTTGAAATGAGTCTATTAGGAAATTTTCTACGTAATTCGGCATCTTGTTGAAACCCCACAGAGAGTTGTGAGGAATTCTCTTTCTGCGTTGGTCCGCATAGAACAATTGGTTTAGCTTGCTCAAGTAATGGTCTCCATTAACGGTAACGCTGTGTCCGTTTTGTTCAAGGACATTTGCCCGATAATACAGCGTGAAGAAACTGCACACTCCACTGTGACGCGAATTGGATGCAATTCCCTCTCATGAAGTATTTGTGGGTTGGAACAAATCTATATGCGACAATTTTGTTTGTTTATGTTGCCGTTCAGATCGAAATGAGCCTTATCAGACACGAAAAGACAATTCAGTAAGTTATCGTCCTCTTCCACTTATCTAAGCATCTTCCGATAAATTCCAAGCGAATTGGCAAGTCTGCTGCATTAAGTTTATTAGCCATTTGCATTTTATAGGGAAATACGTTCAAATCTTTGTGCATTATTATATGGAAAGTCTGCCTACTGACACTCAATTGAAAAATAATCTCCTTGTTGAAACACTGATGTTGCTTTGTATGGCAGCAGCTGCGGCAGCGATAGTGTCCTCTGTTCGAATGGAAGTGTTTCGGTTATAAAGCTTTCTAGCGACTGTCCTACAATGAAAGAAAAACGCTTCGTCACATGGATGAAACATTTTCGTTGATGTTTTTTCATTGCTGTAGTGAAAAGTGTCGTATATCCGACAATTTGGTAGTCGCTGCAGCGAACAATTTCATACATGATTTCTTTGACAATTTTTCATTTCGTAGCTGCAACAACAACTTACTTATCGTTCCTGCAATAATTTTATTTAATTTGAATTTTCTAGAAAAATTGGACAAAAATTAAAAAAAATTAAGTGCTTGAGATTTAAACTATTGATATTTGGTGTATCTCTTACTTTTTATTGATTATTATGTGTTTATTTTGGAGTTTTGCCAACATTTATAGTTGACGCAACAATTTCGTTATTGCAATGAAACTAAGTTTTATGAAGATAAAGAGAGAAAAGAAGTCAAAAAAATGAGTGAGCGTAAAAGAGGTCAGCAAGACGAAATGGTGAGCCTGAGTGTTGGGTCACGTACACATCTTAAATAAGTTCATTTGCAACAACCGAAAGTGGTGGACATATTTCTCAGCCGGAATAATTTAAATAAATTTTTTAAAATACACTAATCAACTTCGAAAAGTAATAATATTTTATTCAGAAAAATAAATTTTGTGAATTTATGTGTTTGCTGTGATCGTTTGATCAAATAGATAAATAAACAGAATGCAAGGAGCAACACGACAGCAAAGAAAGTGACGCATCGATAGCAATCAAAAAACTACGGTATAATCGAAACGGGATGGTACAAATCGCATCAAAATTTTGGTGTTTTCGTGTTTTACCAAAAATTCGGTCGCGCTTGTTTTGGTGTATTGGTACTTGGATTCAGAAAAAATCGAAAGCCATACAGACATTTTGCATGCAGCCCAAGTCAGAGAAACAAAGTTTTTCAAGTAAAACGAACATAAAACATATTAGTCTAAGCAACACATCGAAATTTCAACAAATTTGGCTAAAATAAATACAAGAGCATTTGAAGAAAATGCTTACAGAGTGATCACTGGCTCAATGATGGGAAAATAATGATGCGGTTCTATGTCAAAGGAGTAGGGTTTATGTTCATGGTAAGTACAGACATAGATAGATATCTACATATCTTAAATAGAAACCTTGGTAATAAATGCCTCATATTTGTTTTTAATTGCAGGACCTGAATACGACGGCCAGACTAACACTCTACCCCCCCGACTACCTCAATCTTCTCCAGACGGGTGTGCCAACATGAGACGGATTTAATATATTTATATAATTGAGAACAATTTTCGAAACAAAAGTTCAAATTGTTATGAACACACCTGCAATGTAATACTACCAGTGCATTTATGTACAATTGTCAATAAATAATTTCAAACACACTTCAAAACATTTATTGCATCAATGAAACAAAATCGTTGTAGTAATGAAACAAGTTCATTGCAACAATGACTCACATTTTTTGCACCAATGAAAAAAATTCATGGCATCATGAAATAAATTCATAGCATCAATGAAATAAATATATTGCAGCAATTAAGCAAATCCATTACGGAAATGAAACAAATTCATTACCGCAATGAAATAAATGCATTGCAAGAACGATACTTGTTCATTACAGCAATGAAACAAATTCATTGCAGCAATCAAACAAATTCCTTTCAGCAACGAAACAAATTCGTTGTAGCAACAACCACACTTTCACCACCTTAACGAACAATTTGCAGTTGATGAACACATTTTCATAGCGGCAATGAAACTGTACGTTAGCTCACTTTCCATGACAAAAGTTGTTCGCGTGATAAACATTTTCATCCCTGTGACGATGGTTTTCCATTCAGTGTATTCTCTGAAAAATGATTCACTAGTCTAGTAATGGTCCATCTACTCGGAGGATCGGCGCTAAAAGTGCGCCTATAATCTCATTGAACCAAAATAACAGACTCCAATGCGTGATAGTGGCGGATAATACAGATTCTTTTTTCAGTGTCCCAGTTATCCACTTTTATTAAATCCTAGGATCAATTTACAAAACAAAATAAAAAACTGATCAGTTGATCAGTACCCAGGAATTGTCGGAAGAATGTCAAATTTTGTAATAATCAGTTTGTACCAATTCTCAGACTTTCCTGAACATTTTTTGAAAAAAAGAATTTTTTCACTTTTTTCAGCATTCCCTCAAGGGACTCTAAATTGTTCACTTACACGATTTGGAAAAATTGTGGCTATGGTAATGCTTACCAACCTTTGTGTTGTGGACATATTAAGACAATCTGAACGTGTTTAGTCACCCTAAAGAGCTCATAAAGACCACTTTGTATCTTAAAAATTGTCATTTGTTTATCTAATTTCATCATTACTTGAGAACGACGTGTCCGATTTGGTCTGAGTGCATTTTACAAAACATTTAATCTACCCCTATACTATTCCTCAATGTAATCAACAGCTTGGTATTATTAAAACAAATATTGGTGAAAAAAATTTTTATTTTTTTTGCTTAAGAAATTCAAATTTTTAATTATTAAAACAACAAGAATCATAAGAAACGGCAAAAAGTGTACAATTTTATTACTTTAGCCAAAAGTCACAGGACCTATGAACAAACTGAGATATGGATCGTAAAAATCGATGGACGCATTTCGCTCTTATTCCGGCTTTTAAATGCTTAATCAAGTTGATTCCAACTTGTCAAAAATCTAGGAAAAAATCTGATTTTAAACTGATATTCGTAAAATATGACAATATGTTTAACACGAATCAGCCCAAAATTTTTTTGTGGAATTTTTAGGAAATATTTAAGGGCGCATTTAAGCAGTTCCTAGTGATTACAAATCGTAATTTTGTTTTCATTTTGATCTTTCCGATCAAAAGATATAGGGGGCAACCATATGCTCACTAGGGTGATATGGGAGAAAAAAATTTCCAGAATTTTAGCAACGGGAACCCCACAAAATGATGAGTCCTTGCAGATTTTACGATAGCCAAACTTTGAGCACGATTGGAGTATGTTAACACGTGCAGCTGGGGGCTCAAAGTTTCGAAAGAGTGTTTATATGGGAAAAATATGATTTTTTTTCAGTTTTTACGAAAATTTCGTTCTATAGTTTATTTTTTTCAAACACTTTTTTCTAAATCGATTTGATTATCAAATTCTCTTTTCAAAAAGCTGCATAACTTCAAAATCGGTCAAGAACTCGCCAAGAAACAGAAAATTCCCCAGACCAATTTTGTGCCAAAACACAGTAGGTCATGAAATTTGATGGCACTTTTTTAAACTTTCATGAATTGATTAAAGCAATAATTGTTTTTTGCTCTCTATACTTATAAATACTCAGATATGAAATACTGTTTTATTACCTGTCTGTTAACCTGTCGCGAAATAAAGCAAAAAAACGCAATATTGTTAAGGAAATTATGATATGAGAATTATTTTCCAGAGTTTGAGATAAATTATGATAGAAAAAAAATGACAATGCTTTGTTATAACATATTTAAATGAATTTTAATAAAAAAAAAGAGAGTGACATTGTATCATTTGCCATCTTTAAGAAGGATACAATAATGAATACTTTATTCTAAAGCTTTGCTCAAAGTGTATTTAGAAACATCAGGATACAGCTTTCGGCATTTGTGTACTACTTGTAAAACAAATTGTTTCTGGTCCTCATCTTTGGTGAGACGGTTATTAAAGTCAGTAACTAATTTCACTCCTCGTTCTGCCACATCATTAACGACCTTTAGTGACTTCACAATCCGCAATCCTTTCTGAAAATTTATATTTTCATGCCAGCTACTGGGGGCTTCTCTGAGAAAATTTGCATTAATATGGCAACGCTCAACGAAATTCATGGTCGCCTTGGTAATTAAATTAGATAACCCTGCATTAACCAGTTCTTCCAACTGGGGTCTTCGAAATTTTGGTTTTATAATTCTTGAATCTTCTGTATCGATTTCACTCAGAGTTAAGACTTTGTTCGCCATTTCCGATTTTTCTTCGTCTGAAATTGAGGTATCAAAGAAAACGAGAGCTATCAATTCCGCATTGAAATACCACAAATGGTTTGAGAATTTTTCCAGAGCTCTCTCAGAAATATCCTTGTCAATCTCTTGATAGTCCAACAAACATCGCACTAGGTCAAAGTCTTGCTTGGGAGCTAAGTGTGATTTGTGGGCATTGAACCAAGCTTTACAGTACACTCTAACGAGAAAAATACAGATAGCTTCTAATGCACTGTGTTCTTCATCACTCAGTTTGAATTGTCCCCGGATTAGGAATATCTTCAGACAATAGATGGCCTTGGCCATCCACCTGGCATGACTGATGGCACCTACAGATTTGAATCCCACTTCCGTTGCATTCAGTACTCCAATAAAC
The DNA here is from genome assembly GCA_963931995.1 of Phaonia tiefii. NCBI lineage: Eukaryota > Metazoa > Arthropoda > Insecta > Diptera > Muscidae > Phaonia > Phaonia tiefii. The sequence continues at coordinate 49,857,811 of OZ008371.1, forward strand.
ACCAAAACCAATTGTAGGAGTTCCTTGTAATCGTCTCTGGGTTGTGATTCCATGAGTTTAATTTTGAAATCCGCAGATATGTTTTCAATTAATTCAGGAAGTACATGTTTTTTCACAGTCTCGTTGCTGATACCCGTGTCATATTGTTTCTTGTCGAGCTTTGCCCATGCATTTTGGAATCTCTTGAATATATCCGGGTGAGGTCCAGTTGTTGATCCAAACTTACATTCGAAAACACCTCTTAACATTACCTCAAGAATATGGTGGCGGCAAGGTAGGTAAAGCAGCTCTCTACCCAACATGTGTTCCAAAATTGTACAAGCCCCTTTGAACCTTCCTGTGTTTGATGCAGTGGTGTCGAAACACATTGCCTTGATAGTATGTGCGGCACCCCATTCCTCAAGACCCTCATATACAGCCAGGGATTGTTCTTCACCAGTGCTTCTCTCTACTTTAGGAACTCCTAGCAGTTGTTCATTTTCGCCATAAGAAATTAAAACAGCGATTCGTTGTCTCTGCTCTGTCTTTAGAAGGTCGGGTAAACGTTTTCCGTCCCAATGAACTACAACAGCTTCCTCCTCTGTTATATTAATTCGTTCCAAGATCTTCTCAGTGTATTTTTCTCTGAATATTTTTCGCTTTTCATGGCTGGCGGTTTTTGACACTTCGAACTCGTCAGGATTCTCACTAAGTGATTTTATGGTAAATATAAGTAACGATAAAAAAATAGGGATAGTTTCATGGTTAAAATTTCCCGAACGCCACGCTTCATCCTTTTGCTATGAGATGGTCCAGGACGTTCCTCGGTTACTTGAGAAGTACAAACGTCCATTCGCAGCACATCCTTGGAATCATCATCGCATGTGTTTTCCTCTTCATCACTGTCCTCGTCCTTATCTTCTTCATCATCAGTCTCTATGAACAAAATAAAGGACCAAATTAATTATACAAAAAGTTAGGTTGGCTAATGTTTTGTAATTGGTTATCTTGTTTTGTTAGTGCTTTTGTAAAAACAACAATAACAGCCAGGGAACGTAAACCTGCCTAGTAATAGTTCTATGTTCATTATAATTCAAGCTAAAATAAAATAATCTTACCTATGTCGAATAAACATTCACTTTGAATTTGCTGGTTCATTTTTGCACGTTCCTTCTTTTGTTTTCGTTCTTCAGCTTGCGAAAACTTCAGATCCACTCCAAGCATACAGCCGGGCCTACCCTATTCCCTTTGTTTCAAAAGAAACTCCTTGTCTTCTTCTGGTTTCATCATGGCTAAGGCATTTTGATGTGCAATATCAAAGATATCATCTACCTTTGAGGCGTACTCTTTGATTTTGTTCTTTGCAGAATCCGATTGTTTATTCCTGTACAATTGTATATCTCTCCACTGGGCGTGAAGTTTCTCTAACTTAGTAATACAATCTTCAATTGTTTGGTAGGAATCCGAGCTTTTTCCCAATAAATAAGGACTTCTTTTATAGTAATTCTGGCTGAATCTCTCAGATTTAACTTTACAATGCGCAAATTGTAAAACAAAGTGGCCAAAACCTGACGATTAGAGGGCAATTTACAACCCACTATCTGGTGAGTCATATTGCCAATAATAAAAATTTTAGCTTCTGATCTGCTCCTACGGTGCAGGTGGAAGCCATTGAAGGAAAAAAATACTAGAGACTCAAACACAATTCAAAAGCGTGTCAGCTACACTGAAAGCACCGCACAACTAAATCTAGCATACAGAGGCACATAAGTTTCAAAGGCTCCATTCGAGCTGATATAAGTATGTGTTTCTAGAAATAATTGTCTTTGTTTTGTCTGTTTGTGTTTATTTTATAACGGTATGACGCTTTTTTTTTTGTTTTCATTTCTTTCATGGCGTACACCAACAACTACTTTTTCTGTCTGTTGTTTTCATGACCCAGTTTGGTCTGGGGAATTTGCTGTTTCTTGGCGAGTTCTTGACCGATTTTGAAGTTGTGTAGCTTTTTGAAAAGAGAATTTGATACTCAAATCGATTCAGAAAAAACTGTTTGAAAAAAATAAACTATAGAACGAAATTTTCGTAAAAACTGAAAAATATTCATATTTTTCCCATATAAACACTCTTTCGATTCTGAAAGGCCTCTTAAAGACCTTTCCAACAAGCTGAAAAACAAAAAAATCCTACCACTGGCTCAGAAGTTAGCAATTTTACCCTACTACCCTCCGAATGCCAATCCGAAAATTTTGAACCCGCTGCCATTTCGCACCCTTTCATTTTCGGACATGGTCCTAGTGGACTTTTCTTCATGAAATGAGCCAAGGAATACGCTGGAGAAATTTGTCCGGAACTTCCTGAATCACCCTGTATATGGCCACGAGCTTTCTTTTTCATACTCTTTTATCAGCAAGGGGGCAACTTTTCTCCATAACTTCAAAACCAAAACGCATAAAATAAATTGCTTGCAACCGTGTCGTCCAAAGTACGATATCATGCTTTCGTCATAAAATAATTGCTGCACTGGATGGAAATTGTTCAACATATTTGCGTTCAGGTGATCTGTTATGGGACGAAGCTTCCACATTTTCTCACCATCGTGTACTTCTTTGGCACTGTCTTTAAAAATGGAGAAATTGTGATAGCTGCTGAAATCGGTTTCTTTGCATAGCCGAATATACCATTTCATTTCGCAAATCATCGCCAACATTCCAATATGACCTATAACTGGTGCTACCGTCATAACCACTCACTATCAAAATACCAATGTATGTTTTTAGCTCAGCCACAGTGATGTTTGGATGCGGTTTTCCAAGGAACACTGCGTATTTGTGAGATTCGTTAACAATGTGGTGTAATAATTCCTCATCGAAAAACTTTTCAAACTCCTCGTAAGGTGTGACGTTCTTGCAATCTTCAAAATTTGCTGATGGAAATGGAGGAGTCCCGGCAACTGAGGCATCTTTCACCCAGGTAAATTTAGTGGACTTATTCGCAAGTGGATATTGCAATGCAGACAACGTGGGTTTCACCTTTTTCAGGTTGTTTAACCGTGAAGAAAATGTCGACGTCGATGCTTCTGTCGAAGGCCTAGTTGATGGCTCAGACGATAAATTTGATACCAATTGTTTGTTGGAATTGTTTATTGGAATGTGCTAGGGTATTGATATATGTGCCATTGTTCATTATGAGTTCACAAGATGTCTTCAGTTGGCCCACACAACTGTTAACTGGAGCCCCAACGTCATCCTCAGCAGCATCATCTTCTCCACTACGTGCGCCCCTTTCAATTTCAGGTGGAAGAACGTACAGCGCAGTAACAGACTTAACTTCATCGGACAGTTCATTTATATAATCGATGGCCTCTTGTGCAAGTAAGTGGCCTAAAATTTACCCAAAAAACTGAAAAAAATACAAACCGATCTAGTGATCTATTTTTGTTTAATTATTTGGTCACACCTGTTCAAACTTTTGAAAAAAAAAAACACGCAAAATGTTTGAAAGCTGAGAAATGGAATTGTACAAACCCAATTTTAATTTATTCCGCAACAAAAAATACTTATTTGAAATCTCTTCAACATTATTTCATTTAAATATATTGCATACACACTTCTTGTAATACCGTGAATTCAGTATTTTGGCCATAATTTTGTTCTAAGTAGGTTTAGCATCCAATCGCTCCAACAAACACACAATTACTAGCTAAGGAATAAATTTGACGGAAGCACACACCCTTCACGAATCAAATATGTGCAAATTTATCGAAATCGGGAAATCACACGAATTTATGTATTTACTTTGGTCGGCTTATTGTGTGAGGGCAACACTAGGCTGATTCGGCTTAAGACCCAATGAAGCAGCAGTATCCCAACAAACAATTAGAAGAATTATTTTCGTATCAATATTGCGGAGATATAAGATTTTTATATTCATAAAAGATATTAACCATGAACAATTTGCGAATATTTTCCCTTTATCATTCTCATTCCCGAGACACTTTAGCAGCACTCATGGAATATATAATTTGTTTTTTGTCATTTGAAAAACAAAAATATTTTGACTAGAATGCTACTAAAAGCTGCATCTCTTCAGAATGGCCTACATAATTCCAAAAACACGGACTTATAGTATAAGGTAAGTAAAATTGATCTATGGAATGTGTTCATGATTCCAGATCTACTATATATGTATATCCAAAAAGTGCAGAAGAAGAAAACCCCAAGCGTTGCCACAGGCCAGTCAAATCCGGCCATACAAATCGTTTACGAAATTCAATAGCAACTCCATACCCAGGCTTTAAACTTTTGGTAAATTTGACCAAGTTCTAGGTATCACACTAAGCCCTTTAGTTATTGTTGTTAATGCACCCTAATAATATTTATATAATTTAAATGTTATTAAATTTATTTTTTATAGCAAAAAATATTTGGTTAAATATTTGCCTAACGTTGGATAATACAATTAACTAAATTATCATCAGTAATTTTTTTTTTAGATTTTATCAATTAACGCTTGCATAAATTATATTTATCACAATTCAATAGAAATTTAAGTATAATTACATATTAACATGTAAATTCTCTCCCCCTTTCCATTTGATACCATAAATAGTTTAATTTTAATGTTTAGAAAAACCAAACATGTGTTAATTAATGCAATTAATTCAATTTCATTTAAATCACATAATCATAGTGATAACGCATGTAAAGGATATCCATGCGGGATAACTTATGTAAAGTAAATTATAAATATTATACTAAATGATAGATGATTGGTTGAGCAATCTGAATATGATACTAACTCAGAAGCGTATTAAGTAATAAGAGAACATCAAAACCCAACTCTGTCGCTATAACTCAACTTGACAGCCCCAGCACTAGGACCAGATGCGTTGGTCTAAAGAATCGCCAGTCTTAAATTGAAATCATTAGAGAAACTTCGACAAATTCAAAAGTCAAATAGCCGCCCTCGGTTACGACATTTGTCTTCAAACAACGGTTTTAGGTTGGTAGCTGCTGTATAAGAACTCTCTTTGAAATATCGAGATTCGAGTAGATTAATCGGGTTATGGAATCCCACAATAGCGACATCTCATTTGTCACCGAAGTACGTTGGCTTAATACTGGTAGAACTCAATAATCATGCGATCACTGCTTTAACTACTCCGGCAAACACATATTGTGTAGAAAAGGTGTCGACCATCTTCTTTAACCTAAAGCTAGCAATGATTTTTTTTAATTTTTTTTTCACATTGACCAATACTCAGGTAATGCCGTGCATTGTATTGGACTTAGGAAGAAGGGATAGAGGTGGGTGGAAAAAGGGTGTAATGTTTGTTAATGTTTGATTTGAATCTCTCGATATTGAAAGAATTAGGGAATACACCCGCCGGAAGTTTATTCGACATACGAACTGTACGGCGAAAAAATGAATTCTCCCTGTAGTGAGGAGTTCTATCCACAGGCCAAGAAATAACAAATGGATGTGAACTACTGGAAAAGCGCGTTGAGCGATTAAATACTCTTACCTCCGGAATAGAGGCGTGTATCTCATATGAACACTTACCGTGAAAATACCGATACAAAAGTGATACGCAACTCACGTTTCGACGATGCTCTAAGGAAGCAACAGAGTTGGTTACCCTGCTATCTCCTATAAGCATTATCGCTCTCCGTTGTACGCGGTCCAGAAGCTCCAATGTGGACCTAGGGGTGCCAGCCCAAATATGAGAATTCTATTCCATTTTCGGCCTAATATATGAAATGTATATATTGAGGAGATCAGATGAGGTGAACAAGTTCTTACACCGCTTTAAAAAGCCTAAGCACTTGAAAGCTTCTTTGGACACGTTAAATACGTGATCATTCCACCGAACATCACACTGTATTTTCATGCCAAGAACTTCAAGAGCATCTGATTCCTCAATGTCCACACTATTCAAAGAAATAGGTGGCAGGGACATATCATTCGTGCGCTTGTGCGATAATATGCAGCACTGGGTCTTACGCTCATTAAATTCGACCCGATTCGACCTACCCCACTCAGTTACCTGGTGAATGTCCTGGTTGAGTGAGTCATTCATCATCCGTCTTCTCTCATGCACCGATCCTATATTCGTCAGAAGAGATCCCATCTACGACAACACGTATAGTGCGATCCCTGAGAAAATTCGATACAAATCGAGAGAAGTTACTACCTAAACCAAAAGCATTAACACGAGTACATCGTGCCAAACTCTATCAAAAGCTTTGGATATATTCAGGGCCACTATTTTACTCTCTCCCAGCCTATGAATAGACCGACTCCACTGTTCAGAGAGGAACGCCATCAGATCACCAGTAGAACGGTTTCTGCGGAAGCCATACTGTCGATCACTTAGTACACTGTTAAGTTCCAGATAATTCACCAGATAGTAATTTACCATGGTCTCCATCACTTTAGAGAGTGTAGAGCATATTGCAATTGACCGGTAGTTTTCGGGGTTACTAGCCTCACCCTTTTTCGGGATAGGCTGAACATTGGCAACTTTCCAACGCGAAGGAAATATACCCGCACGGTATGAGCGATGAAAAAGATTGCGCAATGGACGAGCAAGCGTCGAAGAGCACTTTTTGAGAACAAGTGCTGGTATTCCATCCTGCCCGGGGATTTATTTTCGTCGAGCTCTGCGAGAACCTTTTTAACCCCACGTTTTCGAAAAAATATCTGAGCCATTGAGCTGGATATGTTGTCAATCACGGGGACTGGTTGATTGCTATCCGGCAAAGAAGAGTTATTTGCAAAAATTTCAACCAAGAGGTTAGCCTTATCAACCGTGTCAGTAAATATATGATCATCTTTGATAAGAGTTGGAATTGAAGAGGAACTGTTATTCTTTACTCTCTTAACAAATGACACAAAGCTCTTACTTCCCCTGTGAGAAGAAAGAATTTTAGCACGAAGACGCTGTTCGTATAGAAGCTCAGCGCGTAGTAGTACTTTGGCACAATTTGATCTTGTTTTTTTTGCGCAGCTCGTCAGTAATTGGATTTTTATCCACAGTCCAATTATTGAAAGCTTCTTGCATGTCTGATTAAACCAGCACTTATTAGATGATTTAATCGAAATTATTTTCGTGGGAATAAATATTTTCATTCCCGTTAAAATAATATTTTCCACCAGTTCTGCCGCAGCATCGACATCATTGTCAAGAAAACAGAGATTTGACTCTGAATTTCAACCATAGGCAGTTAAATTCAGGATCTGTTGAGTCCAGTTGCGGTATGGACTGAAATACAACGTAATTTCGAACGTAAACCACAAGGCCTCTGTGAGGAAAAATAAAAAAACAGCAGACAGTTGTCCGAGGACTTCGGCCACGGAGTGTCCCTGCAGACTGTGTCAGAGACACGGCCATTAAGTTTAACGTAGAATACGCCATCCGATAAGACAGAAAACATATACTATAACAATAAATTCATTTGCTTACATTATTTATCATTTATTGTTATATATGTTTTCTGTCTTATCGGATGGCGTATTCTACGTTAAACTTAATGGCCGTGTCTCTGACACAGCCTGCAGGGACAGTCCGTGGCCGAAGGCCTCGGACAACTGTCTGCTGTAATTTTTATATTTACCAACGGCATTTGATTCAAGTCCGTTTAAAAAAAATATATTATGTTAAATTTTTTTAAACTTAATTTAATTTATGTATTTTAATTAATATTTTTATTGAAATAAGTTCTGCGAATGTTGAGAGGGCCGCCCTAATATTAAAAAAGGTTTACCTTATCGAGTCTTCGCATTAGCATTCGAGCGTTGTGTGAAAGCTTTACGCTTTACAATTCAAAATTAATGTTACTTACTGTTTGTTTCACTTTTTACTAGATACATGTTGCCAAGCAACATTAGCTTGCTGTTCGTTTCACTTTTTACTAGATACATGTTCCTAAGCAATGTTGAGCAACCAAAAACACTCAACCAAACACCACACATATGTTTGAGTGCATGTGTTTAAAAAAATGTGGATTAATTTTATATTTAAGTAAAACAAAATATTACCACATAGTTACACAGACTTTACACGATGCCATTTTTTAACCATGCAATTTGCGTTTGTTGATAAGGGGTGTAGAGAAGCAAGAAGGGAGGAAAAAATGGCACGACGCGCCACCGCACCGGGTTTCATGAAATTTTATTGCAATTCTCTTCGTGCTCGTTCCGCATTTGTTATCATTTTGATATTTCATTCTTTCATTCTAGTTTTTCGTGTGTTGTGTTACATTGTTAGAGTTTACGTGAAATAATTTAAAAGAAGTTAAAAAAAAGAAAAAGAAAGTTAAACACAAAAATTAATTAAAAATAATAAAGAACAATTTAATTTCTTTCTTCGAAAAAGCAATTTTTAGACTTATGGAGAACAAAATTTGACCGCTTACAAAAATGAACAGCACACACAAGAACACTCACTAAAGAGAGATGTCAGAAAAAATGGCAAGGACTAATATCATCAGATGGCAACGTGTAAAGGCACAAAGATTTGCGCTGCAATTTCAAAAGAGAATTGATAAAAATGGCAGCTAAAAATGGCATCGTGTAAAGATGGTGTTAGATATAAAAATAGTCATAACTTGAAAACTAAAGCTTCGATTAAAAACATTTAACCAAATTCGGGTTTACCATACTCTATTTAGCAAAGAACCATATTTTAGAAGAAGAAACAAACACAACAACAAAAATAGTCCCAAATTATAGGAAGAGATAGAGGGTATTGCATTCAGAAAAAATAAGTATGTATGATAGAGAAATTACAAAATTGACCATAAAATCTCATTTTTTTTTATTTTTTATTTCCAAATTAGTACCATAGGTGTGCCTTATTTTACCGAATATTTTAACATCAAAAACGCATTTTTACAAAAACGTAAGATAGAGGGTTTTGAATATAAGCTCTCGATATTTCTATTTTTACGAAATCTGATCTGTGGAGCTCGTAAAAGAGATATAAATTTTTAAAAATGTCTAAAACGACATACGCAAATTCAAGATGAAGGATTCTCGTCTGCGAAATCCTCTAGTAAAATCTATGCCACAATAAATTAGTAGAATATCTGGATATTTTCCCGGTTATTTTTGTGCTGTTTTCTTGAGCTTGTTTCAAAAGGGAACAAAAAGGACATCAAAAAATAACGATAGAGAATTTTGGTCTATGACGACCCATAATGAAATTTAATGGGGAATACATTCGCAAAACATTTTGAATCCGTTGCTGGTCATTTTAGTGTAAATTTTTGGTACTTTTTGAACAACCGACGAAAAGGACCCTTTAAACTTTGCAATAGAGCATTTGAATATTCTCCGTAAATAATTCCTGTAAAATTTGAGTGAAGATATTTTATCCCAATTCAAGATTTATACTCGATTTTTAAGTTTATTTCGGACAGTATCGGATAAGAAAATTCAAACTTGACACGACCATACAAAAAAAAAGGGTAGCTATACAGCGGTCTAAATTTGTGGGGTTTAACAATACTCACCTCGTGTGATCATTTGGTGTAGGAATCGTCCACCCCCAAAGCTAAAACCTAATTGTTGTTGCATAGAGCAATAAATCTATGTTTTATGAAGGAATAAAAAAATGGTTTCCCATTACAGCCTATGAAGGAATTGGGGAGTGCGTCTGACAACCGCTGACCTGTGCGCTTTCTAGTTTCTTTTTCGCACTGATTGGGACCTAGAGTTTCACACCGGTTGCGAACGGTGTTTTGCGAAGCTTTTTTATGGCTAAATACTCGATAGTAGTATTTCTCAATTGCCACACATTTGTTATTCTTAGGTGTAAGAATTTAGTAACTGTAAATAATGATAAATATTTTTACCATCGCCAATTTCTTAGGCAATCATTGTTCGTTTTTATGAACCAAATGAAAAGTTATCGATAAATCTGATAAATTTGTGGCTGCTTACAATGAAGCAAATCGTTAAAGTGACCTGAAAGTAAATCAACACAAAAATTGGTGCTGTAAATTTGATATAAATTACGAGTATAACGAACAGTATAGAGTAGTGTATCGAAAAATGTAGACACATCGCAAGGATTAAATATGTAATAACTTATCTCTCCCCTATCCCTTCATGGGATGCAATATGGAAATAATGGAAAATATTTATTTATTTTTTACTCATTCTTTTTTACTTTTAATGTAAGTCTAATATAAAAATACCTATTATAGCGCTCTAGCATGTTTGGAGTTTGCATTAGAAAGTAAAGTGTGCCCTTCATTGTGGCCGTCGGTGGTGCAATGGTTAGTGTGCGCGCCTTTTGTACTTGAGATCCTGGGTTCGATCCCTGCTCTGACCACCTTAAAATTTCTTTCGACGGCGGTCACCTGGCATAGTGACGGCGACACTATCGAGTATTTAGCCATGAAAAAGCTTCTCAAAATACCGTTCGGAACCGGTGTAAAACTGTAGGTCCCAATCAGTGAGAATAAAAGTAGAAAGCGCACAGCTGACTGGTTGTGAGAAGCTCTCCCCGATTCCTTCAAGGAATGTAATGGGAAAGCATTGTTGTTGTTGCTGTTCCCTTCATTTTATTGCTAATACCTCCAAGATGACTTTTGGCATCTCAAGTCTAAGACATAAAAAACAAGTAACTCCCAAAATAACTCCATAACAACTACACATGACGAACGAACTACCTAGTGCTTTATTTGAAGAATTCGCTTCCTAACTACGCGAGACATTCATTGTTATCAAGGCATTCACAAAAACTGGTGTTGGAAGTGGTTTCCCAAATAGAAGCACAGTCTGCTTCCTACATATACTAGCAACATGGGTACAATACTGCGCTCATTTTGTTCCGTTTTGTTCTGTCCATCTGTTCGACTGCCTGCTCGTGTATAAGCATTTAGAACTTCAAATTGTTCTTCTGCATTGGATCCCTATTTGTTGGCTACAAAAAAGCTTTAAGGCAGTGGGAAATGTGCTGATATTGTTTGTGGCTTGTATTGTTGTTCGAAATGTTGTTGTTGGTATTATTTGTGCTATTGTTAGGGATGTTTCTGTTGGTGCCGGGGTTTTCTGTTGTCATGTCAGTTTTCGGATTGAAGAGTTTTACAAAACACTGCGTTCGTTAACTTCTGTTAGTTAAAAATAAATGAATATTGCTGATATGGTTTGCAACTTTTATTGTTGTTTAAAATTTTGTTGTTGATATTATTTTAACTATTGTTCGGATTGTTGCTTTGGTGCTAGAGTTTCCTGTTGCCATCTCAGTTTTCGGATTGAAGTGTTTTTGTAAAAACTGCGTTTATTAACTTATGCTTGTTAAAAATAAGTAATTTTTGTTAGCTGTTTGTTATATGCACCTGTTTCCCTTCTTTTGTTGTAGATTTCTGTTCTGTTTCAGATTTAAAACTTCTGTTATTTTTAAGATCAACTTTATATTGTTCGCGTTTTTTCATTTCAGTTTTATTTTCATTATAATTTGGAGGGTATCTTTTGTTATTTTCTATCTGTGTAAATTTTAGTATTTTAGTACTGACAATAATCTGAAACTGACTAATAATGAAATGTAACCATTTTCAAGGATCTTTTTACACACAGGTATGGTAACCACACGCTGAAAAATATCGGTCCAGAAACATATTGCAGGAAATATTTACATGTTAGCAAGTATTGTTTTTATGAATTGAAGATCTGCTGCTTTTTTTGTGCGGTTTTCAACAAATAAAACCAAATTTGGGTCTCACAGCATATGTACATAAATTATTAATTGTTTTACCATTACATTCCATCAAGGAATTGGGGAGAGGTTCTCACAAACAGTGAGCTCTGCGCTTTATAGTTGTATACTCACTGATTGGGACCTACATTGTTTACACCGATTCCGAGCGGTATTTTGAGAAGCTTTTTCATTGGTTAATACTCGATAGTGTCGCTGTCACAATGCGAGGTGATCGTCAGCGAAGAAATTTTAAGGTGGCAAAAGCAGGCATCGAACCGATTATCTCGTGTAAAAGAGGCGCGCACACTACCCAATGCACCACCGACGGCTACGTTTTATATCATTATATTACAGGAGCTTTTAGCAAAATATGGTGTTGTTGTGAATTTCATTATTTTACGAAGAGTATCGTTTGGATCACCCCACATCCAACCAACTTTTTTGTATGGGTTGTATCAGACTGGGTGTGGGAAAAACACAAATTTTCCTTAGAAGAGTGTCATTTGGACAAATATTGTCTAGTAGCAAATTTCATAAAGATTGGTTCGGACTTGCTGGAGTTATCTTACTGAACAACCATCGGCCGGGCAAATTTTGTATGGGGCTTAACTAACTAGACATTTACAGATTCTTAACCAATGTTTGAGTTGAAGCTAATCTCACATATCAAAGCAAAGTTTTAGAAGAAACATGATTTTGAAGTAAATCTGTCGATTTATATGGGAGGTACCAGAATGGGTGTGGTCAAAACCCACATTTTCAATTCCAACTAAGTTTGGACATATAATAGTCACTAACAATATCTCATTGTAATCGGTAAAGACTTACGGTATTTATCGTGTTGACCACCAAGACAGCCACACAGCGAGCCAACCAGCCAGCAAGCCGACCAGCAATTCAGCCAGCCAGAAAGCTGGTAACTCTATATAAAAATGTGGTAACCCTTAACGGTTCTTATTTTTTTTAAATTCTACTATTTTACCACTTACGTTTTTTTCTCATTAATCAATTAACTGTACCAAACAAGATTCAGTATAGTAGCAAATATGGTAATCAAAGAAAACAATTTATAAAATGTGTTTTTCGTAACCCTTGAACTTGTCGAACGATTTTGCTAATTTTTCACATCACATATCTGATGATACTATCAAACATTATTCTGGAAAATCCTACATCCCTTTTAAAAATTGTCGACGTGTTCGCAGGTTCCCCTTGGATGGACAGACAAAAGCGAAAAGATCTAACAGGTGGCGCAAAAGTAAACTTCCGATGTTTTTTTGGCTGTAATTTAAAAAAAAAATTAAAATCTTTGATTCTTCTTGTGGATTATTTTTATTTGGTCTTTTAATTTTTTTTTACATCAAGTCGAGAATATGATGTCATGTAAATGGCCGCCGTACAGTTGATTGTCATTTGAGCCCTTTTTATGGCATTTTCCATCACTTTGGCCAAAACTTCCGGCGATACGTCCTCACATTCTTGACGGATATTGTTTTTAAGAGCTGCAAGAGTCTGAGGCTGGTTGACATAAACCCGCGACTTCAAAAAGCCCCACAAAAAGAAGTCTGGAGCGGTCAAATCAGGCGATCTTGCTGGCCAGTGCAAATCGCCAAAACGGGAGATTAGGCGCCTGGGAAATGCATCCTTCAGCATATCGGTTGTGGCACGTGCAGTGTGTGCCGTTGCACCGTCCTGTTAGAACCACATGTTTTCCAATCCCAATTCGTCAAGTTGCGGCAAAAAGAACTCGTTGATCATTGCTCTGTAGCGCTCACGGCGCTTCCATGACATCGACGGCGTTTCCATTACATCCTCGGCTACAGCAGCAATATTCTCTGCAGAACGGCCACGCCTGGCAGCATCTCGTGTTGTGCCAGTCTCTTCGAGGCGAGCGACTAAACGTCGCAGTGTTTCACCAGTAGGCGTTGGACGGCCAGGAAATCTGCGACGAAATTCACGTTGTTCCAAAGTCACCGACCGATTATTGGTCAAATAAATAGTCAGCAATATTCCGCGTTCTGGAGCAGTGTAGCGTAACATTGTTTATCAACGTGTATTTCGCATGTGTTTACTACACTAATGTCAAAACAGAACTGACATTAGGGGCCAATCGCAAAATTTAAAGCATTTTCTGATAGGAGGATTACTTCTGCGCCACCTGTTCAACATCTGGGAGATATTGGAATTCTATTGTATTCTCTAGATTCACAATCGGTTTCCCATTTCTGCAAAGCCGTGTTTTACGCTGTAATCCAATTCAAGGTTAGATAAAAAATGTATAATTATATAATTTAAGTAAAACTCAGATGAGGTGTCAGGGGGCACCCGGTTGGAACGAAGTTCTTTTCGCTATATATTATGTAGCAGTTAGTTCCATCAAGACTAATACCCTTTCACATTTACCGCGTTTCATCTGAAACGCCGGCGTTTCGCTCTCTTTCGATGATTTCAGCGAAACACACTTTAATTGGCACTTATTTCCATACAAAAAAAAACCCAAACATTATGCTCTTTTTACTGTAGTTTGTTTGAAACCACAGTAAAAATGAGAGAGAGCACAGTGTTGTACTGCAATAGTAGTAAAAAAAGGAGTAAAATGAAAAAATTTCCATTGCTGGTTCAAAGCAAATGTCAGAAAAATGAGGGAAAACAAATCTGTTTGTATACATTTCTAGTTTGCTTTGTGGTGGTAAGTACTTATTGCAATGTGATTTATGAATATAATCATTTACATCTTTGAAAGCATTCATTGCTTTATCATACAATGATATAAATTCTAATATTATAAAAATTACATTAATTTTTATATCCTCCACTGTAAGTGATAGAGGGTATATATCAGTTTGTCATTCTGATTGTAACATATAGAAATAAGGCTTTGCGACCCCACAAAGTAAATATATTCATGATCCTTATATCAACCGGAGTCGATATAGCCATGTCCGTCTGTTGAAAACATTCTCACGACTTCAATCGGCGATAACGCGGTTTGGTTTTTGGCCAGAATGTTCCACGTATTCCTGAGCAGTTTGGTATTGAAAATCAGCGAAATTGGTCCATTGGAAAAAATTTTATGATTGGAAACGTAAAAAAACTCATAAAATTTTCACATTAATTTTTGTAGTTTTATACTAAACTACTCCTTTTGCAGTGTGGTGAATTTCCATGTTGAAAATCTTTGCTGTTCTCTATAATAGGTAAGTACTTTTTTAGAATGTTTAGTTTACTTTCATGTATTCATACATTTATATGAATTTTGTCACATTTCATCCAAGGTCTCTGTGGCCTGATGGGTAAAGGGTTGCGCGTTGGGGTCTGAGGTTGCGCGTTGGGGTCTGAGGGTTGTTCTTCAAAAAATGCTTTTTTATTTTTAAGCTTATTTTTATATTTTTTAAAAAAGTAAATTTTCTTAAAAAAGGTCTTTTTAAAATTTAATATTTTGCTGGTTAACACTAAGGTGGAGGAGGGTATCAAAGATTCGGCACAGCCGAATTTAACACTTTTACTTGTTTGATATTATTTTATATTTCTTTATTCACAAATGTGCGTTTGTGTTGTTTACAGTCAATACAGAAAACACAAAACAGAAATGGGAAATGTCACATGAAACCACAGTAGTTAACAAAAGCACAATGTGAACACCATGGTTTCGAAATGATCTCAAGAGAGCGAAACGCCGGCGTCCCAGCTGAAACGCGGTAAATATGAATAAGCTATAAGGCGCCCGTTGAAAAATACGATAATTTAAATGGATCTTTAAGAAAATATACTTTTTGTAAAATCATAAACTTTATTTTAAGGAAAAAGTATTTTTTTATAGAATGTATTTTTTAAAGGAAAAAGTATATTTTTCCTGTATATATATTTCCTTTTTGTAAGAATATATATTATAATTTCCCGAAAACGTTCTCTCTTTTAAGAGCTATTGCCGTCGGGGGTGCAATGGTTAGTGTGCGCGCCTCTTGTACTTGAGATCCTGGGTTCGATGCCTGCTCTGACCACATTCAAATTTCTTACGACGACACTATCGACTACTTCGCCATGAAAAAAGCTTCTCAAAGTACCGTTCCGAACCGGCGTAAAACGGTAGATCCCAATGAGTGAGTATAAAACTACAAAGCGCACAGCTCACTGGTTGTGACAAGTACTCCCTGATTCCTTCATGGGATGTAAAGGGAAACCATTTATGTTATTTTTAAGAAATGGTACTATTTACTTTCTGTAACAGAACGCCATAAAGATATGAATGTTTCTTTTTTTTACCAAGAAGTACTTTTTTCAGAACAGGTACTTTTTACCGAAGTGGTACTCTTTTCAGGAAAAGATTATTTTTTTAGGAAAATATACTTATTTTCAGAAAGGCTGCTTACCTCAAGAACCGAAAAGGCATTATATTATTTTTAAGAAAATATACTTTTAAGAAAAGGAATTTTTGTAACAAAATGAAATTTTTAAGGGAAGATATTTTTTTGAAGAAAAGGTTTTTTGAAGAAATGGGAATTTTTTTTAGAATTGGTCCTTTTTTCAAGAATTGGTACATTTTTAAGACTAGGTACCTATCTCAAGAAAAGTTATTTAGTTTCACAAAAAATTTACTCTTTAAAGAAAGGTCTTTTATTACGAAAAGACGATTTGTTGTAAGAAAATGTAATTTTTTAAGAAAAGGTACTAATTTTAAAAAAATTATTTTTTTAAGAAAATTTACTTTTTGGAAGAAAAATTTCCTTTTTTTTAAGCAAAGGTACTTCTTTAAGACAAGGTTTTTGTTTAAAGGTACTTCTTGTTTAAAAATATGAATTGGTATTTTGTTTTAGAAAATTTAGTTTTTTGAAAAATGACAGTTATTTAAGAAACTATTCTTTTATTAAACTACTTTCACTTTGGCTTTTCTAAATTTACTTTTTATACGGTTAAAAACTACAATACTACTATATATTGGTTACAGGCTAAACCTAGAAAACTTCCCATTAAACTAGAAATTTCCCAATATATGTGAGACATATGGTTAGCCTTGACACAAACCACAGCGAAAGTAAACAAAATACGGACAAAAGTTGTTTAATTTTTTTTCATTTAGAAGAAATTTCCCAACATATGTGAGACATCTAGTTAGTCTAGACACAAACCAAAGCAAAAGTAAACAATATACTAGTTGATAATACTGGGTTGTAGCAAAATAGAGTTCGGACAAAAGTTGTTTAATTTTTTTTCATTTAGCCCCCACCCCGCATCGTGCGATAAGAAACTTCGTTCCAAAAGTTGTTTCCAAACCTTGTCTATCGATTTTGCTCAGTTTTCACACTATATATCTGATGATCTTATCAAACATTATGCTGGAAATCGAAACATTTTCGACGTGTTCGCAGGTTCTGGGAGTCATGAGTATTCTATTCTATTCTCCCCGGTCCCTTCACGGGATGTAATGGGAAACCATTTATTTTTTATTTTTTTATTCTCTAGATTCATAATCGGTTTTCCCTATTTTTTTTTCGCGAAGACTTTCACTCAGGGGATGTCCCCTATAAATGCAGTGCATTGCATTGGACTTAGGAAAATGGGATAGGAGTAGGGGAAAGAGAGAAAAGTACTTGTTAATATTTGACTTAAACTTGCTGATGTAGTAAGTAGTGGGGAATACACTTGCCTGAAGCTTATTCCACATACGGAGTGTTCGGCTGAAGAACGAATTGTTTCTGTAATACGCAGTTGGATCCAACGGCCAGGAAACAGAAAAGAGATGAGTTCCGCTTGAAAACCGCGTCGTGCGGTTAAACATCCTAAGTTCTTGAATGAGAACATGTAAGTCGGCGGAACACTTTCCATGGAAATACCTATAAAATACCGAGGCACAGGTAACACTTCGTCGATGCTCCAAGGAGGCAACAGTGCTGGATACACTGCTGTCGCCTACCAGCTTCAACGCTCTCGTTTGCACGCGGTCTAGGAGCTCCAAGGTGGACGCTGGAGCCCTAGCCCAAATATGAGAGTTCAATTCCATTTTTGGCCGAATATACGTGGTGTAGATACTGAGGAGTTCGGGTAAGGTGAAAAATCGTTTACACCGCTTTAAAAAGGCCGGGCACTTGAATGCTTCTTTCGATACGTTGAAAATGTGCTTATTCCAACGAATGTCACATTGTACTCGTATCTTCAAGCTCACAACATCAATAGCTTCCGATTCACCAACATCTAAACCACCCATTGAAATCATTGGCAGGGTCGAGTCCCCAGTGTGTTTGTGCGATATTCTGCAACACAGTTTTTTGCGCGCATTAAATTCGAATCGGTTTTCCCTGCCCCACTCACTAATCAGATGCAAATCATGATAAAGTGTGTCATTCATTGTTCGTCTCTTTCCTTGCACTACGGAAAGATTGGGTCGACGATCGAACTAATATGAGTGACATAAATTACTATCATCACCGAAGGAGTAGATGGGATTGGTAGTCCGATCCAGAAGGTCATTGATAAAAATAAGAAAAAACAAGTAAAAGTGTTAAATTCGGTTGTGCCGAATCTTTGATACCCTCCACCTTAGTGTTAACCAGCAAAATATTAAATTTGAAAAAGGACCTTTTTTAAGAAAATGTACTTTTTTAAAAAAAATAAAAATAAGTTACTTGTTCACAAATGCAATTACTTGTTCACAAATGCTCACAAATGCAGGATGCTCACAAATGCTCACAAATGCAGGATGCTCACAACTGCAGGATGCTCACAAATGCTCACATTGAAAATGTACTTAAGAAAATGTACTTTGAAATGTACTTTGAAATGTACTTTGAAATGTACTTAATGTACTTTTAAATGTACTTAAGAAATGTACTTAAGAAATGTACTTAATGAAATGTACTTAAGAAATGTACTTTGAGATGTACTTAATGTACCTAATGTACTTTGAAATGTACTTTGAAATGTACTTAAGAAATGTACTTTTTTTTAAGAAAATTTACTTTTTTTAAAAAAATAAAAATAAGTTACTTGTTCACTAGTAAAATAAAAAAGCATTTTTTAAAAATATAAAAGCATTTTTTGAAGAACTGTTAAAAAAAAACAAGCTGCAAAGCATTTTTTAAAAATAAAAAAGCGTTTTTTTAAGAACTGTTAAAAAAAAAACAAGCTGGGACGAGAGTGGAACCAACAACCCTCAGACTCCAACGCGCAACCCTTTACCCATCAAGCCACAGCGACCTTAGATGAAGTGTGACAAAATTCATATAAATGTATGAACACATGGATGTACATCTAAACATTCTAAAGTACAACCTATTATAAAGAACAACAAAGATTTTCAACATGGAAATTCACCACACGGCAAAAGGAGTAGTTTAGTATAAAACTACAAAAATTAATGTGAAAATTTTATGAGTTTTTTTACGTTTCCAATCATAAAATTTTTTCCAATGGACCAATTTCGCTGATTTTAAATACCAAACTGCTCAAGAAAGAATACGTGGAACATTCTGGCCAAAAACCAAACCGCGTTATCGCCGATTGCAGTCGTGAGAATGTTTTCAACAGACGGACAGACGAACATGGCTATACCCACTCCGGTTGTTATAAGGATCAAGAATATATTTACTTTATGGGGTCGCAATGCCTTACAATCAGAATGACAAACTGATATACATATACCCCCTATCACTTGCAGTGGAGGCTATAAAAAAAAATAAACAAAAAACCGAGTGGTACGTTGTCATGCTTGTAATCAAATTGAAGGTTTGATCAAAAATTTAAAATTTATAATTATATAATTAAATTTAAATAAAAAATTAAATAGAATACAGTATAAAAAGTATTTTCTTACCAAAGTATAACTATTTTGTGTACGAATTTATTTTCTCTTGGTTCAAATGAATTTGAAAACTAATTGACTTCGCGTGGTATCCAGAACACTGTATAAACTTTGTTATTGCATGGATATGACAATGCAACTTCAAACCGCTCACATGTGTTCGGTTGATGTCCACAAAAATAATATAATTCCTAAAAAATTAAAAATCAAACCTTAAATACAAAACCAAATGTATTAATGGTTAGATGTATTCATTTATTCATTTCAGCGAAAATCCAATATTATTGTTCAAACGAAATCATTAGCTCGGGGCGATTAACCAAATTTTATGACATTCTGGCAAAGTTGCAAGAGTGATATGAAAAAATGTGGGTCTTCTACAAAAAAAGAAAATAAAATTAAACAAATTGGCTTTAAATTGGTTAACGTGACGGAGTGTTTCCTTGTTTTTGTAAGCCTTTCACTCAATTATGTGTAAAACCTCTTTACAGCGTATATCTTGCAAATTTAGCATTTGCATTTGGCAAAACATTGGCAGCGTATTCTGGTGCCTCCAGGAAAAACTTATGTTGTTGTCCGGTTTGTTAGTTTACTGTTGATATTGAATGTTGCGTGGTTAGCAGCATTTTATATAGCAACGACACTGTTGTTTTTTTTTCGTTGCCACTGGGCTATGATTATTTTAACAACTTAACTATGGTTTTTCCTGTTTTATTTTGTACTTGTTGGGTGTTTCTGTAATTTTGACTACTAGAACATTTGCTGCTGTTGAAAAAATTCCTTTAATTTTTCTATTGGTAATTGAGTTATTGTTGAGAGGTTATTTTTCGGTATAAATGAAGCCTTTGTTGTGTGGGAAACAGTTTATACTATATCGTCATCACTACTTGGGTAAGAGATACAGTAGAAAGATTAGCACTGTGTAATTTGACAGCCGATTTTTGAGGAAAAATGTAGACAAAATCTTAACAATGTGTCTTTGTTGTACGTGGACTAGGGTGGGGCAAAATAAAAAAGTTTGTCAAAATCTTGCTCCCCAGGCATTTTCTTATTTCATTTATCAATATAAATGAAAAGTTAGCTCAATCGGAGTACTCTACGCCTTGCCCCCACATAGTTGTCAAATATGTATGGTTCGTTAGAATAACGTTATATTTGAATGTGTAGTAGTTGTAGTACTGTAGTAGGATTGTTTCAAACTTCATTTTAAATTTGTGTTAGTGATCCAATATATTGTATTCTTCCTTACAGGGATCTGTGGACAGTGTGGAACAATAGTGGCAATACTGGCAAAACTTCAAGTTAGTCAAACTTCAGTTCTTCACTGACTAGACAGTGACGAGTGACCATAAATGGCAAAGTGTGCAGAAACCCCCACCCTGCCTTCCAAAACTGAACTGTGGTTATTAGGCAAAAACATCAGTGAATTACCATCTTCACGAATACCAACAAAAGGAGATGTACTACGATATTTCTGTTACGTTAAGGATGGACCGATGAAACACGAGAAATTTATTAATTTCAACAGTGCGATCGCAGATAAAATGTGTGCGGAAGTACAGCTTCAATGGACAAAGGCAGGAATCGAAAGTCAACGGAAAGACAAAGTGGAGGCCAAAATACTTGATGTATATGAGAGTTACAGAGTTATCAAGAAACAGAAGGGACCTAAATCTAATGAGAAGAAGGAGCAGAGTTTTGTTGATGATATGAAGAACTATTGATTTGTGGCGCATCGAGATGCAAAGCACAAGATAGAGACAGATCGATTTCGCTTACCAAGTCAGAAAAATGAAGACATACAATTTCTCACAGCCTCGAAAGTTGGAAAGAAGGTTTTATTTGGCACAGAAGATAAGAAATATTCCAAGAAAGTAAATAATAAGTTAGAAAGGGAATCACTGGAATCACCAAGGCAAAAAGTTGAGGACCAACACAAGAAAGATCTGAATAAGAATGCGGAGGAAAGTGATTATGACCACACTCCCGATAGTCTCGAAAATAACCCTGACCCTGATACAGACTTTGAAATCCCTTCCTATTCTGGTTATCGACCACCCAAACGCCGGGAAAAAGTGCCCTTGGAGCTCCCTCGTAATTCACTAAAAACTGGAAGAATCGCACAAATGGCTCACCGCTTGAAATTGCCTTCTGCTCAGAGCACTGCTTTTGTAGCTTCAATTGTATCGGAAGGAGGAGGTGACATAGATAAAATGACTCTGTCCAAGAGAAGCACGAGAAGAGCTGGGCAGAAAGTGTGTAAAGAAATTGCAGAAGAAATTAAGGCTTCGTTCATTCCTCCACAACATTCAGTAATGCATTGGGTAGAAAAAATTATTCCAGGAGATCATGAGCGTCTGGCAATTCTTATATCTGGCATTCCTGACTACAAGGAAGGGAAACTTCTTGGAATACCCATGATTGATGATGAAACGGGTTTAACCCAAGCCAATAGCTGTATTAGTGTCTTACACGAGTGGAAAGTTGCACCTACTGTGGTCGGAATGAGTTTTGATACCACAGCATCCAACTCTGGATGGATGAACGGTGCGTGCTTCATTGTCGAAAAAATACTTGAAAGAAAGTTGTTTTAATTTGCATGTCGTCACCACATATATGAACGAATCCTTTGTTCTGTGTGGCGTGTTCTGTTCGGCGAAACAAGTAGCCCTGACACTCCAGAATTCAAAGACCTCATATCATACAATCACTGATCACAACTCAAACTTTAAAACCCTGGAGATCCGTAACCGCAAATTACAACTTCGAAGCAATGATGTCACCATGTTTCTTTATGAGCAACTTACCAACGCTAATACCAACAACAGTGTTGGTCCTCGTGGATTGCAATGGTTGAAACCAGGGGCATACCACCATGCACGTTGGATGTCAACTATCATATACTCAACAAAGATGTTGCATTTGGTCATCTATTGCAGTTGGATCCTGAGAAGATGAATAAACTTGAACGTCTATGTATCTTCAACACACTCTACTATATAAAACCTTGGCTGATGGCATCTCATGGTGTTGATGCTCCGATCACTGATCTTCAACTGTGGCATGACCTGAAAGAATACCATGCAATTGATCCAGAAGTATCAGATGCAGCTGTTTCCGCAATGGAGAGGCATTTCTGGTATGTCACAGAGGAGTTGGCTCCATTTTCACTATTCTCTAACCAAGTACCTGAAGCATAGAAACGGAAAATTGCATGCCAACTACGCAAAGTGAAGCCTTCTCATTCTGAACTATTGGAATTAGGAGTTCCTGTATTCCCCACACTGAATTCATCTTCCAAATTAGTATCCTTGATTGGACCCAAGTCATGGTTGCTATTTCAAACGCTTGGATTCAGATTTGACTAGTTGACCAAACCACCTAGTCAATGGGAGGGAGACACTGCTTACCAGGAAATTGCAAAATTTGCACGACATGTTAAAGTAGTTAACGACCTGTCAGAAAGAGCGGTTGAGCTTATCCAAGATTATGCCCACAACATTACAAAGAATGAAGTACAGAGGCAATATATTTTGCAAGTCGTTGAGCAACACCGACACCTTATTCCAGACTTCAAAAAACAGACTCTTAAAAATGTGTAAAAGTCAACGACATCCATGTTAATAATCCAAAACCTATAAAGTGTTTGTTTTGTTATATGTTTTTGTTTCATAGCATCAAAGTATTTCATATAAAGGTGATTCAGTAATCAGTATGTTGTAATGATTTTTGAAAACGTGGGGCCAACTGTCATTATATTTCTTTTGGGCATGTAATAAATACCAGATTACATTGATTATCTATTGTTCGCGTTTCCTTTATTATGGTAAATAGACCAGATGCCAGGGGCAAGGCTTAGAGTACTCCAATAGAGCTCCAATAGAGCTGATCATTTATATTGATAAATGAAATGGGAAAATGCCTGGGGAGCAAGATTTTGACAAACTTTTTTTTTTTTGCCCCACCCTAATGTCGACTTTAGAACAAAAGGTGATTTCCGTTATAAACAAAACCACACACAGAATTAAAAATAAAATTAACATATATGTGTCAAAGTCAAAATGTTTTAAATTTTGGGGTTGAAAGAATTATCAAATTTTTCATGTGCACGCGTAGGGAAATCTATCAAAGTGAACACATGCAAATAAGATACAGCGTAAGCATCACATACGTGGTTGCTGTACAACAATAGTCTTTACCTGAACATAAGTATGATGGTATTGACGTAGCGGCAGCGACCAAATAAGCAGGTCATCGTCGCCATAGAGTATTGAATAGTATAGAGAATTCATGGAACGAATTGTATGACTCAAAGCACTGGCGACATCTGACGAATGATTCTAAATGTATTATCATAGAGAAATGACATATAGAGAAGCGATTTGACTCAGTAAGTTTACGAAGTTTGGTGTGTTGCATATGGCCATTGCATGTTGGAAAGTATTGCCGTAATAATACCAGATAGGGTCAATGGCTCAAACCAACCGACTAAATTCTTGGTTGGCAATGGCATTTCGCTTTGTGCGTTAAAATTTGTGTGTAATTACACCACAAATATAGGTATACATACATAGGCACTAAAAATAAAATCTAGCAAAAAGAAGTCCAAAACATATTTAAATTTCACAGTTTTTCATCAAAATATCATGAACAATTTTAGTCACCAATTTTTGTAATTCAACCCGGTGTAAGTCAATTTACGTCAAATTACTCTCTATCCCACAGACCGCACCACGACGAGCGTGAAACGAAACGTCAGATGAGAGAGGTTGCAGCTATATATGTCTCTACTCTATGGAATTACTCTCATTTTGTTATAACTCCATTCATAATTTTGATGTGAAACATTGACGCCTTTCGAAACATGTATGCTTTTTGTATTGCTTTATGAAATAACATTGCCGAAATGGTGCATTTATATTGAAATATTCTATAAACAGAATAAGACTCGTTTATGCTCTTTTCCTTAGACTCTCTACCTAATAGCGGAGAAATAGTGCAATAAGTTCTCTATACTATTCAATACTTTTTGTTGCCGCCTTGTTTATGACAAAACAAAAACAATTATTTCAGTGAGCCAAATATTGATTTACTTGTTTTAACAATATTATATCTAATGTTAAAGCAGATGTAAGAAAAACAAGTAAAAGTGTTAAATTCGGCTGTGCCGAATCTTTGATACCCTCCACCTTAGTGTTAACCAGCAAAATATTAAATTTTAAAAAGGAAATTTTTTAAGAAAATGTACTTTTTTAAAAAAAATAAAAATAAGTTACTTGTTCACAAATGCAATTACTTCTTCACAAATGCAGGATGCTCACAAATGCTCACAATGCTCAAATGCTCACATTGAAAATGTACTTAAGAAAATGTACTTTGAAATGTTCTTTGGAATGTACTTTGAAATGTATTTAATGTACTTAATGTACTTAATGTACTTTGAAATGTGCTTTGAAATGTACTTAAGAAATGTACTTAAGAAATGTACATTTCTACATTGTACTTAAGATGTACTTAAGAAGAAATGTACTTAAGAAATGTACTTAAGAAGAAATGTACTTAAAAAATGTACCTAAGAAAGAAATGTACTTAAGAAATGTACTTAATGAAATGTACTTAAGAAATGTACTTTGAAGTGTACTTAATGTACTTAATGTACTTTGAAATGTACTTGAGAAATGTACTTTTTTTTAAGAAAATTTACTTTTTTGAAAAAAAATAAAAATAAGTTACTTGTTCACAAGTAAAATAAAAAAGCATTTTTTAAAAATAAAAAAGCATTTCGTGAAGAACTGTTAAAAAAAAAAAAACAAGCCGAAAGCATTTTTTAAAAATAAAAAAGCATTTTTTTGAAGAACTGTTTAAAAAGAAAAACAAGCTGGGACGAGAGTTGAACCAACAACCCTCAGACTCCAACGCGCAACCCTTTACCCATCAGGCCACAGCGACCTTAGATGAAGTGTGACAAAATTCATATAAATGTATGAACACATGAAAGTACATCTAAACATTCTAAAGTACTTACCTATTATAAAGAACAACAAAGATTTTCAACATGGAAATTCACCACACGGCAAAAGGAGTAGTTTAGTATAAAACTACAAAAATTAATGTAAAAACTTTATGAGTTTTTTTACGTTTCCAATCATTCAATTTTTTCCAATGGAACAATTTCGCTGATTTTCAATACCAAACTGCTCAGGAATACGTGGAACATTCTGGCCAAAAACCAAACCGCGTTATCGCCGATTGAAGTCGTGAGAATGTTTTCAACAGACGGACAGACGGACATGGCTATATCGACTCCGGTTGTTATAAGGATCAAGAATATATTTACTTTATGGGGTCGCAAAGCCTTATTTCTATATGTTACAATCAGAATGACAAACTGATATACATATACCCTCTATCACTTACTGTGGAGGGTATAAAAAAAGTTCAATAGAAAAGTGCATTCAGCACAAAATCTATTCATTTTGTATTTTCCAATGTAACATTTACTAAAGTGTTCATAGAAATCGAACAGGTACCGTGTAGCAAACAGGTGTTAACACATCACCCGTCAGTTCGAACACTCACTGATTATGTTTTGCCATTCTTATATTTCTTGTGTTTTTATTATTAAAATTTTTTAAAAACAACATTAACGTTACACAAGTTCTTCTTCCTTCTTTTGAAGCGTGCATACTTTACATAAAAGACCGTTGTCGTTAGAATTGTTTTCTAGTTAATGTAAATGGCATATTCCGAAACTTTTCTTCATTTATTACTCTGATTGAGCTTTAAGAATTCGAAAAAATATTACGAATTACATAAACATTAAAAATTTTCGAAAACATTTGGTAAAAGTCATAAAATTCCAAAATCCGAAAACGCTCATCGATCTCGCATTGAATGTTTCTGCCACCAAATTAACTTAGTAATAATTTTTAATTCTTTTAACAAAATTAAAAACGTCATATCCCTAGAGTACACTGATTACATCTACTAGCGTAGAGATATATTTTATAGGAATGTATATGAAGTTTGGCGTACGATTCAGGCCGTACCATGACAATAATTGCCTGCATTTTGTACACCCAGAACATCATTCATTCGAATGTTTGTGAAACCATATCCAGTGGAACAGGTAAGTTACTCCCTAATATTGTCATCCTGTTTGTTCTCTAATCCTGGGAGCCTATTTGTTCCCTAGAATCTTCCAGGTCCGCGGCACCCATACAAAGTGAATATCGAACAGCTTTACTATATCATTTGAGGATGTGCCCCAAATAAGGAACACAGATTGCACATATTCTAGATCAGCTTAATATGTTGATACCTCAGGCGGTGAGACGGAGAGCATCTTCTCCGATTGCCAAAACTTTTGCCTGTCAGAATGTTTCAATTAACCCTCTGCATTCGTTGCATATTCACCCCTCCTATGATCCTTGGGTCAATTTGACCCAACATCATAATTTGTTAAAAAACACGACATTTGTGGGAGAAATTTATTATACTAGTTTTTACTACAACAAAAAAAATACATAAAAGAAAAATAGAGAATCACTTGATAACTAATTCACTATCTACTCGTATCACTGTACAGAAATCTAATAATTATCATTTCATTTCATGGAAAAAATTAGAAACATAAGTATATGTATATGTATTAGTTATTTTTGTTGCAGGTTGAAAACAAGCTAACAAACAGATTTTGAGTTTTTAGGTTTTACTGTCTCTTATTTGGTAGGACACTCGGGGGAACTGTTCTTAGAATGTGCGTATATGAATTTAAAATGTTTTACAACTTGAGTATGTTTTACAACTTTAATGGGCGATTAACAATTTCACAACATCTATTTACCCAAAATTCGTTGTTTTACGGTATTACCTGCAGTTCCAGCAGATAAATCCTGTACCTGAAAGTTATATTAGGATTTCAAGCAGGATTTCCTTCATTCATTCATGTGTCGTGCAATCAAATCAATGTTTTGCAGGTAGTTATTTGTATAATTAGTTTTTTTATTTGGAAAGAAAAATAAATGTTGGTTTTATAATCGTGACATAATATTTTTGGTAGGCCCAGGGTTTGCAGTGTTCTCTGTTGGTTTGATCTTCCAGAATCACCCCTTCAATACTTGACGATGAGTATTGATCATTTCCATCATCATCATTTGCCAAACAAAATTTCGTTCTCATCACATAAAACTTCAGCTAAACTGTGTCCATCTAGTGGCTACGCCGTGGACGAATCCATTCTACCTTTTGATGACCAGCTGTCGTTTTACTAAGGACAATAATGACTATCAGGGTTGCATTTTGTTAAAGCAGACATGCTCATATTAGAGTTAGAGAGAAGAATCAACACTTGACTAACGCATGACTCTAAAAAATGTGGCCGTCTGTGGTGCAATGGTTAGTTTGCGCGCCTCTTGTATATGAGATCCTGGGTTCCGTCCCTGCTCTTTCCACATTAAATTTCTTTCGGCGGCGGTCACCTCGCATTGTGACGGTTACACTATCGAGTATTTAGCCATGAAAAGCCCCTCAAAATTCCGTTCAGAATCGGTGTAAAACTGCAGGTCCCAACCAATAAATATAAAACTAGAAAGCGCACAGTTCACTGGTTGTGAGAAGCTCTCCTCAATTCCTTCATGGGATGTAATGGAAACCCATTTAGTTACTTTATTTATAAGCCTAAAAAACTCTCTAGTTAGACACTGGTCGAGCATTATAAAAATACTAGCAAAATAAATGTAGCATAGATGTATACGATGTATTTATAATTTTACACTGATTGATTGGGACCTACAGTTATTATACAGTATTTTGAGAAGACTTTTCATGGCTATATACTCGATAGTCTCAAGGTAACTAACCCAGGTGACGATCGTCGAAAGAAATGGAGGGTGGGTACCAATAATCTATCATACTGATTATGAAGAAAGAAATCCACATGAAGCAGGTGGTTGAAGATCGCGTCGGTTGCGGAAATATGCTATCATAATTTTTTAAAGCCCTTGATCCCTCTGGGTTGTTTGAGGTCGCATAAGGAAGGAAGGTGGTTGTATGGGAAAGTTCATCTGTAACAATGGTTGATATGACATTAGACGGGGTGTTCTAGGGGGATTCTAAGGCACAGCTCATCGAAAAGGTACTAGGCCGATGATGGAGAATGAGAGAGCAAAGAAGACAGGAACTAATTTTAAATAGTGTTTATTGATGCTAATGATAGCTAAATTATGTTTTATGTTGTTTGTATTAAAAGAAAATACGCATTCGCTTTTATTTCTGACCGTTTTATGTCCAACGAAAGTGTAAAATTGGTAAAAGCAAATAAAACTAATAAAATGGCCTACTACCTCGTCGTCATGAAGAGGCAACGAAGTGAGTAATGGAAACTCTTAAGTATTTCTCTATGGGTGTTCACGAATTATAGAATTAGCGATAAGGAGTTCAAATGTTTCCTATTTCCCGAACGCAAACTCATTGAAATTGGTAACAAAAATATTTAAATATAGCATAACTAATCGTAATTGCCTTTGGGTCAAATTGACCCACAGGGCAATAGATGTATTTGTTTGACATATTTGCATAAAGAGAAACCCCAAAAATAACTAACTTAAGGGTGTCCCAACAAGAACGCAATTTTTAAATCTGGCAACATTCGAAGTGTCATTGTTTGACATTTGAACAATTGTTATTGTTTGCTAGTAGAAGGTACGAGGTTAGTAAAAATGGAGCGCTACACGAATGAACAACGCATTCTTATTGTGAAATTGTTTTACCAAAAAAATGCTGATTTTGCCGCTAAAATCATCTTCAGTGACGAGGCCCATTTCCATCTTGATGGCTTCGTCAATAGGCAGAATTGTCGCATTTGGGGTGAGGAAAATCCTCGAGTGATTCACGAGAAGCAAATGCATCCTCAACGCGTCACTGTGTGGTGTGGTTTTTGGGCTGGAGGAATCATTGGACCTTTTTTTTATGAAAATGAGGCAGGTCACGCGCAAACAATCAATGGTGTTCGGTATCGTGAAATGATAACCAGTTTTTTCTTGCCTCGAATTGAAGAAATGAATGTGGAGGGCATGTGTTTCCAACAAGACGGCGCCACATGTAATACAGCCAGAGAAACATGCAATTGCTGCATCAAAAAAAAAAAATTGCGCTCTTGTTGGGACACCATTTACATCATTTTCATGCTAACCCATAGTATACCACGCCGTTGACGATATCATAAAGTTTCAGCTTGATAACTTGTAATTTAGAGAAAAAAAATGCATTTGAAATATAAAATTGGGTAATTTTGACCCAAGTAGTGCAGAAAAGTTAAATAATTTGTTAAAATTATATTGTTATTAACTTTTTAATTGGCTTAATTTAATAATTCGTCATTTCACGCAAACAAACCTATCTTAATGTTTAATTGAACCAACAAATATATTTGTTTGAATAATCACACATGAATAAATTTTTTATATATTTCGTTTATCGAATTTTACTCAATTATCGTATTAAAATTTATTTAATTGATAGCATCAATTGTTTTGTCGGTGCAAAATCAAATAATAATTCAAACGAGAAATCGAATGACACATTTAAATCGATTTATATATTTTTTCTTTGTAAATTAAATAAATTTTCGTCCAAACACACATTCTCTCTTATATGTATTTGCTCACATTCTAACTTTTCCTCAGTTACGTCGACATATTTGCATTTGGTTGTGTAATTTTACATTAACTTTACTAAAAGTCTTCATCCCAGAAAACACAGCAGCAAAATAATTAATAAAACAGCTGCGATATTGTAGACGAAAAAGAATTAATAAATATTCTAAGCGGTAGATGAAAAATGACCCACGGAAGATGGGAAAATCTTGTACAAGTTGTACCAAAAAAAAACGTGTGTGAAAACGTAAAATTATGATAACGCGACTTTCATTCTTATTAACATCATGATGGTTATTTTTGTGTTGATTTTATTTTCATTTTTTAAAGCAACAGCAAAGAATGGTGCGGAGACAAACAGTCACAATATACACAAAAATCATAGCTTATGCCAGAAGTAGTGACTGTGATTTGTTTAGCAAACTGTGGCGTAGAGCTTTATTTTTTAGATGAGACCCTTACTATGAAAACCAACTACAGAATGCCGGAACACTGCCACATTACAAAAGGACAGTGGTTTTGATTAGAAATTTTATGCTCTAGTATGTATTATGTATTTGCCGGGTCTGATGTATTTCAAAACAGACCATTCTATTCCAGATATCTGACAAATATTAAAATTTCTAATAAGAAAATATTATTTGATGGACCGGCAGAGAGACAAATAAAATAAGGATATCCAAAAAATCCGGATTAAAAAAATACATGAGGTGTCAGGGGACACCCGGTTGGAACGAAGTTCCTTTCGCTTTTATTATGTACTAGTTAGTTCCTACACGCCTAAGGCGCCTGTTGAAAAATACTGTAATTTAAATGGATCTTTAAGAAAATATACTTTTTGTAAAATGATAAACCTTTTTTAAGAAATTTTTTATTTATTGAATGTATGTTTTTAAAAAAGTATATTTTTAGCTCCCTTTTGTAAGAATATGTATTATATTTTCCCGAAAGGGGAATTTCTTTAAAGAGAGGTACTTCTTTTATTAAAAGCTAATGTTTTTTAAGAAAAGAAGTGCTTTCTGTAAGAAAAAGCCTTAGAGTATGATTTTTTTTATAAAGAAGTCCTTTTTTTAAGAACAGATACTTTTTTAAAGAACAGGTACTGTTTTTAGGAAAAGATTATTTTTTATGAAAATTACCTATTTTTCAGAAAGGCTACTTATCTCAAGAAAGGAAAAGAACAGGTATTATTTAATTTTTAAGAAAATGATCTTTTAAGAAAAGTAATTTTTGTAAGAAAATTTACTTTTTTAAGAGAAGGTATATTTTTTTCTAAAAAAGCTTTTTGTTTACTAAAGAACATATACAATTTAAGAGTAGGTACTTATCTCAAGAAAAGTTATTTTGTTTTACAAAAAAGGTAGTCTTTAAAGAAAAGATAGTTTTTTTCAAAAACGCAATATGTTGTAAGATAATGTAAATTTTTAAGAAAAGGTACTTATTTAAAAAAATTACTTTTTTTAAGACATGGTACTTTTTGTAGGAAAATTTACTTTTCTTGATTGCTTTTTTCTTTAAGATAAGGTATGTTTAAAAATCTTAATAGGTATTTTTTTTGAGAAAATTTACTTTTTTTAAAAATGTTGTTTTTTTAAACTTCTTTCACTTTGGCTTTTCCAAATTTCCTTTTTAGTCGTTTCAAAACTACAATATGTAATAAACAGGTTCCACCTAGAAAATTTCCCATTAAACAAAAAATATCCCTCGATATGTTAGTCTAGACACAAACCAAACTAAAAGCACGAGTGTAAGAGTGTAAAATAAGGGTGCTGTCAAATGTAATTTCATGCTCTGGGTTGTATTTCGGGGATTTGCCAGTCTTGCCTTTTGGCTTTTCTAAATCTACTTTTTATTGGGTTCAAAACTACAATATGTAATACATAGGCTCCACCTAGAAAACTTCCTTTTAAACCAAACCAAACCAAACCAAAACTACCCAATATGGTTGATAATAATATGTTGTAATAAAGTAGTTAAAAAAAGTTGTTTAAAATTTTCTCATTTAGCCCCCATCCACAGAACTTCGTTCCAGATCGCATTTAATCATACCGACCGCTTTCAACTTGATAACTAGATAACTGTATGCTACGGCGGATGCACTACAAACCAATTTCCGTGATTAATATTGGATGGATGCGATCAATGGAAACAACTTTGCATTTATTGTATAATGTTGAATTTAAACGGTGGTCAGCAGTGAGAAAGCTACAGGTTTTAGCCACGCAAACATCAGATGGTGGCGACTCAGTTCCATTGGCTGCTTCAGAGCCAGCCAACTATAACGGCCTTATCCCTGAAATCATATTCAAGCATTAGTGCCATAAAATAATCGCTCAAATAAAGCCGTTTCAATGGGTTTTGAAATAATTTTTCTGAGCCACAATATAAATTACATGGACATTTTAAACACAATATACACTGATTTCTTTAAATCCCATTTTCATGTTGCAATAAGTTTAAACGCCAATTGGGGCGAACTTCACAGCTTGTAAGCTTTCTAATTTTAGTCGAATTGATCAAGAATTGATGTCTATTTTATCAATTCTATAAGTTAACTTTTCCATAATCGCCGCTCGCAGCCCACTGTCTATTAGGCATATTGTAGCTCATATGCATAGTTTCTCCTTACTTTGCCTTACTTCTGTTGACGTTGCTTTTTTACACCCATTTTTGTTTTTTGTAGCTTCCTTTATAGTTCGCTGCATATGTCGTCTGTCGCATATTCAGTTAACAGTGAGAGAAAATATTCTTCGTCTCTTGCTCGTCTGGTATGTGTCAAAGGCAAAGGCAACGGTCACGAGTCCTCGACTCATTTCATCTTGAAGGGACTTGCGGTTCACACTTTTTATGCGATGTTGGCAACACATTTAGCAAAAATGAAAACAAAACAGCAGCAGGCGGCAAGTGAACACTGGGCCATAAGTTCTTTCAACAATTTGTCAAGCGCTTTTTTGTTACTTAATTTGCATAAGAAAGAGATTTTAAATTAGCAACAAATTATATTCAAGCATATGCGGTAAAACAACGTTGAGGACGCCACAAAAGGAGCAGAATTATAAAAATTTTTGTATTTGCATACGAGGTCGTATTTTAATGCCGACACATAAGTAGAGATGGATGTCATTTCTTATGCATATGCAACAGAGATTTAATGAAAATTATACATCTTTTCATTTTAAAGACAGTTCTACTGTAAATAACAAAATTGTTTCGTGTTAAATTTAATTACTCATGAAACGCGATACAATATTCACAATAGATCTCTTCCAGTTACTTTGAAAGCAGCAAAATTCGAGAAAAAAGAGAACACCATTCTGAGTAATTTTATATTCAAGTTATTTCCCAAGTAACCTGTGTCTAAAGAAAAGTTTTCTTCTACAACTTTTAAACTATTTCTTTAAAAAAAATTATGTTTTGTTGTGAATTCTTCACTTTTTCAACCAGCATCATTAATCGTTGGGTTGATGGCGTCATTTTGTGTTGTGTCACTTTGCAGTGAAACCTAATATCATCACTAATCCACACCTAGGTTCTCTTATTTAAAGGCACTAAAAATTCCATATTCAGCAGCCTGTATCTTTTACAATTTGTAACCGATTGCAGAATTTTAAAATGAAAATGTAAGCCAGACATCTCGAGATATAAAAAAATTAATGATAACAGTGGTTTATTAACTATAGAACTTTTTTTGAGCAATTTATTAAAAAAGTTTAAAAATGTGCTATTTTTTGGTTCACTTGAATAAAGGCACTTTAACTAATTTTAGTGGAAAACAGTTTTTATATTTGAAACATATGGTAGGGCCAAACCAAAACAGAACGAGACAACTACAATTAGAATAGTTCGTTCTATAAATAGAACTTTGAAAACTCCTGCATCAATGCGTGTAAGTAGGAAAGCAATGTGTAAGTAGCGACAACAATCACTCTGCACACAATCGATAAATGTCTTCGGTTAGTGAGTTGTGTAAATAGACACCGCAGTGGCTTAACGGGCTAGACGCTGCTGAAGATGATGATTCACGAACTTCGAAACGATCGTCCTCCGAATGTGAGTTCGAATCCCACCCGCGGCATTTAATTTTTTTTCCCTAACCGGGGAAAACCTGATCTCTCACAGCCTTGAAGGAAATTACAGTTTTTCTTGTTTTTTTAATTTATTTTACTTCATGTAAGAACTATTAGTAATGGGTACAACCCCCTTTGTTTTTAATAACTTCAAATATACGGGTTTTCATTGAGAGATAAAGAGATTTTATGTAATACAACGAAATTTGATTCCACACATCCTTAATGGCCTGAATTAGTGATTGCTTGTCATCAAATTGTCTACCTCCTTATTAGACCTTACAAGATAGCCAACCCCAGACATTTTCGAAAATGTTCAGATCTTGCGAATAGGGCGGCCAGTCAAGAATATTAACATTTTGGCTTGCAATGAACTCCTTTAATACTCTGGCGTTGTGTAAAGGGACATTATCCTGTTGCAATATTCAAGATATGGGACCAAATAGTTCACTGAACTTCGGAAAAGCCGATTCCAATAACATTTTATAGCTTGCATCAGTCATTTTTACACTTTGAAGTTCAAGATTGATGGTGCCATAGGACGTAATAGCACTCCACACCATAACGCCGCCCTCTCGGCTGTGATGTCGGCTCAAAAAACGCTTTTCTTTGCGCAGACCATGGAAATATTAGTTGTAGCCATTAGGCCCATCCAAATTAAACTTCCTCTCATCCGTAAATACATAAATACTTCTTCTCATCCGTAAATACGGTCATTCTCCAGTCATTTACATGAACTCTTGGCTCTTAATTGCTCTGCGTACTGATGACTTGCTCCTTTCAACCCAGATTGAGCTCTTATTTTGACAAGAATAAGGCAGAATTAGAAGCAATTCTGATGATTGTTCTTTTCTCATACGTAGATAAACACAATGAAACCCTTCCTTTAAAATTTGTTCCATAGTCCTCGGGGTCCTTGATGTAATTGTCGACAATTGCTAGGCTCCGTCCAATTTTGTTTCGGGATTGTGCGGTTAGAATATCCTTCAGAACGGTAACCATCGATTTTAGTTTTTCCGATAGATTTAAAATTTTTTAAATTTATTTGTCTTAGATCCTCGTTATGTTTAAAGTTGTAATTTCATTTAAGGCTATAAGAGATCACGTTTTCTCCGGCTAGTGAAAAAATGTAAATGCCGCGGGTGGGATTCCAACTCACATGCGCTGGATGATCGTTTCGATGTTTGTGAAGCATCATCTTCAGCAGCGTCTAGCCCGTTAAGCCACTTTGGTGTGTAGTTACACAAGTCACTAACCGAAGACATTTATTGATTGTGCAGAATGATTGTTTGTCGCTACTTACACATTGCTTTCCTACTTACACGCACTGATGCAGCATTTTTGAAAGTTATATTTATAGAACGAACTATTGTAATTGTAGCTGTCTCGTTCTGTTTTGGTTTGGCCCTCCCATATGTTTCAAATTTAGTTGTCTTAGATCCTCGTTATGTTTAAAGTTGTAATTATTTAAGAGATCATGTTTCTTGTTGTTTTGCCATTTTGACTCGTAAAATGATTAATATGTAATAAATTGTAGTAAACAAACGCTCCCTACAAAAAAATCACCACTTACTTCAAAAATAACAAAGTGCCTTTATTCAAGTGAACCAAAAAATAACACATTTTTTGACTTTTTTTTCATAAATTGCTCAAAAAATTTTTTAGTTAAGAAACGACTATTGTCATGGTTATTTTTATATCTCAAGATGTCTAGCTTCCACTTCAATTTTAAAATTATGCAATCGGTTACAAATTGCAAACGATACAGGCTGCTGAATATGGAATTTTTAGTGCCTTTAAATAAGTGAACCAGAGTGTAGTACCGATATAGTCATATATATATACACAAATTAAAATTTTTAGTTTGCTTAGAGATAAAACATAATGTTGGAGGTTTTTCGAAAAAATATGCATAATGAATCTTATCAATTGTAAAACTTAAAATGCTTAGATTATGCTCATTAAACATTTTGAGCAACAAACTTGACGGCTGTTGATTTAAATTACAAATGAAGTCTATACCTCATCTTTCAAAATTATTTACACAATTATTTTGTCTTACCCAAAATTTGTTCATTACTGCTTGGAGAGTTGAGACTGGATTAGTCGCAATTTGTTTTAAATGTATTGCTTTATTTCAATCAAATTTGTTGGTTTTGCTTTGTATACTTCCTGTTTGCAAAAACCCACAAGAAAAAGTCAGGTGCAGTAAGGTTCGGCCAACTTAGGGCCAACGGAATGTGGAGTTTGGGAAATTTTCGTCGCAATTCTGTCATAACAGGCCGGGCTATGTGAGGACTTGCACCATCTTGCTGAAAGCACACAGAGTTGAAAGAATTTCTCATTCGGCGTAATTCTGGATAGAAAAACTCTCTCCAAAGTAGCGCCCGACAATGCAGCGTGATGAAACTGCACACCACACTGTGACACGAAGTGGATGCAATTCCGTCTCATGGAGTCTCTGTGGGTTGGAAGCACTCCATATTCGACAATTTTGTTTGTTTGTTTGTTTATGTGTGTCATTTAAATCGAAATGGGCCTCGTCAGACATGAAAAGACAATTCAACATGTTTCCGTCCTCTTCCACCATTTGAAGCATCTTCTGGCAAAATTCCAAGAGAATCGGGAAGTCTGCTACATTCAGTTTGTTGGCCATGTAAATTTTATATGAGACTAAGTCCAAATCGTTGTGCATAATTGACTGCAATGACTGTCTGCTTATGCCCATTTGAGCAGATAAGCTTCTTGTTGAAAGTCTTGGATTATTTTGTATGGCAGCAGCGATTGTTTCCTCCATCCGAACTGAAGGATTTCGATGGTAAGGTCTTCTGTTGACTGTCCCATGCTCGGAGGATTGCCGCCAAACGTGCACCTATACTATCTTTGGACCGAAACTACGGACTCCAGTGCGTGATAGCGGCGGACAATCAAAATTCTTGTTTCAGTGTCCCAGTCATCAATTTTTGTTAAATCTAAAATAAAGAAAAAATTAACCAGATTCATTATATAGAATAAAAGGTATTACATTTTTTTTTGGTAGCGGCTTTCATCAGCCACCCTGTAGTTAAAAAAAAATATATTTTTTAAACTTCATTCTCTTTGGTTTTTCTAAATTTACTTTTTAAATATGTATGTTATTCTAGACCCAAACCAAATCAAAAGTTCATAATATGGTAAATAATACTGGATTGTAGCATAATAGTGTTACAACGAGTTGTTTACGTATTTCATTTAGACCCCATCCCGCAACGTGCGATAAGGGACATCGTTCCACAAATAATAAGTAGCTGGATACTTTTCTCTCAGCATTTTTGACAGCTTGTAGTCTAGCTGGAAGATATGCAATCAAATTGCGGACAAACTCGATTTCTAAGCTGTTCCAGATATTTATTGTTTCATCAACAATTTCCTCTCGTTTTCGGTCGACCTTTTTATGAATGCCCACGAACTGTCTATTATGTTTACCATGGAAGAACATTTTGTCCAACTCGATTTAAAAACGTTGTTGGTAACCATGCACTGTGATATGGCGCATTATCATGCTGCAAAATCAAATTTTCATCAGGAAATAATCTCTAAGCGGAAGGATCAAAATATGTAAGTATCCTGACTTGTTTAAAGTGTCTTGCATTGGTACTAGATCTCCAAATCCATTGTATGAGACACATGCCCAAAACACTGCTGAACCCCCGCCGAAACGAATAAGAGGTTGTATTATTTTATGCTTCTTTCCTTTGTAATGGTTCATATAGGTTTTTCCAAATGACCCTTCGAAGTGAAAAGAGGACTCATCCGACCATAATACATTGTGCCAGAACTCCACTGGCTTATGGATATACCGCATGTTAAACTCTATACTTTCTTGTTTTGTTATTTTCAGATACACATGTCTATTACTTTTCTCACGTCGTAGATATTTATATCATACGTGTTTAATCTTCTCGGAATTGTGCATTCACTTACAAGTTTCCAATAGTGTTTTCTGCCTCTGCTGCAACTTTAAGCGGACTTGCGACTGAATTTTCTACAAATATTTTACGAATGGAAAGATCTTTTATATTATTTGTCACATATTTCCGACCAGTTCTCAAACTATTTTGTAGGCCTACTTAGGTATATTTTTTCTTTACTAAATTGTAGAAATTTTTCCGACATATTCTGTACTCTTTTTCGCACTCAGATGCCGAGAAACCCATTCCAAAATTCGTGACGATCTACCTCGCGTCTCGACGGGACTTTCCTTTATTTTCACCATTTTAAATTTTTTTTTAACGGCTTTTATATAAGTCTTTATTTTTAAGCAATCTTTAAAATAGTACCTTTCTTTAAAAACATTAGCTTTAATAAACGAAGTACCTATCTTTAAAAAAGGACCTTTTCTGGAAAATAAAATACATATTCTTAAAAAAAGAACCTAAAAATATACTTAAAAAAAAACACACATTCTATAAGAAATAAAACTCTTAAAAATTGTTATCATTTTACAAAATGAATATTTTCTTAAATTGTTCTATTTTTCAACTGGCGGCTTAGGCGTGTTGGAACTATCTAGTAATGGGTTTTTCAATAAGAGCGCTACAAAAGTGTTTTTAAATAAAACAAAACCGGTTTTAGATACCAATGAAATTCTTTATTCCTCTGAAAGTACGTTCGATGCCATTATGTATGGAACTCGATTTCTTTTGCATGGCCACCACGGGCACGCTTGCAGAAGTTCAGGCGCTGAACCCAATTTTCGACGGTTTTCAAGCATAAATAGACCATAGACTTGACGTAGCCCCACAGGAAATAATCTAACGGCGTCAAATCGCACGACCGAGGCGGCCAATCGACTGGGCCATTTCGTGAGATAACACGTTCGCCAAACTTGGTTTCCAATAAATTGATTGTAGCGTTCGCTGTGTGGCCTGTGGCATCGTCCTGTTGGAACCACATGTCCTCCAAGTCCATATTATCCAATTGGGGCCAAAAATATTCGGTTGTCATTGAACGGTAGCGATTCGCATTCACAGTAATGTGCCGCTCTTGATCATCACGGAAGAAGTACGGCCCAATGACGCCGCCGGCCCATAAACCGCACCAAACCGTAATTTTTTCGGGATGCAATGATGACTCATGGATTACGTGTGGATTGCTGTCTGACCAGTGACGCATATTTTGCTTATTGACGAAGCCATTCAGCCAGAAATGAAATTCAGAAATTAGACGTAGCGCTGTTAAAGTTGAGGCCACTGATTCCAAATTTCGGTAGTAACCGTTTGCTGTCCCTATCGATTTACTTTTGTAGCGTCTCTGTTGAAAAACTCTTTACATAATATATATAGCGAAAGGAACTTCGTTACAACCGGGTGTTGAAAAACTCTTTACATAATATACAGCGAAAGGAACTTCGTTACAACCAGGTGTCCCCTGTCATATCATGTAATTTTGTTTTTTCGTCGGTGTTTCATAATGATTTTACTGTTGTGTAAATACTTTTCAATGTAAATAAATTTGTGTAAATAATTTTGCAAGATGAGGTCCATTGTTGATCATCCACTATCAAGTTTATTGCCAAAAATGTTAAACCAGCATAAGCTATACATTTGGAGGATTACAATATGGAAGTTTCCTTGTTGTAAATTTCTTCATAAAGCAACAGAATTTTGGTTTATTTATAAGCATACCAAAATTTTTAACTTGTGTAAATATATCGAGAGCTTATATTCAATACCAGCTATACGCAAAAATACAATTTTTCAGGAGAAGGAAAAAACAGTTTATTTTCCGAACTCTCGAAGATTGAATCTTTAAATAATTTTTGTATACAGTACCCACTAATAATATTTAACAAAAATACTAGAAGAAAATGTACTTCAATCTTCGACAGTTCGGAAAATAAACTGTTTTTTCGTTTTCCTGAAAAATTTTGTGTTTGCGTATAGCTGGTATTGAATATAAGCTCTCGATATATTACTTTGCTTGTATCACACACAGGTTTTGTTATAATTTGCATTGGATTAGCATTTGCATTACTTTATCTAATGCAAATGCAAAAGAATTAGCATTGTTTGCAATGGCAATTTAAAATTTAGAATTTGCATTTGCTCCGGCAATGCACTCATAACATAAGTGTATATCCCGAGTGTAAAATGAAATCAAATGTGTGCCCATGGTTCCAGTTCTTTTAAGTATATTAAATTTATCCACTTTACGGCTAACTGTTGGCAGTGAATTCTCGACGAGCGATAAATCGAAAAGTCAAAAAGGCTTCTGTCCAGAATATAATAGCCGAAGGACTCTTTGACAACAACATTCATATACATTTAGAATGGGACCAGTAAAAATGCGTAGTTATAGTTGTTTTGGTTGGCTGGTTGTTTGGTTTCCATCTCAATAAATGTACCATTAAAGAAGATCGAGCTGCTATACCGGCGAATCATCGATCCTTTCTGTACGTACACGCGAATTACAATCGTTCGTGCAGTTTACTGTCGCAAAGCATTGATTGCCATTCATATGGGAAACCATAAACATAACATACAAGGGACCAACCCCACCAAATTCAAAAGTCAGATTCTTATGCAAAAACCCGAAGTTCGCTCAAATAAGATACAAAAAGGATATGCTTGTTAAATGTAACGAAGTTATTTGTCAAACGAGGACCTCCCACTGGTTTAGCTATGGTCCATTCTATGTGAGTTCGAGACCTACCAGTGACTAGTTCCGGTAACCGAAAAACTGATCTGTTAACTTAACAACAACTAGAAAATTGTATTTGGGGTAAACAATTGTGGTTAGTTTACAGGCCTCCCTCCTCTGTTCCTCGGGAATGAAATATTATATATTTTCTCCACAAACTTAAATTTTCATTTATTTGAAATCAATTTACAGTTACTTAAGGCATATTGTATAACTGATCAGTGAAAAACGCACAATAGTACTATACGCAACTGTACTGTGCGCGGCACCTGTGGATGCGAACGTGGGTTCGATCCGTGCTCTGGCCGTCTTAAATTTCTTTCGACGGCGGTCACCTCGCTTAGTGGCGGCGACACTGTCGAGTATTTAGCCATGACTATAGGTCCCAATCAGTGAGTGTAAAAGTAGAACTCGCACAGCTCACTGGTTTGTGAGAAGCTATCCCTTCATGGAATATAACGGGAAGTAATTTTTGTTTTAAACGGCGCTGGCTCCAACCTCGTTCGCCGATAATTAAATAGCATAATAAATAAATAAATAAATAAATGGTTTCCTATTACATCCCATGAAGGGACTGGGGAGAACTTCTCAAAATCACTGAGCTGTGCGCTTTCCAGTTTTCACTCACTGATTGGGACCTACAGTTTTACACCGATTCCGAACGGTAATTTGAGAAGCTTTTTCATGGCTAGATACTCGATAGTGTCGCCGTCACTATGCGAGGTGACCGCCGCCGAAAGAAAATTTGAAGGTGGTCAGAGTCGGGTTCGAACCCAGGATCTCATGCACAAGAGCCGC
Source organism: Phaonia tiefii (assembly GCA_963931995.1). Taxonomy (NCBI): domain Eukaryota; kingdom Metazoa; phylum Arthropoda; class Insecta; order Diptera; family Muscidae; genus Phaonia; species Phaonia tiefii. Next base: position 49,899,493 of record OZ008371.1, read on the forward strand.
GCACACTAACCATTGCACCACCGACGGCCATAATAATAAGCTAACAAAAAAAGGAACAAAACAAAAACGATTATATGATAATGGAAAATTTCAGAGGAATTGATCCCAACTGTGCAATGATAAATTACACTGTTGTAGTCGAAAACTTTGTCAGCGTACCAGTAAATTGTATCGGTTAGAGCAAAGCCTGCTGAATTGATCGGCACCCCTGAAATGTCTGTATCACGTAAAATTTTTGAAAAAAAGATTTTTAGCAATTCTCAAATTTTCGTTCACTTTATTTATTAAAAAAAAAAATCAATGAGTATTCGAACTCACAGATAATGTGTTAACACCTTTTTGCTACACGGTACCTGTTCGATTTCTATGAACACATTAGTAAATGTTACATGGGAAAATAAAAAATAATAGTTTTTTTGTATACAGCAATGCTGAACATCAAATGACTCGCTTTGTTTGGCCATAGCAACAACAACGAAACAGCCAAACACACAACATCACACATACTTTGTACGAAGTAGCTGACGTATTAGTGTGTCACCATAACGTCGACTGCGCAAGCCTTCCAAATGAAATTTTGCGTGGCTATGCTTTATATCTCCGTTCAACGACAGCAACAGACACATGTACATACATACATTATTATGTTCATACATACGCTATAGACACAATTTCGTTTGCCTCACCCCTGCCACACCACTCTTTCATTACTCTCTTGCTCGCTCATTTTTGTTTAGCACGTAATTTTTCTCTTTTGCAGTCGCAGAAATTCTGGTTTTAGCAGCAGCATAAAATCTGGTTTTAGCAGCAGCATAAAATCTGGCTTCAGCTGCAGCATAAAATCTGGCTTTAGCAGCAGCAAAAAACCTGTCTGTGTGTTGTTTGCATGTGTTGACTTTGATAGATTTAGTCCCTATACGCCGCTATAGATGTTAACACATCAATAAATTTGAATTTAATTTAATAGTTTGAAGAAAAATTGTGCTTTCGATCATCAATGTGTTTGGCAAATATATATACCCTAGCGGCTTCTAACCCTGCATTTACTAATTTACTCATCCACCGGCGAAAGCCACTTCGCCTAGTCACAGCGACAATTTCAAACAAAACGCCTTTAATAAGGCAGGATTTAGAAAACTGCCATTATTCAATTAAGACACAAATACAATTTTTTGATAGCGGAACGCTTCCTAATCAGCACCACCCCATCACATTCTCTGACACCTCATACATCCAACCAAACAAAAAAAAAAAGAAAAGATAAACGACAACAATAATTGATATCATTTCAAAAACAATTTCTTCCCTAAAGGAAAAACTGAAGAAAATAAACATAAGTTGCCGGTTCTCCAACAACCAAACAGGAAATGTTTGCAAATGTTTATAATATTCTCACCACAGCTACCAAATGGATGAGGGACCACCCATACCAAAACAAGAAGTTTGTTAAAGAAGTACGATGATAGGTACAAGTGGCTAAAAAACCAAAACAGTTTAACTTAATTATCTCGCCAATTAATCACATTCTTAAAGTTTATCATGCTTAAAGATAAACGACATTTAAATGACCATTTAAAATTAATGCTTGAACTGTGATTCCCAGCAAACAGATGAGCACTGGCCAAACCATAAAACCAATGTGGACAAAGAGATATATCTTCAAATGGAGATGTAGTACACTGTTATACCCAGAAGTGGGAGTGCAAGAAAACTGTGAAAAATTACTTGAGGGAAAGTATTTTACTTTGGGCAGCATTAAAATTCCTCGTTTAACCGCGCATTTAATTAGAATTCAAACATTTTAACAGGCAGTACCATTCAATTTCTGGATGTCTGGTGCTTCTTTGTTTGTTGTAAGAGAAGTTGAGTGTGTTGTTTGTCCTTTAACGCGTATTTGCATAAATAAGTGACCCCAAGGCACCAATAACTTATGTCGGTTGATGCAAACTCGAAATCTAGGAGAGAGCGAAATCAGGCAAGTAGGAGGATTTGGACACTAAAGGCGGATTTAGGGGGATGCGCGACTGTGGACCTAGGCTGTGGGAAGACCAGAAAACTTCATTAATATTTTTTTCGCTAATCACAATGATGATTCCGTACAGTGTTTGCCTCAGCTTGCAGTTTGTTGTAACTCTTGTATTAACACATTCAATGAATCAGAAGAATCGTAGTTGCTGATTTGAATTTACAGCGCGCAGCTTGAATACTGTTTCTATTTAATACAACAACAAAATATTGTTTTGTTTTGTTTTCCTTGCTGTCTTTTCGTCCGTGTTCCTAGTAGATGCCACATTGTACTAATTTCCTTTTTTATTCACTATTTTACAACCTCATGAGGTCAGAAGTCTTACACATATTAATTAAACAAACAAATTAAACAAATTTCAACATATTCCTCCAACTGAGTCTTACATGCGGAGTCTTGGTCGTCCTCTTTTTCTGCTTCCATCGGGTACGTTATCGAACCCATTTCGCGCTGTCTCATCTTCATCCATTCTGATAACATGGCCTAGCCAACGCAATTGGCCCAATTTGATTCGTCTAGCTATGTCCGCGTCAGAATATAGATTATATAGCTCTGCGTTCCAGCGACGTCGGAACTCGCCGTTTTCCCTCAACGTAACCGTTTCCCATTACATCCCAGGAAGGGATTGAGGAGAGCTTCTCGAAACCAGTAAGCTGTGCGCTTTCTAATTTCAAACTCACTGATTGGGACCTACAGTTTTTACACCGATTCCGAACGGTATTTTGAGAAGCTTTTTCATGGCTAAATACTCGATAGTGTCGCCGTCACTATGCGAGGTGACCGCCGCCGAAAGAAATTTATTTTTTAAGGTGATCAGAGCAGGTATGGTCGAACCCAGGATCTGATGTACAAGAGGCGCACACACTACCTATTGCACCACCGACGGTACGGGACCATATATTTTACGGAGTATTTTTCTCTCGAAGACTCCCAGGTGTTTTTCATCCGCTTCCGATATGACCCAAGATTCGGAGCCATATGTCAAGACAGGGAAATGAGAGTCTCATATAGCTGGACTTTTGTCCATCAAAAAAGGGCTGAGCCCAAAATAGCATTTATTTGCAAGCAAAATTCTCCTATTTATCTCCCGGCTAACGTAGTTGTCTTTTTCTTGGCGGGTCCAGGGTAGACAAATTCATCTACCACTTCAAAATTAAATCGGTTGTCAACGTTCAAGTGCGGACCAAGTCGAGAGGTTTCTCTAGTCGTTGACACCATCAATTTTGTCTTGCCCTCATTAAAAACAAGGCTGATTCCTTTTTGATTCTTGAAAATAAAATACTGCAGTAACCTCTCGCAAATTTCGTCCAATGACGTCTATGTCGTCAGCTTTTCGTGTTAATGGCCTTGTTTGTATTTACTGCAACTTTTCTTTTTATTATCTTCATTAAGATGTTGAAGAGATTGCGCGAAAATGTGTCGTCTTGTCTTAGTCCTTGCTTGGTACAGAATGATTCAGTGAAGTCTTTCCCCACTTTCATTGCTGATTTGGTGTTGGTCAGCGTCATTCTACAGAGGCGGATCAGTTTTGCCGGAATGCCAAGTTCAGACATAGCTTCGTACAGTTTTCCCGGTATGGGGCTATCGAAAGCAGCTTTGTAATCGACAAAAAGGTGGTATGTATCGTTTTGCTTTTCGTGGGTCTTTTCCAGGATTTGGCGTAGCGTGAATATGTGGTCAGTTGTGGACTTGCCTGGTCTAAAATCACACTGATAAGGTCCAATCAGATTTTCAATAATTGGCTTTAGTCTTTCACATACTAGGCTCGACAAGACCTTATACGCGATGGATAAAAGACTGATACGGCGTTAGTTGGAAAAGACACACGGATCACCCTCTCTGAATAAAGGACATAATACACTGATACTCCAATCGTCTGGTTAGGTGATTCTAGGGAGAACTCGAAAACGAAGACATGCCGCAACTATCCAGTGTTCACTTATCTCTAAAATATCTGCTTGATACATGTTGCAGTGATCAAGTAGTCTAAGAGGTCATTCCCTATCCGTGTAGAAATTAATATACATATCATTATATGGCAGAAACCCTTGTGTTGCAGGAATCCCTTTCGGGTATAACAACCAGATAATTTGTTGTACCCGCTGAGCTGCCAATACGTGGCACTTACTTTTAGTGTCATGTCGTGTCAATTTTATCAGCCGCATTTTCAAGAGTTACCTGTAAAGTTAACAGACTTGTTGTGCCTCTGTTAATATACCCAGTTTCGAAACCATTAACGTATTTTATGCAACTATAAGTACGAAACGTTCTTCAATCATTATTCTATTCAAGATCCTTTCCCAAGTAAAAATAATTTTTAAAGGAAATGTTATTTGATTACTTCCGCAGAGGTTTGGGAATATAGCTATATTAAAGTCCACCCAGACCTATCATCAACTCCCTTATCCATAAGTATTGAGGTATAACATCACCCATTAGGGGGATCAACAATTCTCAAATTAACGAGAATTGTTTCAACAATATCTGCTAGTGCGAAAACGTACAAACTAGTACTTTACCGAAAACATCCATATTCACAAGTTCTTGTCTATGCTTCGGGAAATTTTTCACTTTTGCGGCTACCTAAACGGCGTTAAGAATCATTCCTATGAAGTTCAAATGTTGTAGAAAGTTGTTTACTGAAACCTTAGGATCATTCTTGTAGTTGATTGTTTCCTTGAATTTTGAACAGTTTGGCTAAACAGGGTAAAAAAGCTAAAAAAAATCGAAGTTTTTAAAGCTTTTTGCGATTTTGACCTTGAAGATGAAGTTTTTTCGATGTTGACAATTTGTGTTCCTTATGATAAGAGCTACAACGTTCCCTTATAGACTGAATCAAAATTCCGAACGGTTTGCAAGACATGAGCCGGACAAAATGAACACTTTTTTGTAAAAATGACACCGAGGCCCCATATCTTTGGGGGCCAATAACAAAAAAATTGCACGACTTTGTACAAAATTGGGAGACACGGGTCTTTTATTTTGGGTCTTTTATCAAGTAGTGGTGTCCATATATATATGACTTGCTCCACGAAAAGGGACCTCTGCGCCGAAAAGAAGTTATTAAGAAAACGCGTTTAAAAAAAGCGCTTCGTTTTTCCGCTACAGAAGAACCACCAAAAAAAGTGTTAGGAGTAAAAAAGAGTAAAATTTTGATATTTTTGTAATTTTGTACCTTTGATATTGAACATTTTTCAAATTTCAAATATTATAATATATTTATATTTATATTTATATTTATATTTATTTATATCACATTTCTCAATTTTTTCATTAATTATGTTCATCTTTACAGGTGATTTGTAAAAAAACTAAAAGACATAGAAACGTACGGTTTACGGCATTTGAAAGAGTGTTCTATAAGAATCACTCAAAAAGTAAAAAAAAAAATTTCGGCGCAGAGGTCCCTTTTCGTGGGGCAGGTCACATATGGTTATGTGTCCATGACTTAAAAAATTACATACACTGTGTAATTTATGGATCTTTAAAAGTTTATGTTCTTCAATAAGAGGGAGAAAGATAAACAATTCTCAAATTATCGACTAAGTAACTTAATTGTGTTCCACACCACAGTGCCTCAGCATATATGAAACAACTGTAGTAAGCTCGTGAAGGCTAAAAATGATACTCCACCAGTACCAACCATCACCAGTATAAAACGACAAAAGTCGCTTTTTGCCAGTCAAAAGCCATAAGTTATTGACAACATTCTAGTTTCCAGGCACGAACAAGGCAATAGAGGCCATGAAATTCTACCATCCCTGCCAACAATAGTTGTTTTGCATAAAGCCAATAACGTCGATCCTATTTCTAGTCAAATTTTATTCGCGTTGTTGTCTCTACATTTGTATGTCCTTTTCGTTTGGAGTAAATGTGTATTAAACTATTCCCTGAAATAATAAGAAACACTTAGTAAAAGGGCATGAAAGGCTAACTCAAAAACAAAATTCATGGTTGGGGGATGTTTGTGCTTTTTCACTTAACTACAGTTGTTTCCTGAACTGTCCATGACTATGGTCCTAGTCATAGGGGTAGGGGAAAGTAAAATTAATTAACATAGAAAACAACTTCTAAAATGACACTTTAAGACACATTTTTCTGTCAAATGTGTATCAGAAGACAAAGTGCTAAAAAGTCGTTGTGACTGAGAATTGCACTTTCGTAAGGCTTATCGCCAATAACACTTGTAATAGATGTGACATTTTATCGAACATGCCTATCGGTTTATCGGCAGCTCTTCCATGTATTTTCATGAGCCGGCGGAGTATCAGGCAGAGGGTGTCTATGACACAGCTGATCGCAAAGGTACTAGGGAAATGATGTAGCATGAGAGACCATATAAAACATACAGATTATAGACCATGCAGCAAACTAAGTGTAAAAGTGTTTGATTGATACTAATTACAGCTAAATTATGTTTTATGCTGTTTGCATCGAACGAAAATACGCATTCCCTTTTATTTCTGTCCGTATTATACCAACCAACGAGTAACGTACCAAAGCAACTCGAACTCGATGAAATGTGCTAATACCTCGTCGTCATTAAGAGAGCACGAAGAGAGGCATAGGAGCTCTTTTGCATTGAACTGTGGGTTTACGCAATTTATACAAATACAAAAAAACTTGATCGAATTAAAATAAGTTTAAATGCAAACGAATAAAAAAAGAGCACAATATTGATGTTGGGAAAAGGATAATATGTTCCAAACTTAAAAATGCACCCCGAAAAAGAATTTACCCATTTGCGATCGTGAAACTCCGTACTAATTCTGTACAATATATTTTCTTTACGCTTGAGGTGCGGGGATGTTAAATTTTGAAGAACCCTTTTTTTTTAGTTCGCAGCAAAGAGTGATATTCATTACTTTCGGGGGCAGGACTTTTTTTACAAAATTCATTTATAAGTAATTAAGGGAAAATGTTGAAAATGTAAAATGTAAGGGAAAAAATATAGTAATTAAAGTGTCTAATTCGTAATTAGAGTAAATTTTCATTGCATTACAATATAGCAAACTATATTAAGAACACTATTATTTATTCAGAATAATTATGTTACCAATTTTTCTGCTTACGCAACTAAAAACATCAATTCCAATTACAAAACCAAAAGTGGTTTCATTCCCAATGAATTTTTTGATTTTCGTTTTCTGAAAACGCTAACTACTGTATCTATTCTACTTTCGATCGGAACAGAAGTCAGTGACAGGCCTGAAAGATATTTAGAAGCAAAGGCCACGTATGACTTTAAAATTTACGGTGTAAAAAAATCAATGAGTGTTCGAATTCACGGGCGATGTGTTAAGGCCTCTTTGTTACACGATACCTGTTCGATTTCAATGAACACATTAGTAAATATTACATTGGAAAATAAAAACCAGTACATAAATTTCGGTCGGGTGAACCGACTTAATCACACCCTCACCCTAAGTAATCCATTACCTAGGAATTATGTTAAATAAAAAGACGCCCATACTCAAAAGCGACCATATTCAATAGCAGATTGACGAAATTCCGCTAAATATTATTGAATACCCAAATTAGTTTCCCTCCAAATTTTTGTCAGTACCAAATTTTATTAAGATCGGTTATGATTTATTGGAGATATTGATTCGGCAAACCGCAAATACGCTCAACTTTTGTATGGCAGATACCAAACAGGGCGTGGCACAATAGTCAGTTATAGTCAGGGTGTGGCAAAACAGCTCATTTTCTGTAGGAGAGTTTATTTAACTACATATTGCCTACTACGAGCTGGCGCAAAAGTAAACTTCCGATGTTTTTTGGCTGTAATTTAAAAAAAAATAAAAACTTTGATTCTTCTTGTGGATTATTTGTATTTGGTCTTTTAATTTTTTTTACATCAAGTCGAGAATATGATGTCATGTAAATGGCCGCCGCCACAGTTAATTGTCATTTGAGCCCTTTTTATGGCATTTTCCATCACTTTGGCCAAAACTTCCGGCGATACGTCCTCACATTCTTGACGGATATTGTCTTTAAGAGCTGCAAGAGTCTGAGGCTTGTTGACATAAACCCGCGACTTCGAAAAGACCCACAAAAAGAAGTCTGGAGCGGTCAAATCAGGCGATCTTGCTGGCCAGTGCAAATCGCCAAAACGGGAGATTAGGCGCCCGGGAAATGCATCCTTCAGCATATCGGTTGTGGCACGTGCAGTGTGTGCCGTTGTACCGTCCTGTTGGAACCACATGTTTTCCAATCCCAATTCATCAAGTTGCGGCAAAAAGAACTCGTTGATCATTGCTCTGTAGCTCTCACCATTCACAGTAAACGTTTGGCCCGCGACGTCTTCGAAGAAAAAAGGTCCTCCAGCGAAAACAGCACACCATACAGTGGCTTTGAGCGGGTGTAATTGCTCTTCGTGGGTTGCACGCGGATTTTCAATGCCCCAGAAGCGTAAATTTTGCTTATTTACGTACCCGCTAAGATGGAAATGGGCCTCATCGCTAATGATTATTTTTTATGAAAAATCATCTTCCTCTTGGTGGTGATTAAGGATGGCTTGGGCTTATGTTAGAAGCGATTGGCGGTCAGCAGCTAACAGCTGATGCACCGTCTGGACTTTGTACGGAAACATCTTCAAATCTTGTATCAAAATTCGCCGTAAAGACCGTCGACTGATACCCATTTGCGTGGCACGTCGTCTGGTCGATGTCGACGGCGCATCCATGACTTCCTCGGCTACAGCAGCAATAATCTCTGCAGAACGGCTTCTCCGGGGTCTGCCACGCGTGGTAGCATCTCGTGTTGTGCCAGTCTCTTCGAGGCGAGCGGCTAAACGTCGCAGTGTTTCACCAGTAGGCGTTGGACGGCCAGGAAATCTGCGACGAAATTCACGTTGTGCCAAAGTCACCGACCGATTATTGGTCAAATAAATAGTCAGCAATATTCCGCGTTCTGGAGCAGTGTAGCGTAACATTGTTTATTAACGTGTATTTCGCATGTGTTTACTACACAAATGTCAAAACAGAACTGACATTAGGGGCCAATCGCAAAATTTATAGCATTTTCTGATAGGAGGATTACTTTTGCGCCACCTTGTACAAACTTTCATAAAGATTGGTTCGGTTTTGCGGGACTTCTCGTGCCCAACAAACAACTTTTGTATAGGAGGTACCAAAATGGGCGTGGAAAAATCACCCTTGTTTTAATCGGTGATTGCGGTTTGATAACGTGAAGCCTTAAGCCCAGTTTCATTAAGGTCGGAAGTGTTTCACGCGATTTATCGTATTAACAACCCGGACGAACACCGTGTTTTGTATGGGAGGTACCAGAATGGACATAACAATCTCACCCATTTCCTCCAGTTAACTAGGCATTTTCAGATTATTAACCGATGTGAGAGTTGAAGCTAATCACATCTACCAGCAGAAATGTTTGAAATAAATATTATTTTGTGCTAAATGTGTCGATTTGTATGGGAGGTACAAGAAGGGGCATGGTCAAAACGTCTATTTTCAATCCCAAATTCAATATTGGCAAATAATTGTTACAGGTAAAATTTCATTGTGATCTGTAAAGACTTACGGCAGTTATCGTGTTCACCAGCCAGCCAGATAGACAGACAGATAGACGGACATGGCTTAATTGTCTTAAAATTTCGTAAAACACATTTCGTCCAAACATACTAAGTGGCTCCCTCGATGCGTTACATTTTTTCCGTATTAAATGATATATACCCCCATGCTGTGGGTGAGGGTATAATTAAAATAATTTATATTATTACAAAATCATTACTCACTTCTACATATTTGTTTATAAGTCTGAATTAGGGCGGGTCAAATTGTATGGAACGATTTTTGTTGATCATGCGTATAGCAAAAACGTAATCTATAGTTGATTCTGAGAAATTTTGTTCAAGAGATCATAGCTCTAAGTCGGATTTGGAGCCCCCCAAAAGATATTTTTATCATCTTTCAGAATCTGTATTTATACCTGTAGAATAAGTCAATTTAAGGCTATTTTTCGACAAAAAATTCCTAATATCTCTACTAAAAATAAAAAAAAAATATTGGCATCAATACAGATTCTGAAAGGTGATAAAAATTCCTTTCAAACAAGCCCACATTGAGAAACCTAATATAATTCTATCCGATTTTATGACGAATTTAATTAAATTATTCTATGTATATATGGAAAAATATCTATTTTGAAATTTTGGGGGCTCCAAATCCGACTTAGAGCTATGGTCTCTTGAGCAAAATTTTTTTTCTTGAGATTACTTTAATTAAACGTAATTTCTTGAGATTACGTTTTTGCTATACGCTTCATCAAAAAAAATTAACCCGCCCTAGTATGTATATATCTGAAAGTTTTACCACGCCCAACTTCGAATTGAACATTCTAAAAATACCTTGAAAAATATTAAATAAGCAATACAATTTTAAAATTTGTATAAAATTTTCCAATTAAATTACGGTTAAGAAGAATCGGAAAAGAAATATAGCAAAAATGTAAAAATCTTTTTCTTGGTTATATCTGATGAAAAAATTCATTCATTCCGCAGGCATATGTTAGGAAGGCATTACAAAAGAACCATTCCGCATGCCTCATCTTTGGAAGGCCTTGCGACTTCCGCAACTGGGTAATGTTGTACAGCAACCATGTATATGATGCTAACCCTGTGTATTGTTTGGATGTGTTCACTTTGATAGATTGCCCTACCCGTGCCTATAGATGCTAACTCATCAAAAGTACTTTATTTTTGCATTCTTTCAGTCAGTGACTTGAGTATTTCTAATGTTGAATGATTTGTTGGGTTTTGGTTTCATGAATTTAGTCGTCGATCGTTTGTAGGGGAGGAAACAAACGAATTCTTCGACGTAGGTATATCGATGGCTAAAAATGTAAAGGTCCTATCTTGTTTTTTTTTTACGAAATTTGTTTTTTTTGCGTTTTCTGGTTTCTCAAATATAGCTTTCGTACAAAAAGTATTTTTTAATGTTAACAAATAAAAAAGTTGATTTTTAAAAAACTGGGTTTAAAAACAACTAATGTGGCAAATCGCTCCGATACTATTCAGTTAGTTCCTTCCCTTGTAAGGTAAGAAAAAATTGAGATTCGTTTATTTTATATTAAGCCATCGATATGGATGTTTAGGCTGAAGCACTCATATGGCTCCATATAAAATTATGCCTCTTTGCCAGTATACATGCTAATATTTGCTTTTAAATATGAGTAAGTTTAGAACTTGCAAACATAATAGTATTTGGAGTGTGTTCTAAACATATACATGGTTCCTGCAGTATATGTTTGGGAGAATATGTTAAAGAGGCGGGGGTTTTCAGCGTGCATAATTTTACAATTAAGCTTGAGAAACAATGAAAATCGAAATAAGAAATTAGTTTGGGATACCCTAATATATAGGTATATACCTCTTTGTAGTCGTAAGCTACACTAGAAGGTAAAACGGCATGGTAGTGAGTTTGGGTCTAGGTTGTTGATTTGTTGTTATGACACAAACGTCTATTCAAATTCGCCTGTTGTTGTTATTGTTTATGTAAATTTTAGTTAACATTACATCGCCAAGACAAACAAAAAATACTTAGACTTCTTGTTAACCTTGACAGCAGAAAAGGAAGCAAGAAGTTACCTGCTTTCTCGAGAGACGACAGTTGGCCGTCACCGAATTGGTTTAGTAGAGTTGTTTATAATTTTGTTAAAATATTGTACACTTGTATAAAGACATTATAAGCTTTATCGAATTGGCAGGAGGGACATTAATAATTTTATTTTACTTCTCACTCTTCGGAGAAGTTACACTACATTGTTTTATGGAAAAATTAAACAAATGGAAGTAAAGTAAACTCCCGGGGTTTGTTTAAATGCAAACTCACTTTTAGGGCATGGCCTAGCTTGTTTACAAAACCATTCAATTACACAGTGCAACAAAAAAAAATATAACCAAATACCGACACCACTACGTAATTAAAGACCAAAAAAAAGACCCGTGTCTCCCGGTTATGCCCAAAGTCATGCCCTTTTTGTGTATGCCCATTTTTGCAAAAAAAATTATAATTTTCTCGGGCTCATATCTTGCAAACCGTTCGGAAGTTTGATTTACTCTCTGAGGGAAAGTTGTAGCTCTTGGCATAGAGAACAAAACATCGGTTTCACAAAACCACAATGACCATGAAAAAAACTGGACGCATTGCTTGCAGAGGCAATATCAATTTTATTGATGCATTATTTTGCATTCCTTTTTTGATTTCTTTTCTAATTCATTTCAGGTATGTTGGTGGAGTCTCAAGATCACCCTGTATGATGTTAATGAAGTATTTGAAGAAGAAAAAGCTGATGATGGAGGGCAGTCTGGTAGTTCTGAATCGGAGTCAGATTCGGACGACGATTTGGATCCACAACTTAAGAGAGTGCGATTTGCAAGTCCAGGGCCATCAACATTATACACATAATACGAATATTTTTTTTATTAATATTTTTGTAATAGATAGCATAGTATCTCAATGTTGAAGTAGCGAAGAGACAAATATTTAGAATCATCCCTAAGAAGTTCATATGTTCTTGAATGTGGTTTTTGTAGTTAATTGTTTCCTTGAATTTTGACCGAGTTGCTACCTAGGAACCTGAACATGGGAAAAAAAAGTAAAAAAATCGAATTTTTTAAAGTTTTTTGCCATTTTTATCATGAAGATGAAATTTTTTTGTATATTCTTTACGATGAAAGCTACAACTTTCCCTCAGAGAGTAAATCAAAATTCCGAACGGTGTGCAAGATATGAGCCTGAGAAAATTATCACCTTTTTGCAAAAATGACTCAGAGGCCCCAAATATTTGGGGGTCCATAAAAGAAGTGCTCGACTTTGGGCAAAACAGGGAGACACAGGTCTTATTTTGGTCTTTTACCACGTAGTGATCTCCGTATATAATTATTTCACATGACTTAAAAAGTTATACACAGTGTTAGAAGCACATAATTCAAAACTGACGGTTAAGTTTTATGTGAATTATAAAAAGCGGATCAGATAAGATGGTAATGAATTAAACAAAAATTTAATCATTTGATTATCACGTAAGCAGATGATAGACATAAACGTACCGTTGGTTTAATGCCGGCATTACAGCTCGCCAGTTTTTTAAAGCATTATTGCACTAGAAAGCATTAAACCCGTAAATTTCGATAAATGCGAATGCTCACAGCTTAAGACGAACCTTCCGATAACTTCGTCTGAAGTGTTATATAAATTCATGCCTTTGTTTTTTATTTCAGCCAAGAACTATTGACTGTCAATTTAAAAAAAGACAGTTTTGAGACTATGATCAGAATTAATGAGTGAAATATGTGGTAAACTTAATCATATATTCACAATATCTTAAATTCTTAATAAAGTTAAATCTGTTGTCTGCTGACCTACTCTATTATAGTGGGATTCTCATCTGGAAAATTACCCGCATTTGCCGTTTCCCTTCATAATTCTTAGTCGTGTGTTCTTAAGTGAAATAATTTTACTTAAAATAAACAAACCTAACACCCCGGATCCTTAAAACTTTTGAAAAAAAAGTAAGTTTAAATCGTTTATAAGACAAAGAGTCCAATAAAACTTCACCGCAGATTAAAGTTTCTATCTATACGATGTCGGGGAACAATTATGTACTGGGTAATGCATGACTGGTTGTTGGAGAGCTAAACAAAAGGACATGGCAAACGGACATTGAGCACAATAATAACAACTCAACACAAAATAATGATACTTAAAACTTGCAACGACCACTTTGGGAGGCGTAGGAGAGGAAATGCGACTTGGACGCCACAGCCGGACAAAAGTAAAAGCAATCTAAAGTTGCGACCCCAGCTGCAAGGACATTCGATGTGTGTGTCATGTATGGGGAAGATTGCACACGTAGTGAATGGCCTAGAGAAGAGGAAGGATATGAAATGCATTGAAATTACTAGCACTTTCTGAATTGTTTAGCAAACTATTAAATTATGTGTGTGATAAATGGAGGCAACACAAAAGTGTCGTTTAAAACAAATAATTGAACACGACAAAGTTAAGCAATAAATGTGGATTAATTTACATAACGAAAAGGGACAACAGTTTTCAAATGTCCTTGCATGCAATTCAGCATAAGTACATGCAACAAAATGACAGGCTGTTACTGAGAAAGTAAAAGAATTTTTGATGTGTTAACATCTATAGCGGCGTATAGGGACTAAATCTATCAAAGTCAAAATCTGCTAAAACCAGATTTTATGCTGCGGCTAAAACCAGATTTTATGCTGCTGCTAAACCCAGATTTTCTGCGACTGTGAAAGAGAATAATGACGTGTTAAACAAAAATGAGCGAGCAAGAGAGCAATGAAAGAGTAGTGTGGCAGGGGTGAGGCAAACGAAATTGTGCCTATAGCGTATGTATTAACATAATAATGTATGTATGTACATGTGTCTGTTGCTGTTGTTGAACGGAGATATAAAGCATAGCCACGCAAAATTTCATTTGCAAGGAGCTTGCGCAGTCGACGTTATGGTGACACACTAATACGTCAGCTACTTCGTACAAAGTATGTGTGATGTTGTTTGTTTGGCTGTTTCGTTGCAGTTGATATGGCAAACGTGTGGTTATGTGACATACGTATACGTCAGCTATTTCGGACAAAGTATGTGTGATGTTGTGTGTTTGGTTGTTTCGTTGTTGTTGCTTTGGCCAAACAAAGCGAGTCATTTGATGTTCAGCATTGGCCGCCGGTGTATAAACGGTGTTAAGTTCGGCCGGGCCAAAGCTTATATACCCTCCACTATGACAATTTACACTCACACTCTCCACTCTTTGCATTCCCTTAAAAGTTTTTATGAAAATGGCAGCGCCTTAGTACCGCCTTTGTACCAGGTCAAAAGACCACTTTCCCAAGTAGTACATACAGTTTTTGGTATCCAAGCTTCAGATAAAAATCGTATTCCAAAGAAAAGAAAATATCGTTCTTCAATTGTAGGGAATATCTTTCTTCTGCTTTGATGGTGCGTAAAATGTCCACAAATAAAACAAAACCAATCTCTTAATTTGCAAACAGAATCCGCCATGCTTATTTAAGCTTTAATTTTTCTTTTTTTATATTAATTTTAGTAAAAATCACACCCGATATGTACTGCTTAGTAGCTCAATTATGCTTGATTTTTTTCTTTTATTTTTTATTATTAATTTTAATAAATATCACACCCGATTTGTAAGTCACAGCTGACTAGACGCGAGAACTCAGTGTTTGGCCCCTCCGAACTTGACGGAGTTTTTACCTGGTTTGTATATGTTGGTGTATAATTTTACTAATTAAGCGTAAAGAGGTTTATTTACAACATTAGTGTCTTTGGTGACCCCCACTGAAATTTTCCTTTTTTAAAGGATATTTTTTGATTTTCTCGAAAAAAGGTTCAAATTGACCCATAAAGAGACCAGTTAGAGGGTTAAGATCTTCCACAAAAATAATCCTCATACAATTCCACAATACAACTCTGACCATAACAATTCTCTCAGACATTAACTTACATCATTTTTTTCATATAGTATAATGCTCCCTTCGACCAAAAAATGAAAACTTTGACCCACTGTAAAAAAAAAGCTCAGACGTGCTGGACCATAACTTTGTTCTACAAAAATGATCTACTTAACATACCCTTTCAGAATTATAGGGTCGCTATTCTGTTCCAAAAATGCTGTTGGACAGTGTAATTAAAGCTAATGTTTTTTTTACGAAAAGGTACTATTTTTACGAAGAAGTACTTTCTGGAAGAAAAAACCATATGAGTGTAAATTTTTGATTTGTTAACATCTATAGGCGCGGGTACGGCCTAAATTCACAAAGTGAATACATCCAAACATAATTCACAAAGTGAATACATCCAAACATAATTTGTCTGACTGCGCTCACACAGATTGTCCGACTGCGTTCACACATTGTTTGCCGTTAAACTCCTCCGAACCGGCTGGACCGATTTGTATGAAATTTTGTGTGCATATCGGGTAGGTCTCAGAATCGGCCAACATCTATTTTTCATACCCATAAATGATAAGGGTGACCCACCCCTCTGTAGAACACAGCGACTGCGAAACACAGTTTGTCAAACTGCGAAAAAACACACACACTGATGTAGCGGCAGCGAATAGTTGTATTGTGTGGATGCGAAGCACTCTCAGAGCAGAGAGAATAATGACGTGTTTATACCACTGGTGGGCATAGAGTAAATATGGGTAGAGAAAATCTTTCACTCACCAAATTTCTGACATTTGTCCTCGTGTGATGTATACGTTTGATGTTGAAAAGAATTGCTTTACTAATACCAGATAGAGGCAATGGTTCAAAACAACGAACAAAATAACAACAACGGCATTTCGTTTTGTGTGTTAAAATTATTGTGTTAAATACAACACAAATGTATGCTAACAATAAAAGTCAGTAAAAAAGTTTAAAACACATTTAAATTTCACAATTTTTCACCAAAATGGCATGAAAAATTAAAGCAAGAAGTTATTGTAATTCCACCTGGTTTATATCACTTTTCGTCAAACATCTCTCTATCACACCGACCGCATCACGAAGAGTGTGAAATGAAAGGTCAGATGAGAGAATAAGTTTATCTAGGTATGTATTAGTCTATGCTGGTGGGCATCACTCATACTAACAAACCTATCATTGTGTGAGTGCCACATAAGCTGACTTGCGCCGCACATTACACTATCAAACAAAAAATTAAAAAAAAAATTATAAGCCATCAAAATTGTTTTAGTTTTTTTCCTCATAAGTTATTACCTCGTCAATGTTTATATCAGTTTCGCAGCATTTTATGCGCATTAAATCTGATATATGAATATCCGAAACTCGATTTCTCAGATTGGTTAGAATTATTTTTAAAGTCGAAAATGATGTTCGAAAATGATGTGCCAAACATTGAATAAATTTTATAAATTTCTTTTTTGAGAATAGGATATTTTTTCTCAGAAACCGCTTTCCAAAAAACGTTTCCCATTTCAAGTGGAAACGACAAATCGTTTCTTAACAACTGTAGTTCATTATGAAAATGTGGTGGTTGTTTATTAATATCACAATTTAAAGGGTAATTGTGAAGCCCTATCGTAGATTCTATTAATTTAAAATCTTGAAATCTTCTATTGTAACTATTAAAGAAGTCTGTTATAATACCACTATATTCTGTCAATTTATTTCTATCGTAAAGATCATTGGATATTTTTTTCGTCTTTTCTAAGTTGGATATATCAAAATTTTTTAACTGGGTTATTATAACTTGAAGTTTTCTTTCAAAATATTGCATAGAAGATAGTAATTGAAGAATGGATTTATTTCTACCCTGAAGTGAGAGGTTAAATTGGTTTAAGATATTAGAAATGTCACATAAAAATGCCAAATCTAACCGAAAATCTTTATTATTAAGATTATCAATGATTTCTGCCGAATCGGAATATGTATTTTACTCAAAAAAGACTAAAACCTCCTGCCTTAAATCAAAAAGTCTTCCTAGGGAGCTACCAAGTGTAAGCCTTCGCACTTCTGTATAGAGGAGTAAATCACCGTAATCCGCATCAAGTTCTTCGAGAAGCACTTTAAATTTCCTGTGACGTAACGAGTGGTGACCTCCCTTTATTTTATCTATTATTTCAGTAGCTATTTCCATGACATATGGCAGTTTAAATTCCTTTGAAACAAGAGATTGCTGATGAATAATACAATGAAATGTTGGAATTTCAATACCATTCTTCATTAAGCAACCCCTTAGTCCTCGGTTTTTACCTGTCATAACTGTCGCTCCGTCAGTGCAAATAGAAGAGCATTTGTTCTTATCCAAAATACTTTCTCATTTATAATTTTATACAAATTTTCTATAGTGACGTGACCATGCATTGATTCAAGTAATAACATTTCCTCAGTTGTGTCCAAATTCTGATTAACAGATTTTACACACACGACTAGTTGACTCAAATCATTAATATCCGTACTTTCATCAAGACATAAAGAATAAAAAACACAATCCAATAATCTAGTTTTTGTGCATGAGTATAGAAAAGTACTAATAATTTCAGTTCTGCGAGCAAAATTTCGCCTAGATAACGGTATTTGTTCCATAATCTTCCCCATCTCCGTCCCTTTATCAGCAAACATATTTAGAACATCCTTGAGTAAATTCTTTATAAAAATGCTGTAATCAAATGGTCGACATTTTTTTGCCGAAGCTAAAGATATAACAAACGATGCCTTTTTCAAGGCTGCGTTATGTGTTGATGCATTTTGTATTGTTACTTAATCGCTAACTCCGGGCATGTGATCAGCAATAAATTTAAGAAAAAAAAGTGCTTTTGATTCCAAAACTTTTAAATATCTCTCCCTTCCTCCTAAAGAAGCATAATCTGAATGCAAATAAAAATAATGTCGCTTTATTACGAAAAGAAAACTAAAATTCGTGAAAATGCTGTGGTATATCAAACATTGTGCTTCACCCTCAACATTTTCATAAACAAAATAATCATTCTACCACTCTTCATGAAACATGTTTTTTTTTGCAGACATGTGTTAAGTGAAACAGCGAAACGAATTCTGACTTGCATGAATGCTGACGAGCAACTGAATTGAATTCAATTGCCACGATTCGTTATTTGGTGCAACGAAATCGAAGTAGTCGTTGCTTTGTTTATACTATTTGTGCGTGGGCAGAGCGTCGGCAGCATTTTTCTTTCCTATCACCGGTAATACGATTTTGAGATTTTGCCCTACACCCAAATACAAATAGGGTAAATAAGTAAATTTTTAAAAGTAGGTACTTCTCTAAAGAAAACTTATTTTGTTCCACAAAAAATGTACTCTTTAATGAAAAGGTAGTCTTTTAAGAAAAGGCAATTTGTTGTAAGAAAACTTACTTTTTTAAGAACAGGTACTTTATGTAAGAACATTTACTTTATTTGTTTGAATTTTATGTAATTGAGTTACATGAGGAATTTATTTAATGAACTTCTATAAAACAACAATCACTCTACTTCAAACTATGTTAATCTCAAAACCCTATTGTTACAACTTTTTGTACTTAACCCTGCTGTTAGATTAGAAAAAACTTACGAATCTTAGATTGAGGGACCATTTGGTCCATACTGCAATTTTCATCCAAAATAATAATTTTATCTTATCCTTTGTAACTATTTTGGTTCAATAATTTCTAAAGCAAGTATTTGACATATCAAAAACATCTTCTAAATATTTGACATGAATTTACATTCGCTTGGTAATGAAAAAATGTACTATTGACCAAATGGTCCTCTAATCTAAGATTCGTCATTTTGTATTTTTCTCAGTCCTGAATAAAGTTAGAAAATTTAATTTTCGCACATAACATTGTTTTATTAAAAGACCCCATTAGCAGAAAAATTTAGTCAGTATATATCACCGTTCCAAAGTTACAAGGGAAAACAGAAAAAATTTGGACCAAATGGTCCTAATCTAACAGCAGGGTTAAATAGTACTGTGTAATAAATTACGTTCAAACAAAACTATTGTGAATTGTTATTTTCGTAAGATAAATGGATAAGCTAAAATAGATAAAAGAAGAAGTTTCCTATAACGAAAAAATCTAAATGAAAAACATTTTCACATCAGCAGTCTCAAGATGAGAATCCGTCTCTCTCCACTTAATACCATCCATTTGTTTTTATTCTTTTATTTCTCTCCCCTAACCCTTCTCACAAAAAAAAATAAATGGTTTCCCATTACATCCCATGAAGGGACTGGGGAGAGCTTCTCACAATCAATGAGCTGTGCGCTTTCCAGTTTTCACTTACTGATTTGGACCTACAGTTTTACACCGATTCCGAACGGTATTTTGAGAAGCTTTTTCATGGCTTGTCGCCGTCACTATGCGAGGTGACCGTCGTCGAAAGAAATTTAAGGTGGCCTGAGCAGGGATCGAACCCACGATCTCATGCACAAGAGGCGCGCACACTAACCATTGCACCACCGACGGCCACAACCCTTCTCATACTCACATAAATTATAAATCGCTGACAATTTATGCAAGCAATAAATAACTCCACCAATCTCCTCAGGAATTCTTGCGCCATATCAAGCGAATTTAAATACAGTCCACATCACCCACAACTCCAAGAGACTAGCGCGTATTGTATCTCGTCTACTCATTTCATGGTCCTTCGAACCGGATCTGAACCACTGACGATCAAGCCACGAATTACTCCTCCCAACTGCCAGCGCCAGAACTCACATCAAAGCCAGAAGCCAAACAACAACAATTAGCCATCACTAAAACCCTTAGCGTTCAAGAAATCTCAACCACTGAAACCTTCGGCTAAGAAACCCACAACAAATTCAAAGGCTCAGAAGGCACAAGAAGCACCTCTCCAAAAAAATTCTACTGCGATTAGCAATATGTGCACTATAGAGTTATTCTCCACATCATTTATACGCTGAAATAAAATCATCTCGATGATAAATATCATCAACTCGATGATAAATATTCATCAATTGTTCTTCATTGAATTGATGACAATTTTCATCACTCATTGAAAACTTTCTTCAATTTGAAGATTGTGCGTTTCTTCACAATTTTCAACATCATAGAATTGATGATTTTTTTTCATCAATCTTCCTCATTGAAGTTGAGAAATAATTAGTGGGATCGATTCAAAATATAGACGAATTATTGAAAAAATAAAGACAAAAAGAAAAAACTAGCAGAAAATTAAAATAAATACATAATCACCCCTATTCTGCGTTACAATCACAATCGAACTTTCTCCGTTTTGATGAAATCGGTATTCTGCGTTACGTTACGTTCCACTTACGTTTTTCTTTCGATTGTACGTATTCTGCGTTGCAATTTTAGTTACGTTTTTCACGTTTTTCTTACGCTGCAAAAGGTCTGACTGAACAACATAATGGTTCTTTGTTGTTTACAATAAAGTGTGTAAAAAAGTTAAATTTTTAATACAATTCAGAGAAATGTAAGTATAGTAGTAATTTAAATATATATTTAATAAAGTTTTTAATTTGTTTTACTAAATAGTGAGTTTTATTTTATTTATTACAGGTCGAAACAAACAAACCAAGATCAGTACGAGAAGCTGGCGGAATTAATGGCCAAAAAACCAGACCTGCGGGTGGGTACCATCAGAAACCAAAAGAAGAAGTGCAGGCATTTTGGGAAGAGGTGACCGTAACACTTAATTCAATGGGGCTACCAACAAAAACCGGAGTAGCATGGAAGAAAGTATGTGACATTGAAATAATTACCCTGATTCTGCATTGGTTTTGATTTTTTTTAAACATTTTTTTTAGGTGTGGATTGACTGGAAGTGCTACATAAAACGGAAGCTGACCACGAATCAGAAGGAGATGATGAGCACCGGAGGAGGCTACTGTCGCCTGCAACGCATTAGTTCCCTTGAAGACAGGGTAATTAAATTGAAGGGACTGGTAACCAGCACTAGCGGGATAAGTGGTGCAGAGGATTTCGGAGTGGTCAGTGCTGCACAGGAGGATAATGGAGCGTCCGCAATGGATATTTCCAAAATCAAATCTCTTTTGGCAAGACCAAATCACCAAATCTTTTGGCGAAGACCAAATCAAATCTCTTTTGGCAATCCTTGCCTCCGCATTCTGGAGCACGTTGTTCTCCTCTCCCAACAAAAATGCTGCTGCTATTACTTCCATTTCTATTGTAGTAAACAAAATGTATTTTTGTGCTGTAATGATGTTAACAAAAAAGGAAAAGTCACCTCCGGCACAACTGGTTTTTTAACTCTTTGGTCACAAATACCTCTTTTTGTGTTTTTTTTACTTTTCACACGCGCTAGTGTATTTAATAAATAAATTTATACGAATTTTTAATTCTTTTGTGTTTTAACAGTTGAAAATATGTTTTATTTGCACAAAATTACACTTTTTACTTCAATGTTTACACAAATGATTATTTGTTTTGTTTTGTTTTTTTACGTTCCACAGCCAATCTGCTTATTGTGACAACACACTTTTCCTCTTCTTATTCTTTCGATTACGTTTTTTTTTGGAATACCAAAGTTCGATCGATGCGTAACGTAGAGCGGGAACGTAATTGTAACGCAGAATAGGGGTGAATAGAAAATAGTGCAATAGACAGAAAACAATTTCCACACTATGAGCATTTTCTATGTGGTCTTATACCTTGACGTTGTAGATTTTTTACAATGAAAAATTGCCCAAAGAATTTGGATACAGATTAACAAACAGCAAAATGATGAACAATTTTTATCAAATTGATGACAACCTTACATCTAGTTGACGAAAAATGCCTAGCAAATTGCTCAAATATGAACATCAACTTGATGTAATGTTGTCGTTGAATTGATGAAATATGGATGAAAGATTAATGTAATTTTTTTCATCTATTCAATGAAATGTCTCGTAGGTTGAAAAATGCAGAAATGTTACATCAAATTGATGAAGGCATTCATAAATGTGATGAAGCATTTTCTTTCAATGTACGTTCAATGTTAGAATATAGAGCAATGATAAGTTGTCGTTATTTTAAACTCATATATATTTCATTGAAGAAATTCAAAAGAATTTTTTTAAAGAGGCTCATTCGTTCCTGAAAATTACACTTTCTACTCGAAGCTATGAATCTCGATGTTTATTGATAGGAATCATTAGAGTTTTAGACGAAATTTCCAGGCTACGAATTTTATATTTTGTTTAGTGAATGACGATATAGATTGCCAACATAGTAGATAAAGAAAAAAATGGATAAAGCGTGACCATTGTCAACTTTTCTCACCCGGTGCTGCCTTCTAGTACTGTCATGTGCACTTAAGTTTCCCACAATTCTCATTGACGATTATTAAACACAGTGTGGGAAATTTTTGATATCAAAATAATAACTGTGTTGAGTTAGTTTGGCTTGAGGCTTTTTCAAGTGGAGGGCAAGTAATGAAATATGAAACAGATTATATTAAATCATCTGTACACATACAGTCATGGACACTAAATTAGCACAAATTTTGTATGTATGAATGTATCGTTCTTAAATGTATCGTTCTGATATGTATCGTTCTTAAAAAAATAACAAGTTTTTAGTTGTCGGTAAATTAAAGTCAACAATATGGCAGATTTTAGCCGAAGGCTAAAATAGCACAAATTAAAATTTTTACAATTTCACACGGTTTTTGCCTTCACAGCACATTTTAAATTTCCTCTGACGTACAATTTGTTTTTAGGAAAACTTTAGAGAAACTGCACAAAATTTAATAAAACAAAGTACCGTTGGGGGCAAAATACATCCCAAAAAGCTTCTTCTGACCGTACCGCTCGCATTGTGCTAATTTACTGGACATAACAATCGATGCTTATTGAATATTCCAGCAATCAGAACAACAAAGAGTAGAGATAACGGTAACAAATGTTTGTTTGACAGAAGTTTGATGTTCTGCTGCAACAGTGTATACCATTATAATTGGTCTATAAAGTCAAAAAGTAAAAAAAAACTTAATATTAGTTTTGTTCTAATTTAGTGTCCATGCATGTATGCCCAGTAGGGTGCTTCAAAATTCTAAATGTTGCAAATTTCAACGGGCTCATGGCCAAATCAATGGGTCTATATCTTAGAAGTATAAATAACCTGAACAAAAGTTTCCATCTTAAGGTCGCGCAATTGCGATAAAGTTTAGAACACAGGTTAACAATTTACAAAAAATAAATAAAATTTTTTTAATATTTATTTAATATCATAAAGTAATATGCATCTAATTTTAAAAAATATTTGTCGTTAATTACAATGAACATCAATTCATTAAACTGCTTTTAAATCAAAAAAGATAAACTAACAGCTAAATTAAAAATTAAGACATTAAAAGATTTTTGTTCGGCTTGCTAATTTTCTTTCGGTGATTTTCAACTGACCGTAAAAGGAGCTGTTTTCGATCTTCGTCCTTTGTTAACGTTCATTTCCATTTCGTCCATTTTTAATACGTCAATGCCTCGTGGTAGTCTCGATGAAGGAAATTCGCTTATTGGCGTTCCAATAAGCCAAAATGTTGAAGACGATCTTAATAATTTTTTTGACATTTTAAATTTGCTGCACTAAATTTACTCAAATCGTTGTGTGGTCCAGAAAAGCCAAAATGGAAAATGAAAATTTGCTGCCTTGCTCGACGACTTCTTGTTTAGTTTGTGCCTGCTGATAAAAAGTCAACTCAAACCACAACAATAACAGAGTTGCTTACAGACTGCTGTCACATTTATTGCACAGGGTGCAACAAACTAAAAACTTTGGCAAATTGATAAATGTATAACGGCCAATCCTGTGCAGAGATGGAAGTACGACGAAAATTTAACGCATTCGAATTGCTTTTTTTCTCAAATGAATATAATTCGTATGTGCATATAATATATCGTAATGACCTCCTTTAGACCCCTGGTAAAAAAAGCCCCTTTCTGCGTATGGTTTTGTTTTCCAAAATTACAAAAAACAAGAATTCCTCGAAAACCTTTAAGAATTGGTAAATAGTTTGTTCTACAATCTTAAAGCCTACAAAATTCTGTATTAGAAATTATGGAGAAGTTACTTAAAACGTAATTAAAAATCAGATAAAGTTTAATGTAAACTTTTTTTTTTTTTAATTTGTATGTAAATTCCCATACACAATAATCGAAAAAGTCAAAATTTTGCGCGGCCTTAAAACTTCATTCGATTTCTCTGAAATTTGGAACATATGTTCGTGTGGTTCGTATACAACGATCCAGACGTGAGCCTGACAAATCGGACCACGTCTGGTTTCTCCATACAATTTTGAAGCACCCTAATGCCCAGCATTTATCTTACTTCCATTTTGGAACAATTTTACAAAAACCAAATGCAGAATTCTGTTTTTTATTGTAATATTAACGCTTATAATGTTCAAACTCTTTCCCTTAATTTTAAACAACAATGTAGTACTTAAGTGCAGCACTTTGATTATAATATTTTCTGGTTATCATTTTATTAATTAGCTCTTCGCAAAACAATTGGTGTATAAAATTCTGAGAGTTGTTAAGCGTTTATAATCAATACTCAAGGGGTGTTAATATGGAAATAATTCTCTCCCATTTCCACAGTAGCTCATTAATACTTTAAACATGCATCAATACACTATTGAATTGGAATTTAACTATTTTCAAAAAATTCAGTGGTATTTTTAAAGTAAACGTAGTACATTGTTTGTGCAGAAACTAATATGCTTATAAGAAAAACACTTTGAATTTGTTTTCTTATAACATTACAAAAATTTGAACTTTATTGTTCACTTTACAATCGACAACTAAAACTTTACAAAAATATTCTTGTCGTTGGGCCACCAAACATCAAAACAAACGACAGTTAATCTAAAAGAAGTAACAAAAACAACCCAACAGCTGAAATACCAAACTGAAGTCAATGACTTCATCAGCGCTGTTGTTGTTGTTACTTTCTTTTGCTGCAATACTGTAAAGAATAACATGCATAGACAATTAACACACATCAATAAAGACAAAAATAGATTTCTAGCTGGACCACAACAAAACGCGAGAACGGCAGTTATTGATATGTATGTACATACATACATACAAAACTACCAATTTAAAGGGGCCCTTAGACCTGTGGATAAGTTGCAGCGACTTCAAGTTGACATCAACTTATCCATGGTGTAAGGTGAAGTTGGTGGTTTGTACAAACTAGTTGATGTAAAATCAAAGCCATTTTGATTTTTTGAAGTTGATATCAACTTATCCACCAGTGTAAGGGGAAGTTGCATCAACTTTCATACGCATTTCGGTGAGAAACGTTCATGAGACAACATTATCGGCAAAATGCAAATAAATGAACCAAAAAATATATAAATTTAACAGTATCGGAAAAATATATACTAAATAAATGTGATTTATAGTGATATTTATAAATATTTCAAGAAAATAAAAATAGTTTTTTTTCTTAAAATTGGTGATATTTTCGCAGTCCGCTCACCACCTTTCATTTCGACATCTGACAAGAAAATGAAGTTGCCTCAACTAGTTTGAGAGTGTAAGGGCAAAATCGAAGTTGATATCTATTTATCGAAGTTGATGTGAACTTGAAGTCGAGCAACTTATCCACAGGTTTAAGGGCCCCTTAACGAAGAAATATAGGTCCAATTAGTCTCGACGGTTGACGGTAGACGGTTGACGGTTGACGTTCTACTCAATATTGCGCGGTTAGTTATGACGGTTAGACGGTAGAAAGATAAAACAAAACAAAAACAACTGATCGAAGAGCATTTGTAGAAAATATAATTTGCATGCATGAGTTTTGTGTTAAACAATGATTATGTCAAAAAAAAAATGAAAAATAAAAAGGAAATTGTGGTTGCCGTGTAATTGTGTATTGCCGCACACAAAATGTCGAAGTAAAAGCAATAACAATAACAGCTGATCGGTCTTGACGGCTGACGGTTGACGGTTGATTCTGCAACCTGCAGAAGTCTACCGTCGTTAACCGTCAATTTTAGTTGTCTCTTTCTAACACATGCAAAATGCAACCCCAACTCAAACAGCTGATCGCTTACCGTCAACCGCCAAGACTAATTGGACCTTATATCATCGCGTTGTTGTTGTCTTTGATCAACAAAGCAACTGAGACTCAAATAGCATTTTGAGTGTTATTGTTATTGTTTTGATACAAATTTATATGTTATTAGGGTGACCCAAAATTATGTTATTTTAATTTAATAATATAATTTTCTTAAAATACTAATATAAATAAAATTGAAGGGCGATCTGCTCCGACATACATTATTAAAGTTTACCTTTTGTAAACAGAATATTACGTATTTTATCGATTAAAGGAGTTCTATGCAAAAAATTTATGTAGACCTTTTGCACTGTCGCACTTAGTCAGAGAGAATACTTCCAGGTAAATTACACAGTGACGCAATATTCAACTTTTTGACTCCAAACAAAAAATCACTTATCCCAGCCGAAAGTACTCGATGAGAGGAGAAAAGCAATTTCTGGATTTTGCTAGATTGCTTGCCGTTCGTTTTTTATGAGCCTCTATAGTTTTTTCGCCATATTTGATTTTGAGCACAAATGGTGGTGGTCAGTGATCGGCGAGGGTTCTGACTACCGGTAAAAGTTATTTCGGTCAAAAACAAGTTATACCTGTCCCGTCGTTTCGCTGGGTCACGTTTAGGAATCGAGATATATCACGTTTGGTGCTCTTTTATTTGACATAACTCGAGAACAACAAACTTGGAAAAATTAAAAATTGCAATTCCTTTAATCGATTGATATGCTGATTCTCTATATATAGTCAACAGTTTTGCACTTAAAACCGTATACAGGGTGATTCAGGAAGTTCCGGAAAAATTTCTCCAGCGTATTCCTTGGCTCATTTCATGAAGAAAAGTCCACTAGGACCATGTCCGAAAATGCAAGGGTGCGAAATAGCAGAGGGTTCAAAATTTTCGGATTGCTGGTCGGAGGGTAGTAGGGTAAAGTTGGTAACTTCTGAGCCAGTGGTCTTTTGGGCTTTCAATAAAATAAAATCTTGAACGTGTTAATTTACAAAAACAAATAAATGTGTGCTGATATTTCACTTCCAAAAACGGTCATAACTTTGGAACGGTAAGACCTCTGGGCTTCGTTTAGGTTATTTGGAAAGGTAAGAGGTATGGCTATCTTTCAACAGAAAAACTATATACGTTACCTGCCATCTGGCTGAGCAAATTGAGGTTATGTGAATTCTTTTTTTCCATTTTTTCCGAAAGCTCTGTATCTCGGCGATTTGACCTTTTTCAACTTTTTTTCTTGATTTCGAAAGGCCTCTTAAAGACCTTTGCAACAGACTCAACAACAACAAAATCCGACTACTGGTTCAGAAGTTAGCAACTTCACCCTACTACCCTCCGACCAGCAATCCGAAAATTTTGAACCCGCTGCCATTTCGCACCCTTGCATTTTCGGACATGGTCCTAGTGGACTTTTCTTCATGAAATGAGCCAAGGAATACGCTGGAGAAATTTGTCTGGAACTTCCTGAATCACCCTGTATATTGCCATAACATATTTTATTTTATTTCTAAAAAATTTTTTACATGATATTTACAAAATGCATACGATAATACAGAAAATAGCAATTGAAAATATTAAATGTTATGCAGAAATTATCAAATGAAATTCAGACAAATGTATATAACGATAACGTCATGTAATTTTTCTGAATTCTAATATGTGTACGACCCCGTTCCGTAAACGGAATCCAGACAAACAAACATACAACATTTCAGAACATTTGGGTTTCTGTAAAACAATTCTGATGAAAAATACCAGTTTTGAATTAGATTGCGAATACCGTGTGATTTTAAAAACAAACAATTCAGAACAAAAGTATTTCATGTTTTACGAACAAAAACATTTTTTCTTTTTATTCTGAAAGACTCAAAATGTTTCTGTATGCAGTACAGGGCCGATTTTCTGAATTTCTACTGATTTTTCCTGAAGTTCAATTGATATTTTCCGAATTTAAATTGGTATTTTTCAAACTTTAAATGACTTGCGTTTGAATTTCAATTGTAGTATCTGAATTTCAACTTGAGTTTTCTGAATTTCAATCAAATGGGAATTATATATTTCATTTTTAATCTTCCGAATTTCTATTGGAAATTTTTATTTCGTTTGATCGATTCTTAATTTCAATTGGAAATTCCGAACTGCATGTGATGTTTTTGAATTTCAATTGAATAAGTTGTTGTTCAAAAGTTATCCATTTTGGGTGTGATGGTAGGCGTTTGTTAATGTCTAAATCCGGAATTGCCCATTACAAACCCAAATTCCGAAACCGACGTCTGAAGTGTTGCTTGGTCATTATTCCAATGAACACAAAAATATAATTGTTTGCAAAATCATATTGTACGATGATTTGATCTTCAGCGATATTATCCTTGAGAGTTTTAAATAAAGCGCATTTGCCTCTGGAATATAAGCATGAGGTTTTAAAAGCAGCACACAATCTCTCTAAAAAATCATCGGATGTGTAGATATTGTAAAGCCGTCTGTGCCAAACCACGTTTCAAATTGTACATCTGTCACGTGATTGTCATAGAATTTGAATTTCGGAAGATCTCGGATTACACTTAAGCCAGGACAAAATGTACATCGTTCATTTGTCTTCATGTACATTAAAATGCATATCTTTCGAACCAGTACATAACCTATTTTGAAACTTCTAGTGTATTGTAACTATACTTTAAGCTAATTTCGAATAAAACAAATTGCAAAAATGACGCAAACTTGCAAAAAATTTGGTTTAAAATGGTCACTTCCGGTTATTTTTCTAAACCAGTCGCGCACCTCACGACATTTTTGTTTATTCAAAAAAATACTTTAAAAAACCCAAATTTAAAAAACAGCAAAATTTTACAATCTCATCGCAAGATATAAACATCATATAAAATAAATATTGCAGGAATTTGAAGAAGAACATTTTTTTTGGTTGTCCGCTTCACGTGAAATGAGGGAGCATTTGCAAAACTTCTTTAAAAAAAAACTATATATATATAAAGGTTTTCCAATTTGAGTGATATGATTTTCAAGTAGCGTTTCGACCATTTGTTGTATGATTTCATTGTATTCAGAAATGTTCACAATTTCATCATGGGCAGATATACGTGCGCATGTACAAATTATTAAATTTTTTATCAAAATAATCGTTTTCCAACTGCAACTTTTCGTGCACTTTCACCATTTTATGGTCGTAATAATTGTCCAACTGCGTTCGCTATTCGTCGAAATTACAAATTTCAAATTACAAATTACGTAGTAGCATACATTTTCTTTACATAATGTTCAAGTGGCAATAAGACAAAAAACAGCTCAAAGTAATGAAAATATTGCCGCCGTGCAGGCAATTGTTGCTGAAGACCGCAATTTATCGCTTCCAAGACGTTGGCAACAATTGAGACTATCTCAAACTACAACCTGGCGGTTTCTGAGAAACCCTTTGGGCTTGCATCCATATTAAATTGTCATCACTCAAGAACTGAAGCCATTGGACTACCATAAACCTCATGAATTAGTTGATTTTGTTTTGAAACAACTGAAAACCATAACGATTTTTATAAGAAATATCATCTTCTTTGATGAGGCTCACTTTCATCTGGTGTGAAGAAAATCCACAAATTATTCATGAACAACCATTACGTTCACCTAAATTGACAGTTTGGTGTGGTTTTTGGTCTGGTGGAATCATCGGTCCATACTTCTTTCAAAAAACGCCGTTACTGTCAATGGACAGCGGTATAGATCGATGATATCCAACGTTTTATGACTGAAATTGGTAGAAGTTGATCTTGACAACATCTGGTTCCAACAATCCGGGGCTACGTGCCACACAGCACGTGCAACAACCGAATTATTATGGGAAACGTTTGGGGATTCGATTAAGTCAAGAAATTGCGACATTGATTGTCCTCCAAGAAGTTCTGATTTAACACCATTAGCCTATTTCTTGTGGTTTTATTTGAAGTCATTGGTTTAATTGATTTGTCAGATGTATTTAGTAAAACTCATTGGCACCGACTTAGAGTAACCAGATGAATTTGAAGCAAGTTTCGTTATATAAAGACAAATTTTAAAAATTCCACGGATGCATCTTGAGAATGGAGAAAGTAAGTCGAGTCAAATTCGTTAACCTACTAAGAAATACGCTACCGGAAAGGAAGACCAAGACTCATCTGGAGTGAATATAAAGTCAGCCCACATAACACTCGATATTCTTATATCGGAGGTAGAGTGCGTATTAATTAGTTTTAAAAGTTGTCAATTTATTTCCTGTTGGCGTATGCGATGTATGTCGAGGACATTATGAGGACTGGCAGGAATAATAATTTAGGAAAGAAAATTTTATATCAACTTTTTAAATTACCATGTACGCATATAAAACTTTACTAAGATAATAGTTCCGCATTATGTGATATTTAAAGGCAGTTAAACAGTAATATTAATCACACGTTCAGGGGAACAGTAGATTCTTATTAGAATTTTTAATCGTCACTCAACAATTAAATATCATTCTTCTTGGAGTCCGTAATTATGAAATTTGTTTAGTTTTCTTTTCAAAATGCACGCTAGATTTTAGATAATTAATTACATACAGCATGCACTATATATGCCCAAACAAATAAATTGTTTGTAAATGACCTATAATTTATTGCTTAATTGGAGGGTTATATTCGAGTGTTAGAACTAAAATTACCTGTACGCATTGTGAAATCAGCCCTAAGTATGGCAACAAAATTAATCATACGTATAGGGGGAGTCATTTAAATTTTGATTACAATATTAATCATACGTTTGGCAAAACTTTACATAAGTTTATCAAACTGTTATTATAGTCCGAGTGCTGGGGCTCCTTTTGACCTAATCATTGCATGCCGGCTGAGTTTAGGGTCATAATAGAATTTAAGTTTAGGACATCTAAATCGACAACCAGCTGCTCAAGTAGCGGTGGGTGTTGCTGTGAAAGTTGTTAAAATTTCTTTTAATTTATTTTATCTAAAATTCATTTAACAATACAATTACTGACATCAGGTAGAATCAACAAATTATAGTCAGCTGACTGGTGGAGGGTGTCTGCACGTCAGCTGGTCATGACGACTTTCCGACTTTCCGACAAGATTAAAAATACTAAGGGTGATATTTTAAAAGTCATGAATCAGTCACTTCGCGTTACTTTGGTCGTTTTGGTAGTTTATAACACGGTGCAGCTGTTCGGTGACTTCCTGCGTTGAGTTACGTTATTTAATGGGTAGTTTATAAAACGCAGCGCAACGATTTTGATCACATCAGCTGTCAAATTGAACACGCCACAGTTCTTCGCGTTAGTTGAAGAAATTAAAAATTTAAGCAAAAATGTCGATCGAGGTATTTTGCACTGTATTTTTCAATTTTGGCTGAAATGCAATTGACGGTCAGAGCTCAGATTTTATAAAAAAAAAATCAATGAGTGTTCGAACTCATGGATGATGTGCTGACACCTTTGTGCTACACGGTACCTGTTCGATTTCTATGAACACATTAGTAAATGTTACATTGGAAAATAAAAAATAATAGTTTATTGAATTAAATTACTTGTTTTGTATTCACCGGGCAATGCTGAACATCAAATGACTCGCTTTGTTTGGCCATAGCAACAGCAACGAAACAGCCAAACACACAACATCAGACATACTTTGTACGAAGTAGCTGACGTATTAGTGTGTCACCATTACGTCGACTGCGCAAGCATGCAAATGAAATTTTGCGTGGCTATGCTTTATATGTCCGTTCAACAACAGCAACACACACATGTACATACATACATTATTATGTTAATACATACGCTATAGACACAATTTCGTTCGCCTTACCCCTGCCACACCACTCTTTCATTGCTCTCTTGCTCGCTCATTTTTGTTTAACACGTCATTATTCTCTTTCGCAGTAGCAGAAAATCTGGTTTTAGCAGCAGCATAAAATCTGGTTTTAGCAGCAGCAGAAAACCTGTCTGTGTGTTGTCTGCATGTGTTGAATTTGATAGATTTAGTCCCCATACGCCGCTATAGATGTTAACACATCAAAAAAAAATAATTCAAAATTATATTGTTTGCTCACTGAAATTCTTATTTACAATAATAAAAAGTTCAAATAAATAATTCGTTGCGAAACTATTACAATTATATTTAAAAATTATAGACATCAGTTGATTTTGACAATAATAAAAAAAAGAACCAAAACATTACAATCAATGCATACCGCCAAATGGCACGTGTTTTTGAAAACACGACTAATTTAATATAGATGGGGAATTGACATTGAAACCCAAAATGGCATAGATTTTTTACACATTTTATAAGAATATTGTTGGTATTTGTAGTGTTATAAATAATAGCAATCTTAAAATCTGTTGATCTACTGAAATAGAAGTAAAGTGTTCAATCTTTTTCAGTATGCGCATTTCACTCAATATACATTTTTCTAATCTATAATTGCGTATTTTAGTTGGGCAACACTATAAACGCAAATGTTAGTGACAACTTTCGTAAACAAACGCAAGCGCGAAGTGATATATAAATTATAATTTTTTGACTTTGGCCTTCGCGGTAGCTATTGCGTTTACGTTCACTCTTTGGGACTTATAGAATACTACCCTAAGTCATTTCAGACCGAATGAAAATTTTTTCCGTGACTTCTGATAGATGCAGATACATGATTAATGGGGGAAGACGGTCAGCAGGAGTCGGAAAGTTACATTGAGCTCATAAATCTAAATGGTGCACGGTGTTTGTATTTGACTAACTGACGGTCATTCCCCAATAAGCATTCAGATGGTTGGAAATTTATGTTTTGTGTTATTCAGACTATGATATTTTTAAATTTCAAACTATATTTTAATTATTTATCGAAAATATAGGCAATGTTGAAGTCAGAATATCATTTAGCATCATTACATACTTGGCGATGCCTCTTGGACCTACATATGTCAAATTAAATTTTTGCATGTATTGATCAGAAACAATGACCAAAACCGTAGTTTTATTGCGCTCTGCTTGAGAGTCAAGAGGTAATTTGGTTAAATTTCATTTCTGAAGGACGCTTTGCTTGTTGACAACCTTTTTTTAATTGCGCCAAAGGGTTTTGTATACTTTTTAAGAAAAACAATGGAGGCAAGTAATACAAAGAATTACAATAAAGATCCAATTGCTACTTATCTGTGATTGAACAACTTTGGAGGGTCTGGGACCTTACAAAAGGAAGATTACATATTTTGCCAACCAGTTCGATCTTTTGCTTTATCTCTTCAATTGGTAATACTAAGCGTACACAGGTATTCGTCAACTTGAGCCCTTCAGCAGAGACTTGGTCTTCCTGTTTTTCGTTTTCCTTCAAGTTCGGTTTCGGTTCGTCTTCCTCCATTCTACTGATATGGCCTAGCCAGCGCAATCGCGGTATTTTTATGTGCTTAACTATGTCGATGTCGGGATAAAGCACATACAGCTCATGGTTCATGCGTCGCCGATACTCGCCGTTGTGCCATATAGGGCCATAAACCTTCCGGAGTATTTTTCTCTCGAAGACTCCCACAGATGTTTCATCTGCTTGCGGTAAGGCCCAGGATTCTGCGCCATAAAGCAAGCCAGGTTGTATGAGAGTCTTTTTTTTGTCCAGAGAGGGCTTTATCTCCAAAGTGCTTCCTTAGCCCAAAATAACTCCTATTCGCAAGCACAATTATCCGCTTGATCTCCGCTTGACATTGCTGTATTTATTTACGGCAGATCCGAGGTATATTAAGTCGTCCACCACCTTGAAATTCTAACGGTTGTCAAAGTTCACTCTTTGGTCTAATCGCATGGAGGCCTTGCTCGTTGAAACTTTTCATTCTGTCTTGTTCCCATTTACCGTCAGACCCACCTTTGCTCACTTTTTCCCATTTTTCGAAAACACCGCAGTAACTTCTCTCATTGTGCACCCAATGATATCTATATCATCATCATACACGAACAGCATGTGCCATTTGCCGCTGATGGTTTTATTCATGTTGACTGCAGCTTTTCACATAAACATCTCCATCAAGATATTAAAGAGATCGGATGGTACGGAATCGCCTTGCTTGAGGCCTCGCTTACTTTCGAAAGGTTCGGTAAGATCCTTACCGACTTTAACTGCGGATTTGGTATTCGTCAAGGTCATCCTGCAAAGGCGTATAAGTTTTACAGGAATACCATCGGGCTGTCGAAGGCCGCCTTACAATCGACAAATAGATGATAAGTGTCGATTTATTTTTCATGAGACTTCTCCAGGATTTGGCGTAGCGTGAAAATCTGGTTGGTTGTCGATTTTCCAGGCCTAAAGCCACACTGGTATGGTCCACTCAGGTCAGCGATAAGTGGGTTTAGTCTTTCGCACTTTATACAGCATTATATGCTATGGATAAAAGGCTTATTCCACGGTATTTGGCACAGAGACTCGGTCACCCTTTCAAATATGGGACATAGTACACTGAGACTCCAATAGCCGGGCATACATTCATCTAACCAAATTTTGCTAATGAGCTGATGTATGGAGCTTATCAGCTCATCGTCGCCAGCCTTAAACAGCTCCTCCGGTAATCCATCGGCTCCTACGGCTTTGTTGTTCTTAGGCAGTAGTTGTTCTGACCTTGTCTTTGTTAGGAGGGGGCAATCGACGTCGTCGACCAAATTGCTATCGACTGTCCCATCGTCATTGAATATCTCAGGTATCAGTAGGGCGGAGATATGATCTCGCCATATTCCCAACATTCTCTGCACATCTGCGACAAGAGTTGCGTCCTTGGTTTTACAGAATAGGGTAATAAACCACCTTCATTAGTTCCGCTATTGACTTTTTGGTAAAATTTTAGAACGTCGTTCTTCCTTCTGTATGTCTCAATCACCTCATTCTCGCCTTTTCTCCACTGCCTTTTCTTCTATATCGCTCATTTACAGCTCGTGTTGCAACTGAATGAAGCGTTGCCATACGTGCAGCCTTCTTTTCGTTATTTGCAATGCGACACTCTTCATCGTACCATGGTGGGCTGAGAAGATGTTTTTCAAAGCCAGGTACGGTTGTTGCGGCGGTTTTTATAGAGTCGGAAATGGGTATCCACTGAGCTTCAGGATCGTCGTGGGGAGGGGATGGGTTTTCCGCCAAAATTTGGGAGAGCTTCTTTGAGTAGGCTGTGGCTACCTCTGGAAGTTGCAGCTTTCCGATGTCTAGCTTTCTCTGCGTCTGGTTTCGTACGAGTTGCGCTCACTATGTACAAGTAAGAAAATCACGCTGAAAGGAAATCAGAAGAATGAAGAATTATAACCCAAAATTTTGTCAGTAGAAAAACTATAAATGATACATCCCGTTACATTCCATGAAGGGAATAGGGATAGCTTCTCCCAGCCAGTGACTTGTGCGCGTTCTAGTTTTAGACTTACAGATGGGACCTACAGTTTTACACTGGTTCCGAAAGGTATTTTGAGAAGCTTTTTCATGGCTAAATACTCGATAGTGTCGCCGTCAATAAGCGAGGTGACCGCCGTCGAAAGAAATTTAACGTAGTAAGAGCAGAGACCGAACCAACGTTCTCATGCACAAGAGCCGCGCACACTACCATTGCACCAGTGACGGCCGCAGTAATAAATTCATTGGTTACGGGAAAGGTGGTAAGTATCGTCATCTAGCTGGTTACAAATATCGTCTAGATTATCGGCATCAATTTCGGGCGGTAATATGGAATATTGGCGACATTTTTCTGGGCCCCTAGACAAAAACAGGTCAACGCTAAGTCTTTCCAAGATGAAATGTCAATCTATACTGCACATAAATATCATGACAGTTTTAGAGATGGATTTGTTACAAAATACCCACTGGAAAAAGTACCACTAAACCAATTTTAAACAAATCACATTTAAATCATTTGTAAAGAATAAATATTCTCCCACTTGTCCATCTGGTCTACAATCGAAGCCGTCGAAAATAACAGGGAAAAGTGAACTTTAACCCGAAATACTACAAAATTAATATTCAATTGTTTTCGCCGTGGAGTTGTGTCCTTGACCGCTGGAAAGAATTTTGGTTTGAAAGTTTCATAAATGGATGAAAGTCTTTAAGCGTATATGCATGTGCACATGGACATATCCTTGCATTCACAAAAATTCATAGACACAATAACGGAAAACAAGGGTAATCAACCACATACACGCATACATGCAAGTCGAACATAACCACCAAACTGATGTTTAAAAAATTTTTATGATGTTTTCCTTTTGTGTGGCTCACATCATTATTGCTGTTGTGGGTTTTTAAAGGATCTTAGCAAATATTGTTTGTTATGGCGTTTGTAGACTTGGGCAGTTGTTTCGCTTTATTGAATTGTAAAACAATTTAGAGTTCAGGGTAGTGTAACGCACTTGGGGGTATTTGTGTGATTAAGTTATTCTTTGGTGTAGGCAGTAGAGCAAGATACGAAAGTTCAGTTATAGCAAAGGAGTAATCCAACGAGGATATTGGCCCCTTAAGGCCAATGAATTTCTTCAATTTGTTCACGATTCAACTTAGAGTCCATCATCGTAAATCTGATATGAACTACTTATTCGAAATGCTTGCACGGAATTCCAATAACTAAGTTATACATTTTGGTACGAAGCACAATATAAAGCGAAAAATAATTCAATAATGTTTGGGCCTAACTCAGTAGCTGTAGTTACAGCACTATTTTCGAAATTCCTTGTTCTCTTTGTGGCGAATTATGATACTAAGTTTGCTCTTTCTAACTTAATTTTTTCAATTTCATATATTAATTGTTCGAATCCAGGATCTCATGTACAAGAGGTGCGCACACTACCATTGCACCCCTGACGGCCACGACATCAGACAAATGTCCATCATTTTGCTCGATACAAACATTGGCTCTCTTAAGCGCGTTCCCATAAAACCACGTAATGTTTCTGGCTGTAGTCTCAGTAATTCGTCTCAGTAATTCGTCTCGAATATTCTGCTTTAGCTGTCTAATTATCTCTGGCTTATTGACATACACTTTGTCTTTTAAATATCCTCATAAAAGAAAGTCGGGCACAGTTAAATCTGGCGAAGGAGGTGGCCAAGGGAAATCAGAATTTTTTGAAATCAAACGTTCGCCTAAAATAGCGTATTGCAGTCGTTGTTGGTGGTCCTGCGGAAGCAGAGCTTGCACAATTTGAATTTTGTATGGATGCATCTTAAAAATTAACTTTAAAATTCTCCGAAATGTTGTTCGGGAAATGCCCAACTGGCTGGAAACACGACGAGTTGAGACAGATGGATCATTTGCAACACTTTGCCGCACAGTTTCCACATTGTCTGTACCCCGTTCCTCAAAACGGCAGCTCAAATTCCTTATCATGAAGGCTGTGGGAGCTTATCTTGAATTAAAATGTTGACGATACTTTCGCTGTATCATTACTATTGATCTTTGACAAGAATACAAGAATTCGATAATTTTAACACGTTGTTGTTTACTGTATCTATCTTTATCTTTATATATATGATTCTACTGCACGTGTGTTTGTGACTGAACTCCTCCTAAATTTCTAGACCGATTTGAATAAATTTTTTTGCATGCGTTTGGGTGGCGCCCTGGGTGGTTTAGATTTACTATTCGGTCCAATTCGTCAAAGGGGCGTGCTACCTCCCATACAAACCACAAATTAAAAATCCATTATTTCTGCTCCTGCCAACGGCATTTGAACAAAATTTGCAGGACAACGTCTGCCGGGTCAGCTAGTACATTATAAATTTCCAAGAACTTAATTATAACCTGTAAAGAAAAAACAACAATTATATTAGAAAACAAAAACATTTGACAGGTCTTACTTGGCCCACCCTGTATATATATTGAAATCCAAAAAGAATTTATTTCTTTTATGTTTGGAAGGAAATGCGATCATGTTTCCACGTAATTATATGGATGTTTTGGGGGGAAACACACGAATGCTTCCACCGAAGTATATGGCTATTTGGGATGAAATGCGCATATGTTTTCACATAAAAGCATACATGTTTGCCAGTAAACACTCTAATGATCCCATTTAAATACAAGTGAGTTTAGAACTTTCAAATACATATATACATACTTTTCAATTTCATGGTTGCTCAAGATTAATTGCAAAACTTATAGGGTAAAGTATTTTTGAGTTTTTTTTCAGAAGACGTTTGGAGGTCGCACAAGTCGGATTTCCCCTAAAAATAATGTATTCCGAACGTTTCTTTCATTTTACTTAAAACTCGGTCAATATCACGATTTATTGAACAACTTAATCTAAACGCGATCATTTTCATTAATTCAATTTTTAAAGTAAATGCGATACAAAAATGGCAAACACTTTATGATATTTGTAGTTTCACACAATGGGTAAAAAGCTTTAAAATGGTATAACTCAGAAACTGTAACTGCAAATTCAAATTTTTGTTTCACAAAATTGCTTGGAATTTCTTTTTACAGTGCATCATTAGTTTTTGAATTTGTATAGAAATTTTAAAAAAATTCGATGCAAAAATGGAAAACAGTTCATAATATTCATAGTTTCATATAATGGGTAAAAAGCTTTAAAATGCTATAACTCAGAAATAGTAGCTGCAATATCAAATTTTTGTGTTACAAAATTGCTCGGAATTTATCCATCTTTTAAAGGGCATCATCAGTTTTTAAAAATTTGTTTAGAAATTTAAAGCAAATCCGATGCAAAAACAGTAAACGTTTTATAATATTTTTAGTTTCATATAATTCGTATAAAGTTTTAAAAGAGTATAACTCTGGAACAATAATTGCAAATTCTCTACTGGTTCCCTGTTATTTACTCCCTTCGTGGCGTTCTTTCCTATTAGTTACATTCTTATTTATTTGTTATTTATATTAGTGCTTCTAATGCATTTTTTGTTTCATAACTTACACTGTGTGTAATTTTGTAAGTCATCGAAATATAACCATATACGTCATGGAAATATAACCACCACTACGTGATAAAAGACCAAAAAACCCGTGTCTCCCAGTTTTGCCCAAAGTCATGAACTTTTTTTATGGGCCCCCAACAATTTGGGGCCTCGGTGTTATTCTTGTAAAAAAGTGATCATATTGTCAGGCTCATATCTTGCAAATTGTTCGGAATTTTGATATACTTTCTGAGGGAAGGTTGTAGCTCTTGTCATAAAGAACAAAAATTATGAACAAGTAAAATCAAAACGCCTTATTCTTCAAGGTCAAAATTGAAGTGTAGCCAAGATCTCTATGAACAGCTTTCTGGAACATATGAAGTTCCTAGGATTTATTCTTAAGACCATTTACTTCAACATTGAGATACTATGCTATCTCACCGACTGCAGCAACACAGGCAAAGCACTAAGCTCAGCGCACGCAACAAGGGATGCAGCACGCAATATGAGAATCATTCCTGGGAAGTTCGATGAAGATGAAGTTTTTTGAGATCATGTGTTAAAAATGTTTGTTCTTTATGACAATAGCTACAACCTTCCCTCAGAGATTAAATCAAAATTCCGAACGATTTGCAAGATCGCCTTTGGTACAGTCTTGCCACCAAAAAGTTGCGAATTAAACATTGCTAGTTAAAATATTACACATAATACAAAAAATACAAATGTTTCAGTAATTTATCGGTTTGTCACCTCAACAAACAAAAAACCGAAAAACATATTAAATTACAGTGGCTCAATTAAATAGTATGTATGCTATGCAAAAAACTTTCTTATTTAAACAGTAAGTCTGAGCACAAGAGACGTTGGTTTAGATACATGACGCTGGAGGATATATAAATTTTCTAAAATATAAAATTTTCAGTTTTACAATCACTTTTGTGTCAAAATTGCTGTCACAGTTTATATTTTTTAAACTGACAACATAAGAAATACAAGTTGTTCAATTAGTCCGTCGTATTTTATTGTTGTTTCAAGTAATTCTGTTGGTACGATTGTGAAAATAACAGTCGTTTGTTACATACTGCATGTCTCCAGGCCAAAAACAAAATTTCAAACCAAATCTCTAAATTGGGCATACATTCCCGAAACTGCAATGTCTGACGGAAATATTGTTTACGGTTAAAAAGATTGAGAAACTTTTGGATTAACAATATACTGAATTTAAAATCTTATTTTCCCATTATATTCCATGGAAGGGAAGAGGTGAGCTGCTCACAAATTCAAAGTTTATTTAACAGTGTTGCTATCACTACAAATACATGTTTTACACGATATATGTAATTAGCAATGAAGTGGCAACACTGGTTTAGTACTTGGCTTATCTTGTTCAATATCTTAGACACTATACCATATTTTATGCAAATAATGTGTAACATATTGAAGATAAATATCACCTAACACTATGGTATACACGAGTAATTCCTTAGATATCAAAAATTGTTGAAAAACTATTGCTAGATTGCAATATGAATATATTTCATAATATAGTGATAGTGAAAAAAAAATGTATTGTTTGTCCCCCTTAAGATTGTAACATACTTTGACATGGTTGTAATATGAATTATGACAAATATTCTCTTGGGGCTTTATGTATATTATAACGTACTATTGAAATGTAATTATATGACATTAATAATG
Organism: Phaonia tiefii; assembly: GCA_963931995.1. Lineage (NCBI taxonomy): Eukaryota > Metazoa > Arthropoda > Insecta > Diptera > Muscidae > Phaonia > Phaonia tiefii. The sequence goes on from OZ008371.1 coordinate 49,940,675, forward strand.
TGACTAAGGATGGATAATAATATGTGAATATATTTCAATATATAAGAAGCATTTCAAGACAAAAAGTGAATACGAATTCCAGCGTGATCTTAAATTGCAATACAATTATAAATTTTTTTATAAGCCTCTACAATGGGATTCTCAAATAATCAACAAATATTCCACTAATATTTGACATTACAATTTTAATGTTATTTCAACCATTTCAGCCACAGCGTGTAATTTCAATTTGTTTTTTTTTCAATAATTTACACACAAAATTTCAGTGTTATTAAAAACGCGTTTCAATATTAATGTAATATAAAAAGTTGCACATATTAAATCTGTTGCGATAATTGCGTGTATTTCAACAAGCAACCCTTAAAATTTAAATTGTGTTATGCAAATTTGTATTTAATTAATAAATATATATGTCATTCTGATATTACCGTATAAAAACACTGTGTAACAAACTGGAAAAGCAAAACCTGTCATGTCAAAGCCTGTATACGTTTTTAAGCACCGGTAGGGCAATCTATCAAATTGAACACATGCAAACAACACACAGCGTTAGCATCACGTATGTGGTTGTTGTACAATAATAGTCGCTGCCTGAAAATAAGTATGACGGTATAGATGTAGCGGCAGCGAACAAACAAGCACCCGTAGCCAAAGAGTATTGAATGGTATAGTATAGTATAGAAACATTGGTACCTTTTGAAATATTTATGCTTTTTGTATTGTTATATGTAATAGTATTGTCGAAATGGTGCAAGTTCTATGAGGATGTACTTCCATAGACGTAAATAAATGAAATATTCTATAAAGAGAATAATACTCGTTTAGGCTTCTTTACTCAAACTCTCTACATGCGAGACCGATTTTAACGTAGAAAACATTTCAAAAACAGCAATTTTAGACAAACAAACTTTGACATAAGAGAAATACAGCAGACAGTTGTCCGAGGCCTTCGGCCACGATATGTCCCTGCAGGCTGTGTCAGAGACACGGCCATTAAGTTTAACGTAGAATGCGCCATACGATAAGACAGAAAACATATATAACACTAAATGATAAATAATATAAGCAAATGAATTTATTTATTTGGTAATTTCTTTTGATAATATACATAAGCTTATGGTAGGAAAAATAGGATAAATATGTTTTTAAATTAAATGAGTAAGGATAAATGATAAATAACAGACGCAAATCAATTTGATTTATATTTTTTATAATTATATATCCATGTTAAATTCAAATTCACATTTAACATTTTGTTTCACTTAAATACATAAGTAAATATACGAAATTTCAATATTTCATCAATCAAAACAACAGCCGAAGGTTTGTGTCCACACTGAAACAGCAGCATAGTTTGTGTTCACGCTACAAACTCAAACACTCAACCAAACACCACACATATGTTTGAGTGTATGTGTTTAAACAATTTTCAGTTGAGAAATTTAAATATTAGGAAGATATCAACCAATATGAAATGTATGTCAAACGAAAGATAACATCTTCAATTACCTACAAAAAATTTTTTAAAAAAGTTATCTCGCCGTTTCCTCACAATCAATGGAATAAAGATTACAACAATAACAATCTGACATGACTCCCTATACCGTAAGGTAAGACGTATTCTACGCCAAAACTCACTCCAGAAAAAAATTAAAATCAGCTGGGCTAGTGCTTCTACCATTTGTTTATACCTTGATTTTTTTTATAATTAAAGAAACAAATTAAACAAATTTCAACATATTCTTCCAACTGGCTCTATCCTTCGCCTTTTCTCGCCAGTTGGTAACACCAAGCATACGGAGGGATTCTTCTGCCTGGTCTTTCCAGCGGAGTCTTGGTCGTCCTCTTTTCCTGCTTCCATCGGGTACGTTATCAAAAACCTTTCGCGCTGGCTCATCTTTATCCATTCTGATAACATGGCCTAGCCTATGTCCTATGTCCACGTCAGAATAGAGATTATATAGCTCTGTGTTCCAGCGACGTCGGTACTCGCCGTTTTCCCTAAGAGGCCCATATATTTTACTGAGAATTTTTCTCTCCAAAACTCCCAGGTGTTTTTCATCCACTTGCGATATGACCCAAGTTTCGGAGCCATACGTCAAGACAGGTAAAATGAGAGTCTGATACAGCTCGACTTTTGTCCGTCGAGAGAGGGCTTTATTCCTAAACTGATTGCTGAGCCCAAAATAACATCTATTTGCAAGCACAATTCTCCTATCTATATCCAGGCTGACGTTGTTGTCCCTGTTCACGGCGGATCCAAGGTAGACAAATTCATCTACCACTTCAAAATTAAATCGGTTGTCAACGTTCAAGTGCGGACCAAGTCGAGAGGTTTCTCTAGTCGTTGACACCATCAATTTTGTCTTGCCCTCGTTAACAGCAAGACCCACCTTAGCTGATTCCTTTTCGATTCTTGAAAATACTGCAATAACCTCTCGTAAATTTCGCCCAATGATGTCTATGTCGTCAGCATACGCCAGCAACATATGGCTTTTCGTGTTAATGGTCGTGTTCGTATTTACTGCAGCCTTACTTGATAATATCCAATACTTTTTGTCGTCATTCTGTTTATGACAAAACAAAAACAATTATTTCAGTGAGCCATAATGCAATACTTAAGAGCCTCTATTGCTCCCATCCGCTGCCTATTCATGACGACGAGGTAGCAGGCCATTTCATCGAGTTCGATTTGCTGCTGTATTTCACCAAGTTTACAATTTGGTTGGACATAAAACGGACAGAAATCAAAGGGAATCCGTATTTTCGTTCAATTCAAACAACATAAAACATAACTTAGTTGTCATTAGTATCAACAAACACTACTTAAACTTAGTTCCTGTCTTCTTTGGTCTCTCATTCTACATCCTTTCGCTAGTACCTTTTCGATCAACTGTCCCATAAAAACCCCCTGAGTGAGCTCAATATTGATTTTTATTCAGACAAAACAAACAAAATTATTTCAGTGAGATAAATATTGCTTTATTTAGTTTAACAATATTTTAACAAAAGACACCAAAAACAAACAGCACAAAAACTATTGTTTTTTTATTTTCCAATTTACTAATGTGGTCATAGACATCGAACAGGTACCCTGTAACAAAAAGGTGTTAACACATCGCCCGTGAGTTCGAACACTCATTTATTTATTTTTTTTTTATTTTACACGGAAATATGCTTGAATACACACCAGAAAAGAAATAGATTCTACGCATAAATGAGCTCAGAATTGCTTAATATGTACAAAAAGTCGCATTTGCACTGGAGATTTGTTCGGGATTAAAAATCTCAAAGCTGTTTTTACTATTTGACAAAAACTTAACCAGATGTAATTGAGCGTTCATTGGTCTAAAATAAATAAAAAAAAAATTAATAAGATACCGTCAATATATTCTTCTATAATTTAAATCACATGCTAAACAGATTTTTACAAAATTATTTATTTTGAGTTTTTTCTTATTTTTAGCAAAAGTGTTAGAGATATTTATGAAATGTTGATATTTCTGAACACAGATTTATAGAAGAGGAGTTTGCCTTTCCAATCATGTACTGTATTACAGAAAGTGTAGGTATTACTCGCAACCCTAACACTTTGAGTTTATATTGCTATTTCAGTACCCCGCCGATTGCATCATTCAGGAGAACAACTACACTATAGCATTGGCAAACACTTCTTATTTTTAACATGATGTCACTATTTTATGCCTCTATGGGTTGGGATCATAAAATATGTCGGACTTGCCTAATTTTGACGAAGTCCTCTTCAAATTTTACCACTAGTTGTACATTGTGTGTAGTTGTTCACCAGTTATAATCATTTCATAATATTATGGTTCAGACTGATAATAAAACATTCGTGCCACTAAAATCGGTGTATTGAGTATATTTTATATAAATGGTCCTTATCATACTACAGAATAATTTGCTAGCCTCACTGCGGTGAAGGCTAATGCGTTGCCAACCAGAGAATAGCAATAAGTACTCGTTGCAAAAGTATACCCAAGTACGTACACAGAATTTTCATACTTGTGTGTACCCAAATTTTTAACACGCAGAATACATACCACCACATATTTGCTTTGTACAATTTATGTGTGTACTCTATACTTATAAGGAACATTTTCTCTACACATCCACTCCTATTCGCTCTCTTCGCCAGAATACATCTAAAGAAGATTGTACACACATGTACTGAAGTATTTTTTCATAATTTGTGTACAGAGTCGTGTTATAAGTATGGGTACACACAAGTACTTATAAGTATACAGCAAGTGCTTTGGAAACGGAAAAATGTAGTTGATTTAGTGAGAAACTGAAAAATGTTGAATGGCTTGAATGGTCCTTAATACCAAACCCATCGAAAATAATAATTTTTTAATTCAATTTTATTTTGTTTGAGGACCAGAATGAGATTAATTTTTGTTGTCGATTTTTTAATAAGGCCACTAAACTACGTCAAAACAATGCATTGCCAGGTCTTGTTGCATAAGCCCCAATATTCAAATGTTAATTAAAAACCAGTGCGCTAATTTGCAATATTTTCTAGTTCTATTATTCACTTTTCCACACTTTGTAAATGTATATACATACATACATACATACATATTTCCACATAATTTCACCGTACAACAGCGTTCCTTTACACAGCAACCAATTTTTTACTCATACCCAGTGGGTATTAAGTACCTAACAGACACAAGTGTTTTTGTATACTTCTGTATAACCTAATACACACAAGTGATTTTGTATACTTCTGTATAACCTAACACACACAAGTGTTTTCGTTTACTTTCGTTTAACAAGCGCCCAACAACAACCCTAACTCGCAATTGTACTTATGTACTACCCATCGAATGTTAGCACTTGTAGCTACTTAAGTTATCGTTGGCATAAATAATGTAGAGTATTGTATGCGTTTCGTCTATTACTTGTATGTATTTGTATTTGTTTTGCGAATAATACTTGTAAGTGTATTCTAAATGGTACTTATCGACATTCTCTGTTGCCAACTGCATAAAAACGTTATAAAATGTTTTAAATCATTGTACACTTTTAGGCGAACAATTTATATCTCCGCACCAACACTCTTTCATTGTTCTCTTGCTCGCTTATTTTTAACACATCATTATTCTCTTTCTGTGATAGTGCTCCAAGAGCAAACGAATGCCAATTTTAACGGTTACCCGAAATACCGTTGTAGAAACAATGGAGCTACGGCAACTGTTAATGGCAGGACCATTGATAATTCCTGGGTGGTGTCATATTCTCCCTATCTGAGCCTAAAATTCAACTGTCATATAATCGTCGAAAGCTGTGCATCAATCAAAGGCATCAAATACCTTTTTAAGTATGTCTACAAAGGTCATGACTGCGCTAATATTGCAATCGCGTAAGAAAATGTTCTTAATCATGACGAGATCAAAGTATTCATGGACTCTCGATATATCTAAATTCACATGGTAAAAGATGTCACGACTTTGGACTTCGTATGCTTCAAGTGATATGCTACAGATGTCTGTTCCTTATTACGATGTGGTTGTCGAACGAAATAAAGGCACTGCTATGAGGAATGCACTCAACACTGAGCAAGTATCTGCCTTCGATTCCATAATGACTGCCGTTGGAAATGACAGTCTTCCGCAAAGAAAATTTTTCTTAGATGGCCCAGGTGGAAGTGGTAAGACCTATTTATACACAACAACAATGCGCTACCCGTTGCGTCAACTATCATTGCGACCAATATATTAGTTGGTGGAAGGACATACCATTCCCAGTTCAAGTTGCCCATTCCATTAGTGAACACTTCCACCTCATCAATGCGAATGACGTCACCGGATGCAGAAATTATAAGGAAGGCCAAAATTATAATTTGGGACGAAGCTACTATGGGTGCGAGCACCGCACTCAAAGCTATTAATCGATTGCTACAAGAGATTATGCAGAATACAAAAACGTTCGGTGATAAAGTCCTGTTACTTGGTGGAGACTTTAGACAAATTCTTCCTGTTGTTCGTCATGTAACGCGAGCAGCCATTGCTGAGGCCAGCATCAAGATCGGTGACCTTTGGGAGAATTTTCAGGTTCTTCGCCTAAAAAACAACTTTCGTTCCGTTGACACAAACTTTAGCGACTGTCTAATACGCCTTGGCAATGGAGAACTGGCAAATAACCACGAACTTTCTGATGACACCATTCCCATCCCAGATGATCTCATTTGCAAGGACAACATAATCAAAGAAATATTTGATAACCATCTTACCATTGAAAATGTTGCCCAATATTCAAAAATGGTAATTTTATGCCCTAAGAACACTAATGCTGAAGAAATTAACAATAAAGTATTGGGTTTATTTAATGGCAGTACCGTTGCATTCCGATTCTATAGACGACTCAAGTGATGAGGAAAACCAACATTACCCTATAGAATTATTGAACGAGTGTACGTCACCAGGTATGCCGGAACCTGAACACAACACGAGGACTATGCAACCGAACTAGGCTGATAATTACCGATTTGAAGCCAAATTTAATAATTGCATCAGTTTTGGCAGGCAGTGCAAAAAATCAGGTCGCCTTCATCCCACGAGTGGATTTAGCTCCAAAAAACCCGGATCTTCCCTTCGTTTTGCGCCGACGGCAATTCTCAATCAAATTGTCTTTTGTAATGACTATCAACAAGTCGCAAGGCCAAACGCTGGAAAAGGTCGGTATTTACTTGCCGAAGCATGTCTTTAGCCACGGGCAATTGTATGTGGCTTTCTCGAGAGCGAGACGCGCTGCGGATATCAAAGTTAAAATACTGGACGGACCCTTCCAAGGAAAGTTAGAGGCCGGATGTGAAACCACTTTCACAAAAAATTTTGTGTTCAAAGAAATATTTTCAAAGTAAATATACAAACAATTTTCAATGATATAAGAAGTTATTATGCCATTTTACACAATTTAGTGCTCAAAGATTAATAGCTTTTAGAAACGAAATACTGGACAGAAGATTTTATGGTCAGAACGTTACATACCACTGAAGACATGTTTTTTTTTCAAGATCTTCGTCCGTCGTTTGACGGGCTTTTCAACTAGTTTTATATAATAGGCATGCAATTTTCTCAATGCTCTAAAATATTCATATTACGTTAAGAATTTTCCACTAATTATTTTCCACAATTTTCCAAAAATTAGACACAAATCTACTGTGGATACAGAATTACATTTATATTGTTACATGGTGTAATTGATTGAGTAGGAGCATAAGTATATTGTAATACAAAGTATAAAATATATATTTTTAACGTTTTAAATTATCACAAATTATAATTTCAAATAACACGCATTACAATATTAATTCGGTTGTACATTGGAATACCGTAATTTTTATACTATATAACTTTTTGTTGTGTTGCATATGCAAATAAATTTGTTACTTTTACCTGTAGTGATTTTTTATGCCTTAATGTTTCTCTTAATACCTGTTTAAAATATTTTTTATTTTGTACTTCGAAATTGCATGTCGAACATATTGCAACCAGAGGTGCTGCTGTAACAGCAATATTATTGCATAAATTAATTGCATATTTTCAATGTTAATTAAATGACAAGAGCAAATGCAATTTTTATGTAAATCAAAAAATTTAATACAATTTGCGAAATCAGCAACAATTTTTGCAAGTAGTGTGGGGGCATTAAACCCTCAGCATATTATAGAAACTCTGGGCATATGAGTAGTACTAATTTATTGATACCTACCATTCATTGGGCAACTTAATTATATGAAGATTTTAATTTGTGGTTTAATTTAATTACAAATTAAAAAAAAATTAAATACCTTTGCCAATTGGACTTAATTTCGCTGCAGTTCCTTTATATCTGGATGTTTTGGTTTTCATATATTTTATACAGTACAGGTTTATGAAAGTACTACGAGGCAATACCTATCAAAGCCACAAACCTTTCCATATAAAATACTATCTAAACAAAATTGCCAGGAGTGAAAAAAATTCAAAATAATTAAAAGCATTCCCATATTTCATTACAATTGACATCCGATTTCACAACTTGCAGTTGCATTGCCTGAGCAAAGTCAAAATCTGTTAATAGCCAATGATAAATGTTTTGCATTGGCATTAAATAAAGTAATGCAAATTAAAATCCAATGCGAATTTAGAAAGCCAATGCGTGATCCACATACAGATATGATATCTACTATAGTGAAATTTCTCATAGAAAATTTCAGAACTTATGAAAGATTGTTATGTCCTCAAGTACATCTGCTTATTGTGCGAGTAACCCTGCAAATTACCGCCCAATTGCAATTTGTTCTGCGCTCTCGAAGGTTATGGAGAGCATGGTTAACCACCATCTAGTGAAGTATCTTGAGTCCAATGGCCTTCTTAATGATCGGCAGTATGGCTTCCGTAGAATGAGATCTACTGGAGACTTGATGGCGTTCCTTTCGGAACAGTGGAGTCGATCCATCCACCGGCTTGGTGAGAGTAAGGTAGTGGCTCTTGATATTTCCAAGGCCTTTGACAGAGTATGGCACGATGCACTCTTGTCAAAGCTCGCTGCTTTTGGTGTCGGTGATAACTTCACTCGATTTATATCGAGTTTTCTCAGAGATCGCACTATACGAGTTGTTGTAGATGGGGTTTCATCCGACGAGCATAAATTGACTGCAGGTGTACCACAGGGCTCTGTTCTTTCTCCTTCTCTTTTTCTTATTTTCATTGACAATCTCCTGGGTCAGACTGTGAATCCAATCTACTCTTTTGCCGATGACAGTAATCTCTGCCATTCTTATTCATTCGATCGCAGGCCAAGTCTTCAAGAGATTGAAGACAAACGCCGGACAATGAATGAAACACTCGACCGCGATCTGGTGTCCATTGCTGAATGGGGTCGAAGGAATAGAGTAGATTTTAATGCGAGTAAGACCCAGTGTTGTTTGTTGTCGCATAAACGTATTGCTGACCCAGTTGTGTCGTCATTGTCTATGGACGGTGTGGATATTGACGAATCAGACGCTCTTGATGTTCTGGGCATGAAAATACAATGTGATGTCCGTTGGGCAAAACATGTATTTGAAGTGTCGAAAGATGCATTCAAGTGTCTAGGCTTTTTGAAGCGGTGCAAGAAATACTTCACTCCATCTGATCTTCTCAATATCCACACCACCTACATCAGGCCAAAGATGGAGTATAACTCCCATATATGGGCAGGTGCTCCTAGGACTTCTTTGGAGCTTCTCGACCGTGTCCAGAGGAGAGCGACGGTGTTAATAGGGGACAGTAGGGTATCCAACTCTATTGCCTCCCTTGAGCATCGTCGAAATGTGGGTTGCGTGTCACTGTTCTATCGATATTTTCACGGTATGTGTTCCTCGGACATCCGTCAACTTATGCCGGACGTGAGGATATTTAGCCGAAGTACGCGGCTTTCCTGGAACTCTCATCCGTTTTTGATCGAGTGGCCGATTGACCGCACTACACACTATAGAGAAAATTCGTTCTTCAGCCGTACAGTCCGTATGTGGAATAAACAACCGGCTAGTGTATTTCCCACCAATTGTGACATACAAACATTCAAGGCAAATATCAACAGACACTACTCCCTCTTTCCACCCTCTACTACCTCAATTTTAATTCGCCAACACAATGCACTGCATTTATAGTGTTGAGTTTGGTTTGATAAAAAAAAAGATGGGGCAAAAGAAATGGTATAATATGAATTGCTTACCATTTTGTAAGAAATACAAAACCTTGTTCTGTGTTCATGAAAAGTTTATTTGGAAATGTAAAAATTATTACATTAAATTGAAAAAATAAAATTGGTCAAATGACCACCACCAGATTTGATGCACATTTAGCTTGCAAAAGAATAGGCGATTTGTTCTTCAATGTACGAGGGCGGTCCCAAAACTTGCCGAACTGAGGTATAAAGTAGATGGTGCCAGTAGTTTGAAAAAAAATATTTTGGTGAAAAGTGGCAACCTTATGAAACATATCGCACACTATCAGTTAAAGGTGCAATTAAAAAAAATTCAGTAGAGGAAAAAAAATGGTTTTGTTCAGATCAAACTATATGAATATTCTAAATAAAGGACATATACGTGAGGGATTTTTTTATGATGGGGAAGAGTAAATGATGCCAAATTTTTACAGTGGACAGATACGAGTCTTGGTTATTATTTTGAATAAAACAATTAAATTATAAAAATTTTGAGTTGAGCCCCTTTAACTGATAGTGTGCGATATATCAAAAGTAAACGATCTCAGTGAACTTATAGACATTGAAAAATCGGTCACCCTTATGTAATTCAGTATTGCATTTGAAAGCTCTCAGTCCAAATAATATTAAAGCCGAGCTACATTCTAATCTGAGGGAGTCTGCTCCATCGTTTACGGCTGTAAAATATTGGGTAGCAGAGCATAAACGAGGCCGTACGAGCTACCAAGATGAACACTGTAGTGATCCAACAATAGCGGCTGAAATGATAGGCAATTTAAAAGGTGCCATACATCGAATATTGGGCGAAGATTTAAAGATGAGGAAGGTGTACGCCAGATGGATGCCGCTCTTGCTTTCAGTAAAGCAAAAACAGCGTCGTGAAGATATTTCAGTGAAGTGTCTGGCGATATTCCGTCGCAATAAAGCGGAATTTTTGTGTCGATTTATGACCGTGAATGAGACATGGGTCCACCACTTCACACCTGAGACAAAGGAACAGTGAATGCCGTGGAGTGGAATGGGAGAATTGTGTCTAAAGAAGGCGAAGACATTACCATCTGCAGGCAAAGTCATGGCGTCTGTTTTTTGGGATGCGCATAATTTTTATCTTCAGAGAGGAAAAACCATCAAAGGCGAATATTTTTACATTACTTTTATTGACTATTTTACAACCTCATGAGGTCAGACGTCTTGTGTTACACATATCAATTAAACAAGCAAATTAAACAAATTTCAACATATTCTTCCAACTGGCTCTACGGAGGGATTCTTCTGCCTGGTATTTTCAGCGGAGTCTTGGTCGTCCTCTTTTCCTGCTTCCATCGGGTACGTTATCGGAAACCTTTCGCGCTGGCTCATCTTCATCCATTCTGACAACATGGCCTAGTCAACGCAATTGGCATAATTTGCTTTGCCTAGCCATGCCCACGTTAGAATATAGATTATATAGCTCTTGGTTCCAGCGACGTCGGTACTCGCCGTTTTCCTAACATAACCTCATATTTTACTGAGAATTTTTCTCTCCAAAACTCCCAGGTGTTTTTCATCCGCTTGCGATATGATCCAAGTTTCGGAGCCATATGTCAAGTCAGGTAAAATGAGGGTCTGATATAGCTGGATTTTTGTTCGTCGAGAGAAGGCTTTGTTCCTAAACTGCTTGCTGAGCCCAAAACAGCATCTATATGCAAGCACATTTCTCCAATGCGTTGTTGTCCTTGTTCACGGCAGATTCAAGGTAGACAAATTCATCTACCACTTCAAAATTAAATCGTTTTTCAATGTTCAATTGCGGACGAAGTCGAGAGGTTTCTCTAGTCGTTGACACTATCAATTTTGTCTTGCACTCATTAACAGCAAAACCCACCTTTGCTGATTCCTTTTCGATTCTTGAAAATACTGCAGTAACCTCTCGCAAATTTCGCCCAATGATGTCTATGTCGTCAGCATACGACAGCAACTTATGGCTTTTCTTATTAATGGTCTTTTTCGTGTTCTCTGCAGCTTTTCTCATTATTATCTCCATTAAGATGTTGAAGAGATTGCACGAAAGTGTGTCGTCTTGTCTCAGTCATCGCTTGGTTCAGAATGGTTCAATGAGGTCTTTCCCCACTTTCACTGCTGATTTGGTGTTGGTCAGCCACACTATCTTCGACTATCCTTACCTCTTGATCTTCAGTGGAAGAATCTGAGTGAAGTAGTGATGAAAAGTGGTCTCTCCACATCTTGAGCACACACTGCTTATCAGTCACCAGATTCCCAATCTCGTCCTTGCAGGAGGTCAGCCCATTATTAGGCGCGTTTTTCGATCTTCTTACCCGAATTTGGCATTTGGCGAAAACGAAAGAATTGTTTCATCAAGACAATGCTCCAGTTAAACGCATACACTATTGCGATGGCGAAAATAAATGAGGTATAGTTTTAGTTTTTATAGTTTAATATAGTTGGAGACTGCGGTTGATGGCTGTTTTAAAGAGTTTGATAGTTCCCACTATAAACAGGGTATCGAGTTAAAAGGCGATTATGTTGAAAAATGTAGACAATTTTTCCCAACTTTTTCGTGTTTTCTCTGTTAGTTCTAGGCTTGTTTTGGAAGAAGCCTCCCAAAGCGGGAGATTACGCGACCCGGAAATTGGTGGCTCACAGTCTTCGTCGTTGGTCGAGCTGTGTGAGCCGTTGCACCGTCCCGCTGAAACCAACAATCCTCGGCACATCTGCCTGTAATGCTCAGTAAGATGGTTTCATACAATTTTTATATTCAATTTTTTTTCACAGAGGCTGCGATATAGAGGTAAATTTTTGAGACAACTTTGCACATATTTCACCATTACTCGAGAACGGCTCATACGATTTTGTTCAAACAAATTTGGAAAAATTACCAACCAGTTTCATTCGTTTATGATTTTGTTCACGAACGTGTGGGTTTAAAAGTTTTCAAAATGTTCAAAACAATGAGGAGAATTTTGAAATTCATTCAGGGCGGTTATCCAAATTCATTGAAAAAAAATCAAATTTCTTGTCAAAATGAGATACCTTCCCTTAATTCCCTTCCCTTAATTGTGAACGAAACGAAACGCCCTAATCGATTTTCATCAGCCATATCTAATTTTGTTCATGGGTTATGTGGCTTTCCGTGAAAGTAATGAGACTCGACACTTTTTTGAGTTTTGGATTTTTGAAGCTATTCAAATAAATATACAATTTCTATATTTTTTTTCTTCAAAAATGTATTTATAAAGTCGAAACTGTTGATGATGTTGAGAAACAAAATACAAGCAGGTTAAAGGTATTGTAATCCTTAGTTTTTCTAAATTTATTTAAACGAAATCGGGAAAGGAGTTCTTGCGTAATGCTGACGTATGTATAAACTTGACTCAAAAAATTACCACTGAGTATAAAGTTAAAAAAAAGATCAGTTCGAATCGTAGGTTTTTCCAAAAAAAATTTTAAAAAACTTGCACAATATTATTACAAGGGTGGCTAACGCAGATACGACATGTTAAAATACCACTATTCTATCTAACTTATCCTGTTGTAACTATTATGTCCAGTTTCAAATCATATTTAGGGAATTCACATGTTGTACTAAGGTTGTAGGTTGTAAGAAAATCACAAAGCCCCCAATAGCACGTATGTGAACACCATGTCGTTAATGCATATACTATAATTCAAGGCGTATTGAAGAAGGTGATGGCACTAGATCAAAGTGTATTTATATCAAGTGGAAGCATTAGGCGTTGTTGTAATTGTAGGCAAAACAACAGGCATTTGGTTTTTATTTTGGACCGACGTTGTGTCAAACTCTGCATGTATGTAAACCAACAATAAAAGTAAACAAGCATGTACAAAAACAAAATACTAATGAATTTGACAGTTTCTAGGTACATGGCCATGGAAATACTAAAAATCAGCTGTGCTAATGCTTCCACTTGATATAAATACACTATGCACTACTACATGTTATTGGCGACTTCTAATTAATTAAATTGTCAAAATCAGCTGACTGTGAGAAGAGTATTGAGGAAGCCGCATATCACAGAAACCGGGTTTTCAGTTGTTTCGAAAACTGCAATTTTTGAAGCACCTGTGGCAACGGTTATTTTTAACATAAAAATTAGAAAAATATGGTAAAGAAAAAACATAAATTATGTTAATTCATGATTATTTTTATTATTTTATTTTTAAAATTTCACACATACTTGCATTTAAATAATAGTAATTAGGAAAAGGTCGGCTTTATGTCTTGTTGTCGTATCAAAAATTTTATGGGGAAGGCGGTAGAACACATGATTGTCAGCACAAAATGTTAAATACAAAAGCTGGGGAAATTCTTATTTTACGAGTTACGGGCCTCCAAAGTCCGGATAACGAGGGTTTTTGTCACACGATTTTTTTTGTCGGACGATTATTTTGTATTCCGAGTCTTCCAGCCCGGCTCAGGAGCCAGGGAGAGAAATACCTCTGTTCCTCAATTTGCATTTCTGGATGTTTTGGATTTTGGGAAAATGTAAAAACTCTTTTCGATAATTTTCCAAATTTTGAACAGCCGATATTTCGATAACAAAGCGAGTTATCTTTAATTTAATTTGCTTTGTTTATTTTGCCTAATGTTGTCCAAAAATGCTGCCAGACAAATTCCGTAAGACGCTTTTTAATACATAGAATCCTCCCGTATATCCGAACTTTGGAGGCCCATTACTCTTACTATAGATTTTTACCCAAACTTTTGTATCTTACATTTTTGGCGTAAAATTATATCTTCTAGACCACCGTTGGACCGGTTTTCAGTTTTTCATTACTGTAATTGTGAGACGAATATAAACTCGATCAGCTGTGTTGGTGCCACCACCTTATTCACAACGCCTTAATACAAATGGTATCAGCTGATCCTTTAGTACAGCTCAAAAACATATCTTCAAAAGTTGTACTATCGTACAACAGTTTTGTATGGAAAAAATCTACAACAGTTGTACAACTGTTGTAGAACTTTAGCACATACGACACATACAAGAGTTAGGACACTCTTATGAACACCTTAATTGTGTACGCACTTGTGGTCGGGTATTCTAACAAACGCCGTCAACGTTTAAAAAACGTTAATTCGTTATGAAGGAAAATAATGTTTCAAAAAACTGTTCTATTATTGGAGTAGAGTTGTGGATTTTTAATACGCTAGAGTTGTAGTAGTCCAAATTTGGTCAGACTCGAGAGCCCTGCATAGAAGCTTAATGACTAAAATATTCTACGAAAAAATACCTCACAGAGTCTTACGGAATCGTACAAGCATAAAATTGGCATCAGTTGTTGAATTAAAAGGCAATTTCGACTATTTACTTACATGTGCACTCTGAAAAATCTGTCTTTTTTTGTTGTTTGGATGCAAATAGAACGTGTTTGTAGCTTGTTGCAAATATACTATATTTGGATCCAAACACATTGTGTTTGCTATTCAATACAACATGTTTGAGAGACAATAGGCTACAACAAATGTTTTTGATACCCCAATCAGGCGTTGTTTGTTGAAAACCGCTAAATACAAAAACGAGACAGACATCTAATAAACAAAAAACCAGAAGATCTTCAAGTCATGTAAACAATGCTTGCAAACATGTGCATACTTCCAGCAATATGTAGCTGAGGGCGATATTTGTCAGCGTGTATTACCCATTTCCAAATCGATCACTCTTGGCCAAATGTTGCCCAAACTGGTTGGTAAAATATTTTCTGGTTCATTTTAAAATTTAATCAGCCTTGGCTGAGAGAGGAGGAATTATTTCTATATGTGCTATGAAAAAGGAAGCAGGTATTGTCCGTTATTTAAAGACAGTAACAAATTTCGTTAAAATATGTTAATACTTGCAGCCTAAAAAGGCAATATAATTTAGACTGACACACTGACTGGCATAGGTAAAACGATTTTGTATATTGTAAACATCAGCACTATCTCATAATTGATATCATATGGTTTATACTATAAAAGTTGTGTTTATTATAACCATGTATAAAATCCATTTAAGTGTACTGTTTTCTTTTTGTTTATGTTTTGTTTGGATCTCTAGTAATTTTTCATGTCTAATTGACCATCCACATATCCAAGCCGACAGTTTACACAATAACTCGATTCATTTATAATTACTTACAACTTTGCCAGCTGTCAATTAATTTTACTTCGACATGTTTGCATACGGGCATTAATATAGATAACGATTACCTTCGTCATTTTAGATAACACATGCGATAATTTTTCTGAAAACTTGTCGAAACAAATGGAATTTTACGTACATTAATTAGTATTAGAATTTGTGATGACATTGAGGAATCCGGTTTAGGTTACATATTAATTTAAAATGCTTACGTCGTTAGTTAATTATAGTTACTTAGCGTCAGTCTTGTTATTGGGCTATATTAATCCGTTGCTTAATTTTATGACAAATTAGCTTTGTGTCAGTTAAATACGAGTAGTTCAACAGAATAATCATATTATTTTGATTTAAAATAAAAATAAATTACTCTACTGAGCATTTCACCCTAATGCCTGTTGTTATTCTCAAAATCCCTTAATACAAATTCTTGAACTTTCATCTTTCCACGTTTCAACCCGCCTCGACGAATAATTTAACGCACCACTATAGCACCAGGCCACAACTATGCGTCTAACAGTACAGAAATTTCATTCGGGTGAACCGACTTAAACATATCCTCAATGATTTCTTCCAAGTTTTATTAAAAAATATTTATATTTTCCTTTCCGCTAACCGAATGGGCGTGGCAAATTTTGCCCATATTCAATAGCAAATTCGCATTGTGCTAAAAATTATTTGATACCCAACTTAATTAGAGTCATGTGTGGTTTTGGGATTTATCGTGAGTACACACTTACAAGATATACACACTCGTTGCCCCTCTTTTATTCTCTTGCTCTCGAGAGAGTATAAACAGTGCAACAAACACTGCTGTATTTATATCACAACACAAATATATTTGGGTCGCAAACACATACGTTATAACATGTTAATCATTGTGTCTCAAACATATAATATTGGACAGCAAACACAATGCGTTTGGGCACAAGTATATTATATTTGCGACAAGCTCCAAACACATGTTATATTTGCGTCCAAACAACAAAAAACTACACATTTATCAGCCTGTAACTATTCATTTCGAATTACGCAGTAGGATTTGCCAAAATATTGTCCATTTCCAATTCTTCCATATTTTAACAAGGGTTTCATGTATTTTGTTCTTTCACATTTGGAGGAATTTTCTAAAAGTTTTTGAAAAGAAATTAAAGGACATATAAACAATAAAGAGCAACAGAAATTCAAGGTGAAGGATTCTCGTCTGTGAAATCCTCTAGTAAAATATATTCCATTATAAATTGGTAGAACTTTTGGATATTTTGCCGGTCATTTTGGTGCAGTTTCTTGACCTTGTTACAAAAAAGAACAAAAAAGGCGACCCTTAACGAAATTTAATGAGGAATAAATTCGTAAAACATTCTGAATCCGTAACGGGTCATTTTAGTGTACACTTTTGGTACTTTTTGAACAAAGGATGAAAAGGATCTTCTAAACTTTGAGATAGAGGATTTGAATATTCGACGAAAATAGTCCTTGTTAAATTTCACTGACTGCATATTATCACAAGAATTACTCAATTTAATATTTGTACTCGATTTTAAAATTTATCTCCGACAGTATCGGATAAGAAAATTAAAATTTTCCACGTCCATTAAAAAAGGTTTATTCACACGGCGGTCTAAATTTTTGGGGGTTGACTATACTCATATAGTGTGATCACCAAACTTGGTGTTGCACAGCGATATTAACCAAAGACTGTGTTGAAGCTAATCACACATAGCAAAACAATTTTAAAAATAAATATGATTACAGTTTACTTGCATCGATTTGTACACGCTGTAATAAAATGGTCTCTGTAACATATTCTCCCAAATATATTCCGCAGGAACCATGTATATGTTTGGAACACACTTCAAACATTTATATGTTTGCAAGTCCGAAACTCAGGTGTATTTAAATGCAAACATTAGCATGTTTACTGACAAATATGTATGCTTTTACGTGGAAAAATATGCGTGCTTCATCCCAAACATCCATATACTTACGTGGAAGCATTCGCGTGTTTACCCCAAAGCTCCATATACTTACGTGAAAATATATGCGTATTTTCCCCCAAACATAATAATATTTAGAAACGAATTATTCTTTCTGTTTTATTTGTAATAATCAATTATATCAATATATATCCACTTTTATAAATAATTAATAGTTACAAAAAATTAAAATATTTAAAATGCACTTGTTTATATTTACTTGCATTGAATGCCTTACTTTTTTTATGAAATGAGAATCTGCTGCTCTTTTGCTGCACCTTTCTTTGTTATCTCTCACGTTTTTTTCAGAAGGTTTCAGCTATGCCTTGGTTATCACTATGTGCTGGTATACAAACAATAGTGGTCTTCATAAAAGCTCGAAAGAACCTCGTAAACTCGAAAACATCGTAAACTTGCACAGCAAACGTCAAAACAAACAAATTTCCCATACAAAGCGACTTGCTCAAAAGTGGAAAGTTTTCGAGGCAAATTTACTGTGCATACGTGGGATGGAGAAACGTGTAAACTTTTGACATTTCGTTGTCATCTGACTAGGATGGATAAATAAGGTGATAGCACTAGAACAGTAGATAAAGTACACATACATAATACATGCAATTGCTACTGCTACCACCTTATGTATCCATCTTGGTCAGCTGAATGGTTTTGAGCACAACTACGCTGAGCAACTTTACCTGGTGCCTCATGCAACGGTGCGAGGGAAACTTGCGCTGAGCAAAAGTTCTCGGCTTTCACGTTTGCATGAATGCCGCTAATATATGTACTTATATACAAATCTAGTTCATGCAAGACAAGCGTGTATTAATTACTTGTGTTTTTTTATTATATTTCACAAATGGTCCGCCATTCCAATTTTTTCAGAAGAGGCTAGGGCAGAAAAAGGGAGTCACGTTGTGGCCCTTTCCAGTTTCTTTCCTCAAAATCATTTGTCACTTTGGTAGCACACATAAATATATCCGAAACACAAAAACCAAAGCAATATCACAAACCATTTAACCGTCCGAGCGTTTGTTTATTCTGTTATCACTGATCAAGCGCTTTTGATATCCTCTGTCCGATGAACCAATTGAAACGCAATACATCAATACATCTGCAATTTACACGCACATTAAGGAATATTTATGAATCACTCACTGAGAGAATAATGCAAAAAAACAGATACACACTTTCAAGATATACACACACGTTGCCCCTCTTTTATTCTCCTGCTGCTAAATAAGCATAAACAGTGCAATAAACCCGCCGGTATGTATATCACAAACACAGATATATTTGGGTCGCAAACACATATGTTATAACTTATTAATCATTGTGTCTCAAACGTGTTATATTGAATAGAAAACATAATGCGTTTGGGCATAAGTATATTATATTTGCGACAAGCTCCAAACACATGTTATATTTGCATCCAAATAACAAAAAAACGACAGTTTTTTCAGCGTGTATGTGAGGTACCATGTTAAACCCCCATTTGGAAAATAAAGGTCACTAACAAAATTCATTATAATCGGTATGGATTTACGGAAGTTATCTTGTTTACCTGCCAAACAGACGGACACAGAAATGTTTTAAAACGAATTTCGTCCAAAGATATTATGGCTGCTGGTGCATCGAACACTTTTAGTCCGTGGTAGAATTGGGTAAATTTTGGTATGGTAGCTGCAATTTTGTCATTTTGGTGTGCGGATTCATGTGATGAAATTTTGACAAACCATGAACAAATTTTTAACATTCAGTCGCCTCAGAAAACAAGACAACAATCACTGAGTGGTGGCGTCAAAATGCGAAAAATTAATAAAAAAAATCACATGAGGTGTCAAGGGACACCCAGCCGTAACGAAGTTCCTTTCGCTATATATTATGTACTAGTTAGTTCCAACGCGCCTACGGCGCCTGTTCAAAAAAGATACTTTTTGTAAAATGATAAACTTTTTTAAGAAATTTTTTTTTATAGAATATGTATTATATTTTCCCGAAAAGATAACTCTTTACAGAAAGGTACTTTTTTTATTAAAAGCTAAAGTTTTTGTACGAAAACGTACCACTTTTAAGAAGAAGTACTTTCTGTAAAAAAACCCTAAGAGTATGAATTTTTTTACAAAGTCCTTTTTTTAAGAACAGTAATTTTTAAAGAAGTGGTAATCTTTTTAGGAAAAGGTTATTTTTTTAATAAAATGTATGTACTTATTTTCAGAAAGGCTACTTACCTCAAGAAAAGAAAAGAAATTGTATTATTTTATTTATAAGAAAAGTTTTTTTTTTAAGAATTGGGAATTTTTTTATAATAGGTACTTTTCCCCAAGAATAGGCACATTTTTAAAAGTAGGTACTTATGTCAAAAAAAGTTATTTTGTTTCACAAAAAAATTACTCTTTAAAATCATTTGGTTTCTTTAAGAAAATGCAATTTGTTGTAAGAAAATTTAATTATTTAAGAAAAGGTACTTTCTATAACAAAATCTACTTTTTGTTAACCAAAGGTACTTCTTTAAGATAATGTATTTTTGTAAAGAAAAGGTACTTAGGTATTTTTATGGAGAAAATTTACTTTTTTTACGAAAAGGCGCTTACATCATTTCCCTTACGGGAATTTTTATTCGGTCTGTTTTCTAATATTTACAAATTTATTCAAGCTCAAGACCTTTTAAAATAACATAAAGCTTGTTATATTTATATTATTTTCAAAAAAGTCGAGCACAAAAATGTTCCAATGATACCAAGGCTGTCTGTATAGCTATTTCGGATCTTGCCAAGATCTTCATCAGCAGACGTTTTTGGTATGTTTTTGGTGAATTCTTCAAAAATATATATCCAGAAACACTCATCATATTAATGAGAATTCCTTTATACACTCGTTTGAAGAATACCAAGCACTACCATCGGAACACCTTCATGCACAACTCTTTTTATCATGCCGCAAAACCATTGGTTTTAATCAGACATGATTTGTTTTTGTTATGTCATTACAAAAACAACAAAACAGAGGGTTGCCATCAACAATATTATTGTTTCAAGCTCGCGGTGCTCTTCGTCAACTTTCATCATTTCCCTTACGGGAATTTTTATTCGGTCTGTTTTCTAATATTTACAAATTTATTCAAGCTCAAGACCTTTTAAAATAACATAAAGCTTGTTATATTTATATTATTTTCAAAAAAGTCGAGCACAAAAATGTTCCAATGATACCAAGGCTGTCTGTATAGCTATTTCGGATCTTGCCAAGATCTTCATCAGCAGATGTTTTTGGTATGTTTTTGGTGAATTCTTCAAAAATATATATCCAGAAACACTCATCATATTAATGAGAATTCCTTTATACACTCGTTTGAAGAATACCAATCAATGAAGGTGTTCCAATGGTAGTGCTTGGTATTCTTCAAACGAGTGTATAAAGGAATTCTCATTAATATGATGAGTGTTTCTGGATATATATATTTGAAGAATTCACCAAAAACATACCAAAAACGTCTGCTGATGAAGATCTTGGCAAGATCCGAAATAGCTATACAGACAGCCTTGGTATCATTGGAACATTTTTGTGCTCGACTTTTTTGAAAATAATATAAATATAACAAGCTTTATGTTATTTAAAAAGGTCTTGAGCATGAATAAATTTGTAAATTAGAAAAGGCACTTATTTACGAAAATGTTCCGTTTTTAAACATCTTTCGTTTTGGATTTCTAAATTATTATTATTGGGTTCAAAACTGCAATATATACTAAATATTGGTAAAAGGCTCCACCAAGAAAACTTCCCATTATAACATAAATGTATCAACATAAAGTATTGGTGTCTAGAAACAAACCAAAGCAAAGGTACCCAATATAGTTGATAATAGTGGGTTGTGGCATAATAGTGTTAAAAAACAGTTGTTTAATTTTTTGGCGTAGAATACGTCTTACCTTACGGTATAGGGAGTCTTGTCAGATTGTTATTGTTGTAATCTTTATTTCATTGATTATGAGGAAAAGGGGAGATAACTTTTTTTAAACATTTTTTTGTAGGTAAATGAAGATGTTATCTTTCGTTTGATATACATTTCATATTGGTTGCTGTCTTCCTAATATTTAAATTTCTCTAATGAAAATTGTTTAAACACATAACTAAAACATATGTGTGGCGTTTGGTTGAGTGTTTGAGTTGGTAGCGTGAACACAAACTATGCTGCTGTTTCAGTGTGGACACAAACCTTCGGCTGTTGTTTTGATTGATGGAATATTGAAATTTCGTATATTTACTTATGTATTTAAGTGAAACAAAATGTTAAATGTGAAGTTGAATTTAACATGGATATATAATTATAAAAAATATAAATCAAATTGATTTGCGTCTGTTATTTATCATTTATCCTTACTCTTTTAATTGAAAAACATATTTATCCTATTTTTCCTACCAGAAGCTTATGTATATTATCAAAGTAACTATCAAGTAAATAAATTCATTTGCTTATGTTATTTATCATTTATTGTTATATATGTTTTCTGTCTTATCGGATGGCGTATTCTACGTTAAACTTAATGGCCGTGTCTCTGACACAGCCTGCAGGGACAGTCCGTAGCCGAAGGCCTCGGACAACTGTCTGCTGTATTTTTTTTCATTTAGCCGCCTTGCCGCAACGCACGATAGGAACGTCGTTATAAAAAACATAAATTCAAACAAAATTTTAGATTTTTTCTAATTTCTTTCCTAAATAAATGGTTTCCCATTACATCCCATGAAGGAATGGGGTAGAGCTTCTCACAACCAGTGATCTGTGCGCTTTCTAGTTTTATACACACTGATTGGGACCTACAGTTTGTACACCGATTTCGAACGGTATTTTGAAAAGCTTTTTCATGGCTACATACTCGATAGTGTCGCCGTCACTATGCGAGGTGACCGCCGTGGAAAGAAATTTGAGGTGGTCAGAGCAGGGCCCAGGATCTCATGTACAAGAGGCGCGCACACTAACCATTGCAACACCGACGGTGCTTTTCTTAATTCTTTATAATAACTTCACCTGTCTTTGGATTGATTTTTAGCCCTTTCCCGTAATCCAATCGGGCTGAAACTTCACAGACATACCAATGACAAACTATCAAACTATGGGCGGGATTTGACAAAGGGGCGTGGTCATATACAAACAATTTATAGTCAAAAATTTTTTTTTATGGGTTGCTTTTTTGTTGAGTGAGATTCGTTTTCGAATGTGAAAGAAGTACCTATATATTTTTAATTTCCAAAAAATAAAAAATAAAACATCGGTATTCTCGGTCGGTTGTTCAAAAACCGGACTTTGATAAAAGTTATATTGTCCAATAATTCGAAAACCAGTTTTCTGAAAAAGAATACTCTATATATACCCCATCGCTATGTGTGAGCATCGTTTCGTCGAGTGTGAACACATGAATAGCCGGCACATAACCACAACATCACAATAATCAAGAAGACGGTCCCACCCCGTAAATACACGAGTCACTAACACTTAAATATCAACGTTCATTATATACCCTAAGTTACAGGCCAATGAGTATCACCCAAATAAAAAAAAGTATGAGGTGTCAGGGGACACCCGGTTGGCACGAAGTTCCTTTCGCTATATATTATGTAAAAGTTAGTTCCAACACGCCTAATGCGCCGTTTGAAAATTACTATAATTTAAATGGATCTTTAAGAAAATATACTTTTTGTAAAATGATAAACTATTTTTAAGAAATTTTTTATCTATTGATTGTATTTTTTAAAGAAAGGATGTTTTTATGTCCTTTTAGTAAGAATATCTATTATATCGTGTGGTTATGATTTAGAATAAAACACAAATGGTGTGGTTCAATTATGTATGGAACAAAATATCGGCCAAATAGCCGCACACATCCATCCGATGGTCAACATTTTCGATGACGCTGAGGCATAATCGGGGTTCGATGCCGTTAATACGCCGAATTATATCATACTTTACCTTTTGAATTGTAGCTGGCTTATCGACGTACACCTTTTCTTTCAAATAACCCCAAAAGGAGGATGTCCAACGTTGTCAAATCACATGATCTTGGCGGCCTATTGACATGGCCACCACGGGAGATAACAAGGCCATTGAATTTGTTGCGCAAACAGCAGCAATATTTTCTGCAGTACGAGCTGTCCGAGCATGCACTGGTGTTTTCACATCTCCTACAGACCCGGTTTGCTCAAATTTTTGCACCATTTTTCCGATTGTACGCACATTTGGACGATTAAACTGACCGAAAAAATTGCGAAGTGCACGATATGCATTTTGATTTGTATGACCATTTCCATAATAAGCCTGAATATTTTTAACGCGTTTCTCGATTGTGTATCTTTTCGTGGTTAAAATTGAGTTAGTCTGAAATTGAGAAATGTCAAATGAAATGCAGAAAAAACTTGACGTTTAGGTGTGATTCACATTCAACATCGGCCCTTAACATTTAACCACCCATTATTTTCCCGAAAAGGTGGTTTCTTTAATAATAATTTAATACTAATGTTTTTTTTAAGAAATTTTTTTTTACAAAGAAGTACTTTTTTTAAGAACAGGTACTTCTTAAAGAAGTGGTACTTTTTTTAGGAAATGATTATTTTTTTAAGAAAACTTAGTTAATTTCAGAAAGTCACTTATCTCAAGAAAAGAAAAGAAAATTTACTATTCTATTCTTAAGAAAAGGTACTTTAAGAAAAGAAATTTTTATTAAGAGAAGGTTTTTTTTGAAGAAAAATTTTTTTTTAAGAATTGGGAATTTTTTTAGAATTGGTAATTTTTTCAAGAACTGGTACAATTTTAAGAATAGTTACTTATCTCCAGAAAAGTTGTATTCTTTTATATAAAAGATACACTTTAAAGAAACTGAAGTTTTAAGAAAGGGGTTTTTAAGGTAAAGGTATGTAGTTAAAGGAACTTCTTTAAGATAAGGTATTTTTAAGAAAAGGTACTCTCTTTAAGAATATGAATAGGAGTCTTTTTTTGAGACAATTCACTTTTTTAAAGAAAACGCACTTATTTAAGAAAATTGTATTTGTTCAGACCAGCAAGCTTGAAGAATACTGATTATTTATTAATAAAGAAAAGGTCGAAAAACAGAATAAAAATAAAAAGATTTTATTTTTTTAAACTTCTTACACTTTGACTTTTCTAAATTTAATTTTTCTTCGGCTCAAAACTACAATATGTAATAAAGAGGCTCCACCTAGAAAACTTCCCATTAAACAAGAAATTTTCTAACCATATGTTAGTCTAGACACAAACCAATTCAAAAGTACGAGAGTAAGAGTAAGTGTGCTGCCAAATGAAATTCCATGCTCAGGGTTGTATTTCAGGAATTTGCCAGTCTTGCACTTTGGCTTTTCTAAATTTACTTTTTATTGGGTTCAAAACTACAATAAGTTATACACAAGCCCCACCTAGAAAACTTCCCATTAAACCAAACCTAAAGTACCCAATCTGTATAGTAGATAATAATGGGTTATAATAGAGTAGTTTAAAAAAAGTTGTTTAAATTTTTTTCATTTAGCCCTCATTCCGCAATGTGCGATAAGAAAATTCGTTCCAGTAAATTTAAATGTTATTTTGTTTTTATCTATAAGTAGAAACAATTTTATTAAAATTGTCTATAATTTTTCCAAACAACTCCATTTTATTTTTCTAACAATCAAGCATTTTTAATGAACCCTATATTGTTCACTCCTCTATAGGTCATACAGTTCAGTTTATTTTGGACTTTGTAGTTACATAGGTAGTTACATGTATTTACTGAAACACCAACTTGCTATCTGCGTGGAACGAACAACACCAAGATGCAAATGCCATCAACTAGGAATGCCTTTGATATCTGACACGAGTGGAAACCATTTTGTAATTAAAAGAGATGACGATGATTATGTTGGTGTTGGTAACAAAGGGGGATGACATGAGATACCGTGATTTTGTTGATGATGTTGTAGATGATAATAATGAGAGAGATGATGTTACTTCTAAATGGACTGATGATGTTTTTGGTTAATATAAACAGCAGCGATAATTTTCTGTCGCTACTTTAGTTCAGTTTAATCCTCTTGTCGTGCTAGTACACTGATAAAGTGTGGCTCGAAATAAAGGGGTTTTCAATAAGAGCGCTACAAAAGTTTTTGTAAATAAAACCAAAACGGTTTTTGATACCAATGAAATTCTTTATTCGTGTGAATATACGTTCGATGCCATTATGTATGGAACTCGATTTCTTTTACATGGCCACCACGGGCACGCTTGCAGAAGTCCAGACGCTGAACCCAATTTTCGACAGTTTTCAAGCATTAATCGGCCGATACTGCTGCAATTTCACGTTCGATATTCGTACGAAGTTCATCAATCGTCGCTGGCTTGTTGGCATAGACCATAGGCTTGACGTAGCCCCACAGGAAAAAATTTATCGGCGTCAAATCGCACGACCGAGGCGGCCAATCGACTGGGCCATTTCGTGAGATAACACGTTCACCAAACTTGGTTTCCAATAAATAGATTGTGGCATTCGCTGTGGTTCCTGTTGGAACCACATGTCCTCCAAGTCCATATTATCCAATTGGGGCCAAAAATATTCGGTTATCATTGAACGGTAGCGATTCGCATTCACAGTAATGTGCCGGTCTTTATCATCACGGAAGAAGTACGGCCCAATTACGCCGCCGGCCCATAAACCGCACCAAACCGTAATGCAATGATCACTCCTGGATTACGTGTGGATTTGCTGTCTGATCAATAACGCATATTTTGCTTATTGACGAAGCCAGAAATGAGCCTCATCGCTGATTGTTGAGGCCTCTTAAAGTTGAGGCCACTGACTCCAAATTTCGGTAGTAAATTTTAATAATTTCGACTCGTTGTTGTTGTTATCTTTCCATGATGAAGTGGCAAACCTTACTGAAGAGAAATGTCAAAAGAGCGGGAAAAAATATGGCGTCGTTTGCTGTCCCTATCGATTTACTTTTGTAGCGTCTCTGTTGAAAAACCCTTTACATACATATATGTCAATTTCATAGTGTCAGAAAAAATTTTGCTTCTTCTTTCTAAAAGCGTTTACAAATATAAATTCTGCCGCAAATTTAGTGAGGTACACGTTCTTAAGTACTCGAACAAAGCTAAAAGCTAGTTCTTGCACTAAATCAAAATCTTGAAGGTATATGTGAACATTTATATCCATATCATGACCTATAGGTGATGTCTTCAACAGTAAATACAATGCGCGGTAATTAGCTTTTCAAGTATAGAAAATTGCTTTTTTGCAGCACGGTGTAATCAACCATAATTATTTATATAAAAAACAAAACATTTCCACATTTCATTAAATGAAATATGATTTCGGTAGGAAGTTCCACAGGGACATACGATACACATACAAGTTTGTAGACATGAATGCGATAACCCACATCAACGCGTATACATCAATATTGTGGTCGAAAATAAATATGAGATTCAAAGTAATGTGGTATTTGCTTAATTATAAAATAAATAAAAATAAACCAAGTAATGTAACGCGGAAAAGGCATATCAGCTGGAGTTTTCAAATATAATTGGACTGGTGGTCATGATATAATTGGGATGTATTGCGATTTATTTTTCTTCATATTTAAAGAGCAGGAAAGGGTTGTGATTAACGTCCATTGGTAATGGGAAATCAAAGAGTAAATATTTGTTGTACAGAAAAATGTAGAAACTCTAAACGGGTATTGGAATGATTAGTGCTTTCAATTAATCGTATGTAACAGAACTGTAAAGTATATATAACAGGTAAGGTTATGCTGTTGCATCTTTTGTTAGTTTCCCGGCTTTTTGATGTGTTAACATCACACAGCGTTAGCATCACATACGTGGTTGTTGTACTAAAAATAAGTATGATGGTATTGATGTAGCGGCAGTGAACAAACAAGCATGTCGTCGTTGCCAAAGAGCATTGAATAGTATAGAGAACTCTTGGAACGAATTGTGTAACTCAAAAGTACTGGCGACATCTGGCGAATGATTCAAACCGTATTACTTACTTTTTGTCATAACTTGATCCATTCATAATTTTGATGTGAAACATTGATGCCTTTTGAAACGTTTATGATTTTTGTAGTTTATATGTAGTAACCTGGTCGAAATGGAGCATTTATATTGAAATATTCTATAAAGAGGATATGACTCGTGTATGCTTTTCACTCAGAATTTCTACATGAGATCGGAAAAAGAGTGCAATAAGTTATCTATACTATTCAATACTTTTTGTCATCGCTCTGTTGATGACAAAACAAAAGCAATTATTTCCGTGAGCTAAATATTGATTTTTTTAAGTTTTATGCCATCATTCAAACAAGCAGGTCGTCGTCGCTCTGTTTATGACAAAATAAAAGCAATTATATCAGTGACCTAAATATTGCTTTATTTATTGTAACAAGATTACTTCTAATGTTAAAGCAGATGTGAGAAAAAATGTAACAATGTAACATTTACGAATGTGTTCATAGAAATCGAACAGGTACCGTGTAACAATAAGGTGTTAACACATCGCCAGTGAGTTCGAACACTCATCAGTTTTTAAATTATTTTGCAGGCAATAGGGACAAATCACTATTGTATGTCACAGCGTCGAGTAAACCGTGCAAACAATAAAATATTACTCGTATCGTCAACGTGAGTGTTCACTTGTATCAAAGTATAGCGCGTTGCACCCAATTTGCGACCAGGCCCACATTTGGAAGACAATAACAAGTTGTAAATAATTCTTGTTGTTTGTGTAAAAGGTAATTTTATCTCTTATGTAGTATTTCCCGAATGCAAACTCATTTGAATTTGTAACAAAAATATTTCTATATGGCATAAATTGTCGTAATTCCCATTTGGTCATATTGACCCAAAGGAAAATAGACGTATATATTTTACATATTTGCATGCAGAGAAAAATCGAAAACAGTAAAAATATTGCAGAAGGAGTGCAGGAGTGCAGAAGGGTTAATGAACTGGTTCAATTCAGTGCAAATCCTTGGTTTCATTTCGTACACCTCTTGCTTGACATGACACTATAAAGACAGTCCCGTGGAGCCAGACAAGGTGAACTTTGTGGCCAGTGGAGAGTGGAGTTTCTGAAAATTAATTTGTATGGGAATTTTCGTTGGAGGTCCGCCATAACCGGTCTGGTTATGTGCGCATTTGATCCATTTTGCTGGAACAATATTCTGTTGTAATTACTGTAAAAAACTCCTTCAATATCTTTAAACGATCTCCATTGACAGTTACTATTACACTGTTTTCTTCAAAGAAGTATTCACCCAAAATGCACCTTGATGAAAGTGCGCACCACACAGTCGCTCTGGGTGCAGTTCCGATTTATGGGGTATTTCTGGACTAGATTCACTCTACATACGGCAATTTTGCTTGTTAACGTTGCCGTTTAGATTAAACTGGGCCTCATCAGATATAAAGAAGCATTTTATCAAGCTGTTGTCTTCTTCGGTCATTTCAATAATTTTTTGGCAAAATTGCATGCGAATGGGAAAATTGTTGAACTTTTGTATGGTACTTTGAACTTTTGTATGGAAACACGTTAAAGTCGTGATGGGTTA
Organism: Phaonia tiefii; assembly: GCA_963931995.1. Taxonomy (NCBI): domain Eukaryota; kingdom Metazoa; phylum Arthropoda; class Insecta; order Diptera; family Muscidae; genus Phaonia; species Phaonia tiefii. The sequence continues at coordinate 49,970,094 of OZ008371.1, forward strand.
TCTGTTTTACTGATCGTCTGGTAACTTCTGGTCGAAACACTTGGATTTGTCTGATGCTACAGCCATGATTGTGTCTCGAACCTGAACATTGCGAGGCTAACTCCCCTTTGGACGGAAATGAAGGACAGAAAAGCATGGTACCGCTGCACTATCCAAATCTTATTTTCGCTATCCCAAGCATTAATTTTAATAATTCTAAATTGTAGCCCGCAAATTAAAAAAAAACGCCGATTACTCTCACCGACATAATATGCCATCACATTAAAACATACATCGGTTCCCACTTCAATTAAAAACATTCATATTCGCCTTTCAATTACACGAAAGTGACGTTGCGTAAAATATTACCTAATACCCAATTAGGGTGTTCACAAGGGTGTTCTAACTGTTGTATGTGTCGTATGTGCTAAAGTTCTTAAACAGTTGCACAACTGTAGTAGATTTTTCCAAACAACACTGTTGTGCGATAGTACAACTTTTGCAGATATGTTTTTGCGGCGTACTGAGCGATCAGCTGATACCATTTGTTTACCATTTGTAGCAAGACGTAGTGAAGAAGGTGCTTGCACCAACACAGCTGATCGAGTTTGATTATATTCGCCTTACAATGACAGTAATCAAACACTGAAAACCGGTCCACCGGTAGAAGATATAATTTTAAGCTAAAACTATTTGGGTAAAATTCTATATTAGAAGTTGTCTCCAAAGTTCGGATATACGGGGGGCTACTGTGTATTAAAAAGCGTCTAAAGGAATTTGTCTGGCAGACAACATAAGGCAAAATAAACAAAACAAATTAAATGAAAATTTTTTATAACTCGCTTTGTTACCGAAATATCGGCCGTTCAAATTTTGAAAAATTATCGAAAACAGTTTTTACATTTTCCCAAACTCCAAAAAATCCAGAAATTCAAATTAATGAACAGAGATATTTCTCTCCCTCGCCCCTGAGCTCGGCCGGACGACTCGAAATACAAAATTATAAGGAATTAACATAATTTATGTTTGTTCGGTACGACTTTTTTTGTTTTTTATGTAAAAAAAACCCGTTGCCACAGGTGTTTCAAAAATTACACTTTTCGAAACAACTAAAAACCCGGTTTCTGGGATATACGGCTTCCTGAATACTCTTCTCACAATCAGCTGATTTTGACAATATAATTAATTAGAAGTCGCTCAATAACATGTAGTGCAAAGTTTATTTATATCAAGTGGAAGCATTAACACAGCTGATTTTTAGTATTTTCATGACGTTGTGCCTAGCAACTGTCAAATTCATGAGTATTTTGTTTTTGTACATGCTGGTATAGATATATTCAGAGTTTGACACAACGTCAGTACGAAATAAAAACCAAGTGCCTGTTGTTTTTGCCTACAATTACAACAACGCCTAAGGCTCCCACTTGGTATAAATACACTTTGATATAGTGCCACCACCTTCTACAATACGACTTGGATTGTAGTATATGCATTTACGACAGGGTGTTCACATATGTGCTACTCGTATTGGGGGTCTTGTATTTTCTTACAACCTACAACCTTAGTACACCTTTTGAATTCCCTAAATATAATTATGATCCTGAGTAGTTTCTGGGATTTATCATGACTACCAGCCAACTGTCCGCCAAACATTTGAATGGGAGGTAAAAGAATGGGCATGTCAAAGTTTTTCATTTATAATTGCACAGAAGGTGTTCACAAAATATTGCCTATTACATAATTTCATTAATATCGGTTGTAGTTTACGGGAGATATCGTGTCGGCCAACCGGAAAGCAGCATAATTTATGTACGGTAGGTGTAAAAATGACCAGTACCAAATTTCATTAAGGTCGGTTCTCCTTTGCGATCAACCGGACATCCGCCCAACGTTTGTATGCGATGTACCAGTATGGAAGTGCCAGAACAACTTTTTAACATATTTTTAATTGGTTTTAAATCAGAGGTAAAACTCAAATTTACAATTTCATTAGTTAATATTATTAATTTGTTTACTCGCGCAAAATCAGTAAAAAATTTAAATGGGCATACAGATTTTGGAATGGAATATTATCTGAAATTTTCTCTGTGTAGCGACAAGAAATGCTTCGTTGCAATTTTCGTAATATCTTTCAAATATACTCCTCCAATTTTTGTTTTATTATTCGATCATTAATATGTTATTTTCCCTAATAATTTTTTCGGTTCTAGATCAATTTTTATGAAAAAGTACTTTTATTAAAAAATAATAATGTGAAATTGGCTATTATGGTGGATGGTTGGGAATATAGCTATTTCAATGCCCGCCAAGGCATATCATCAGTTCCCTTCTCCACAAGTATTTTGGTATATCATCACACATTATAGGGATAAACAAATCTCAAGTAAGCGAGAATTATCTAAACTTCTATTTGTGCGAAAACATCCACAACAATACTTTGCCATAACCACCAACATTAACAACATTTCTTTAAAATGCAGGCCTTCGCCGAAAGCCATTGCATAGATATTGTTGTTTCAAAAAAGAAACAACGATTGCCATGACGATTGACGTACAGTGTACCGTCAGAGTATTCTTCCATTTTTGTGTTAGTATTCGTTCTTTAAGATGCTATTTTCCTTAATAATTTTTCCGGTTCAAGATCAATTTCTATGAAAAAGTACTTTTAGAACTAAAGTACATTTTCATAGAATGTATTATTAAAAAACCAATGAGTGTTCGAACGCACGGATGATGTGTTAACACATTTTTGCTACACGGTACCTGTTCGATTTCTATGAACACATTAGTATATGTTACATTGGAAAATAAAAACTAATAGTTTATTGAATTAAATTACTTGCTTTGTATATGCCGGGCAATGCTGAACATCAAATGACTCGCTTTGTTTGGCCATAGCAACCAAACACACAACATCACACATACTTTGTCCGAAGTAGCTGACGTATACGTGTGTCAAATAACCACATGTTTGCCATATCAACAGCAACGAAACAGCCAAACATACAACATCACACATACTTTGTACGAAGTAGCTGACGTATTAGTGTGTCACCATAATGTCGACTTCGCAAGCCCATGGGCTTGCAAATGAAATTTTGCGTGGCTATGCTTTATATCTCCGTTCAACAACAGCAACAGACACATGTACATATATACATTATTATGTTAATACATGCGCTATGGACACAATTTCGTTTTCCTCACCCCTGCCACACCACTCTTTCATTGCTCTCTTGCTCGCTAATTTTTGTTTAACACGTCATTATTCTCTTTCGCAGTCTCAGAAAATCTGGTTTTAGCACCAGCATAAAATCTGGTTTTAGCAGCAGCAGAAAACCTGTCTGTATGTTGTTTGCATGTGTTGACTTTGATAGATTTAGTCCCTATACGCCGCTATAGATGTTGACACACCAAACAATAATGTGAAATTGATTATTATGGTGGATGGTTGGGAATATAGCTAGTTCAATGCCCATCAAGGCATATCATCAGCTCCCTTCTACTCCATACTATTAAACTTGTGATTTGCATTTTATTTATATTATACTGTATATCTGGCCACATAATCCTTTATTTCATTTGCATCAACTAATTATATTTTCGTGGGTTTGTGTTTTGGTTGCTACGGCGCTTTGGTGATTTCCCTTTGCTTCACCGCGAAGTGTATTTTTTCTCGTAACCATTATTATCGTCAATGTGATGATATTGTTAGTAACTGTTCTGTTAAGTGTATAATCAGGGAAGATGAGGGAAGCTGTAACAGCCAACTTTGAGAATATTCGTTTCACCTAGCAGAAGTCAGAAAGTAGTGGAGCAATGGGACATTTCTTTCTTCAGCTTTGGCTATTTTTCTCTGAAATTGGTGACTTTTCTTTTAATTGTGCCGCCAGAATATCTTCGTGGGGTGGTCTCAGAGTACTAGCTCCAAAAACAACTTCTCATCTCGGAAAGATTTATGTTATCGTCGCGAAATTGACTAACTTTTATTCCCTTAGTTCTTTTGAAATGTAATACTCGTTTGCCAAAAATCTATTTTCCATTACTTAACGTAAATCAGCTAAAATATTATTAGTAAATTGATATTACATTTAGTATAACGATATTTTTATTCGTGTTCAGGTAGACTACGAAGGACAAGATAATTATATCTTAAATTTCGATTCTGAATCTTTTGAATCCAAAGTGGTCTCAACATGGTTTAGGTTCGGACGGAGGAAAAATTGTAAAAAAAAAGGCTAAAACATTTAATTCCCTAATTTAAACTATTAATTCCCTTCCAGAGGGCAAGGAAGCTATTGGGAAGCTAAAATCTATCGTAACTTGGTTCAACCGTAATGTAGTGATGAGTTACAAAAAAATCAATGAGTCTTCGAACTCACGGGCGATGTGTTAACATCTTTTTGTTACACGGTACCTGTTCGATTTCTGTGAACACCTTAGTAAATGTTACATTGGAAAAATAAAAAAAAAATAGTTTATGTGCAGCAGGCCCTTTTAGTATTGCACTGTATTTTTGATGTGTTAACATCTATAGCGGCGTATAGGGACTAAATTTATCAAAGTCAAAATCTGCTAAAACCAGATTTTATGCTGCTGCTAAAACCATCGCAGTCGACGTTATGGTGACATACTAATACGTCAGCTACTTCGTACAAAGTATGTGTGCTGTTGTGTGTTTGGCTGTTTCGTTGCTGTAGATATGGCAAACATGTGGTTATGTGACATACGTATACGTCAGCTACTTCGGACAAAGTATGTGTGTTTGGTTTTTTTTATTTTAGGTACCCCCCTACACCCACCACCCACACAAATACTCCACGACACAGCAAGCACAAATAAATCACCAACATATCAGTAGTAGTAGTAGTAGTTGTTGTTGTAGTTGTGTTGTAGTTGTTGGTGTTGTTGTTTTATTATTATAGTGAAAGGTAAGTCCAATAAAATGTGGGTGCGGAGCACTCTCAGAGCAAAGAGAGTAATGACGTATTATACGTATATAAAAATGAGATAGCAAGAGAGCAACGACAATTTGGTGAACTTGTGTAGTGTATGTACGAAAAAAACAATGTATGTATGTATATACAAGTGTCTGTTGCTTTGCATTCTTTGACTTTTGTGGGAATAAAACAAAAAGTATTGAGCAAGAAAATAATGATACATGTGCTTGCACTGGGTCTTTAAATAATTTTAAGTATTAATATTATTTAACTGTAATGTCATCATATGACTGAACGCTGTTTTTTATTTTCCAATGTAACATTTACGAATGTGTTCATAGAAATGGAACAGGTACCGTGTAGCAAAAAGGTGTTAACACATCGCCCGTGAGTTCGAACACTCATTGGATTTTTTTCTTACATCTGTTTTGACATTAGATGTATTATTGTTAAAATAACTAAAGCAATATTTAGCTGAAGAAATAATTGTTTTTGTTTTGGTCATAAACAGAGCGACGACAAAAAGTGTTGAATAGTATAGAGAACTTATTGCACTCTTTTTCCGCTATTATGTAGAGAGTCAGAGTAAAAGAGCATAAACGAGTCTTATTCTCTTTATAGAATATTTCAATATAAATACACCATTTCGACAATGTTATTATACAAAACAATACAAAAAGGATAAATGTTTCAAAAGGCAACAATGTTTCACATCAACATTATGAATGAACCAAATTATGACAACAAGAGAGTAATACGTTTGTACCACAACCACGTGTGTGATGCTAACACAGTGTATTGTTTGCATGTGTTCAATTTGATAGATTGCCCTATCCGTGCATATACATGTTAACACATCAAAGAAAACTTTTTGTAAAAATGTAAAACCCATGTATAACCAAAAACTAACAACATCGGTCAACAAAATTCAAATTCAAATAAATGTAACTGACACTAGCACGGTCTTCAAAAATGCTATACCACGGAAAATTACAACTCTGTGATATTGATTAAAACTCACCTCAAGGCATTGCAACAATGCGAGAATGCATGAGGAAAAGAAGAACATGGTGGAAAAATTCTGTCTGTTCTTGTTGTTGGAACTATAGGCCTTTCAGTGATGTCGATACTTAGGGATCTTCGATCGATACTAATTCGCACATGTGAATTGCAGAATTGAGTTTGTATATATACGATTGATGATCAACCGATGGTATCAATTCAGGCACAGCAGGTAGGCATCTGATGATGAACTTGAACAACAAGACTCGCTGTATCTAAATTTTGCTCCTACACACACAGAAAAATCGGTTGAGACAACCGAATTAGCCGTAACCGAAGTTACAGGTTGTCACAACCTCATTGAAGGTTGCCAGAACCTCATTAGAGGTTGTCACAACCTCACTAGAGGTTGACACGACCTCATTAGAGGTTGACACAACCTCTATTTTGGTTCTCACAACCGAATGTAGATAGTATTACGAATGCATTTTGGAAGCTTATTTATTATTTAAGTAATGATTTATTTTTCGGTATTCTTATTAAAAAAAAGTAGGGTAATCTTTAGGGTAACACATTTGTCACTACCGACCTTTTGTGATGTAGGTCCTAAACCGTTTCGCAAACAGATAATTGCAGAATATCTCCAACGACCAACATTGAAATGTTCCAAAACTGTTGATATCTTCTTGGACATTTTCTGCAAAATAAAATGATTTAGTACAAAAACCATAATCACAATATATTAACCTGTTACCTTTGCTAATAACCACAAAAATAATCCTAATATCGCGGCGACATGAACAATTAACTTCTTTTAATATAATATTTGTTTCTATAATTTTAAACATCAAGTTGAAAATGAAAGTCGGTTGTACCTACAGAATTAATGAGCAATTCGGTTACAGCAACCGAATTGACACCGAATTCGGTCGTTGAAACCGACTTAAGTGTTAAGTCGGTTATTGCGACCGAATTGATACCAAATTCGGTAGTTACAACATAATTGTTATCAAATTCGGTAGTTACAACTGAATTGATACCAAATTCGGTTGTCACAACCAAACTGATGCCAACTTCGGTTGTTGCACCTGAATTGAAGCCGCATTTGGTTGCCCCAACCAAATTTGGTAGCAAATTTCGTTTGTTTTATCCGAATTATATTCAAATTCGATTGTACCAACCGAAATTTTGAAAAAATTGGTTGACAGAACGAATATAATTCAAGATTCGGTTGTCACAATCGAATCAATTAAGAAACGAGGTTGCTTCAACCGAACTTCCGTTGCGAGGACTAAATTCGGTCGTGACAGACTCAATTCTGTTGGGGAAACCCCACTTCGGTGGCAACAGATGAATTTACGGTAGCTACAACCTCTTTTCAACCAATTAGTTCTCTGGGTTTTTCTATCAAAATGTTGGAGAATATTTCCATTTCATTGGCATCCAAGCTACAGCAATAAGAAAACACAAAAAAGTGATAAATGCCATTAAATTGACAACAAAGATGTTAACAACCACCTGGGATTCTCTCCACTTCTTTTAGCTGGTTTCTTACACAATGACAACTTGAATGTCATCAATGTTAAAATTGGCAATGACAGGGGAACTGTCATCCCTGCAGAAACCAAAAAACCAAATTCCAGGACGATGAAAACGGTGAAGACATTAAATCAATTTAGTTGACACTGTTAGAACGCAAAAAATGTATCAAGAGTTCTATGCCAACACATGGTGGCAGAGGAAGATGCAACAACTGGTTGTGCAACCGCAACTGATTGGACCACAGCCAGTCCTAAAGCATTCATTCAAGTCTGGCGGCTAAACAAAAAGCGTAAACAGTAAAAAATTTATTTTTTTCAGTTTAATTTCTTTGGCAGAAAACGAAAACAATTACAATGGTCGAAATGAGTCAGTCAGGCGAATAATATGAAACAGAAACGAAAACGCTGCAAACAGAATACAAATCTATGTCAAGCAGAAGATTGCAAACTCACAAGTATTTCGAATACCTGAAATTCCAGTTAACTGTTTTTTTTTTTAAATTACTTTTAAAAAGAGATGACGGCGGGGCGAATAAAATGGAAAGGAATTTCAGGGATTATCCAAACAAGTTTAGTTTTAAGCTTGTTAAACTTTTTTTTATTGAGACATTGCAATAAATTACGTGCCTTCAAGTGGACAGAACGATGGGTTATAGACATCCTTAAATGAGGTCACAACAATCTATACAACAGGAATAATGTGAAGGAAATTGAAAGCTAAGTTTACATTAAGAATTATAAAACTCTTCCTCAAAGTTGTTTTGTGAAACAAAAGTGTCAGTGTCGGCAAACGGATCGGGGGATCTGTGAGTATTCTGCTCCGTACTGGCTGAGCGGGACCTTTTCAGTTTTTAAGTAAATATATAATTAATTAAATAAATTAGTCAGTTATTGCTTAAGTACATGTATAAACAAGAACCCAGCTAATTATTCAGGAAGCATGAGTCATAAATGCCCTATGTTTATGGACGACTTCCAGTAAGGCTGTTATCATCTGCGGGATATACTTTCGTGTTAGTTTTTCCTATTTTTAATTTAACATCTTCTTAAACTTTTCAAAAATGGTAATTATTGGGATTGGTTTCATTTATGTTGTTGTTCATTTTCATAAACATTAATGGCAATTGTCCTTCGTATTTCTATTACGGAAAGGAGAGACCCTAGGCACAAGAATTTAACCCACACAAAAACACATTTACAGATTACAAAGAATTTTAGTTTCTAATTACCAGACACAGAGCCAAAATATAATGAATAACCGAAAGACCGCCAGAGAAGGGAATTGTGTCAAAGGTAAAGATGGCATCAGATGGAAATTCAAGATAAGTAATTAGAATTTGTAGATGTATGTATGTATATACAGGTATATGTACTAGACCGTACTGCAAATGAGCAGGATGAATAATTGCAAGAACAACCATATTTTAGTTATGTCCGTTGTGATGTAGCTGTTTTGAGAACAATTTGTAATATATTTGAAGTCTATCGTATTATAACTAGCAATATGTCAAAAACGACTTTTTGCGAAAAAGAACTTTTTTATTGTTGAATATGAATCTTTGGGGACTCAGAAACAATATTTATTCCACGAGTTTTTTTTTAAAAGTTAGTTGTATTTCAAAATATAACACAGTTTAACGATTTTCGTGGGCTTAAAAATTAAAAAATTAAATTAAAAAAAAAAAAAAAACTGGAATTTTTGAATTTTTTACAATAAACTGGGTTAGTAGCCTTTCATTTAATATGAATATTTCATTCGTACACTGAGAGAAAAAAACTTATTATAATAATAAGTGGTAAAGGTAGATTTACGACTTTTTCATTTAAAATGGCACAAAAACGGCTAAAGATTTGTGGCCAAAATTTTCTATTTCTCGTTTAGAACCTTAAAATCTAAAATTCCACCAAGGCGCTTCACGTCACAAAGCTTAGTTTGGACGTTATGAGTTGAGGAAGGTAAAAAAGCTAAAAATTTTGGATTTTTTCCATTTTTCTTGAAGTTTTTTCAATTTTTTTTCCAAACGAAACATTGTACTGCGAAGCGCCTTGGTATAATTTAAGATTTTAAGGTTCTAAACGAGAAATAGAAAATTTTGGCCAAAAATCGTTAGCCATTTTTGTGCCATTTTAAATGAAAAAGTCGTAAATCTACCTTTACCACTTATTATTATAATAATTTTTTTTCTCAGTTTATTGTAAAAAATTAAAAAATTCCAGTTTTTCGGATATTAATAAAATTACAGGAAAAAATTCGTAATCAGTTGAAAAATCAATGACAACAAGAACACCCTATAATTCACATATCATGTAATTGAGGGCCACCCTAATGAGCATTTCAGATAGCCGAATGTATCCCCAAATCAGTACATATAATTTGGTACATATATCTTTAAATTGGAAAAACCACTTTTTTTGACATATTGCTAATTATAACATATAATTTTTATAAATAACACAGTGGAATAAAATGAAACTTTTTTGAAAATAACAAGGTTCTCACAAAGTATTTTGGTAGAGGGGGTAAACAATAGACGAGTGACGGCGTTTTGAAAGTTTACATCAGAATTTTATATTAAGGAGTGGGGGTGAAATGTTCCTCCTTTGCACATTCTTATGATGAAGCGGCATACGAAACCATGTTATCCTTACAATTTAGGTATAGGATGTGTTCAGCAATTGTATGTAAAAATTTACGAGAAACATTATTGTGGAATACTTTAACCCTCTACCGCACAGTGGAGGAAATACCCAATCTAGCGGCGCTTTCTTAATAATTGCAAAAACATAAAAAATTGCGAATGATTTTCATTTATATATATTGAAATATAACCAATTCATTAAATTTTAAAACCTGTTTGTTTTGATGTGTTAACATCGAAGTTAACACATCCAAACACAATTTGTCCGACTGCGCTCACACAGTTTTTCAGACTGCGATCAAACAGATTGTCCGACAGAGATCGCACATTGTTTGCCGTTAAACTCCTCCGAAACGGTTGTACCGATTTGTATGAAATTTTGTGTGCATATCGGGTAGGTCTCGGAATCGGCCACCATCTATTTTTCATTCCCCTAAATGATAGGGGTGACCCACCCCTATATAGAACACAGATTTGTCCGACTGCGAAACACAGATTGTCAGACTGCGAAAAAAACACACACTGATGTAGCGGCAGCGAATAGCTGTATTGTGTGGGTGCGAAACACTCTCAGAGCAAAGAGAATAGTGACGTGATTATACGTATATAAAGATGAGATAGCTAGACAGCAACGAAAATTGTGTGAACTTGTGTAGCGTATGTAAGAACATAACAATGTGTCTGTTGCTTTGCATTCTCTTTGTTTTTGGTGGGTATAAAATAAAAGGTATTTAGCAAGAAAATAATGGCACTTGTCTTTAAATATTTTTAAGTGTTATTAAGTATTAATATTATTTAAATGCAACGTCATCATATGATTGAACACCTTTTTTCAAATCTTTATATTAACTTCAGCTGTCTGCGCGCCTTTTAGCCCTTTTCTTGTGATCCAATCCAGCTGAAACTTCGCAGGCAAACTAACGGTGACGACAGAAATTAACTGGCAAAATATGGGCGGGATTGGAGAGAGGGGCGTGGTACCCCCCATACAAATCACAAATTAAAAATCCATTATTTCTGCTCCTGTTAACGGTATTTGAACAAAATTGGGTATGTTGTTGATTAGGTTTACAAATTCTAAGATCTGCTGCAAATATGGGCGGGATTGGACAAAGGGGCGTGGTCATATATAAAGAATTTATGGTAAAAACTATGTTTTTTTGCGGGTTGGTTTTTTATTATTGTGAAAGGTAAGTCAAATAAAATGTGGGTGCGGAGCACTCTCAGAGCAAAGAGAATAATGACATGATTATACGTGTATAAAAATGAGATAGCAAGAGAGCTACGAAAATTCTGTGAACTTGTGTAGCGTATGTACGAACATAACAATGTATGTATGTTCATGTGTCTGTTGCTTTCCATTCTCTTTGTTTTTTGTGGGAATAAAAAAAAAAGTATTAAGCAAGAAAATAGTGACACATGTGCTTTCTCTGGTCTTTAAATAATTGTAAGTTTTAATATTAATTAAATGTGACGTCATCATAGGATTGAACGCTGTTTTTTATTTTCCAATGTAACATTTACTAATGTGTTCATAGAAATTGAACAGGTCCCGTGTAGCAAAAAGGTGTTCACACATCGCCCGTGAGTTCGAACACTCATTGGATTTTTGTTTTAAGTACATGTGTAGATCCAAATATAACCAACGAATTAAATAGACATGTTGGACCTGACCTTCTCCAAACTTGACGAAATGCGGTATAAAAATTGTATTCTACATGGTTAAGACAAATACAAACTTTGGGATTGCAGTACCAAATGGTTCCGAGATACCAGACCATGAAAAGTGAAGAAATCATCAAAATCTTACTTAAGCAGTCGTACGTTATTGACCATATCTTTGTCAATTTTTATGCAACGACAAAGGTCATATTAAAACTGGGTCCAACAAGATTTTTTCTACAGTGTTACAGATCAGATTTACCACGAATTTTTAAACCACGGACTAGTTGATGCAAAAATTAAAAAAAATCGATAATTTTTCTAAATGTCAACATCCGATAACTCGATAACTAACTAATCGACTTATCAAAAAGTCATACATTATTTTATGAGTTTGTTTTGAAGTGTTTTATACAAATAACTGATATCAATTGCTTTACACGGTACGTTAACGCCATAACCCTCTCACATATCCGAAATTTCGGGGCTCATACCTCCGAAACTATGCATTTGCCACGATTTTCATATTTTACTTTCTTTGGTTAGCATAACGTATTCTACCCCTTTGTGGTTGTTTTTTGAGTGTAAGCCTTAAAATATACCTGTTCCAAAAAAATATTAAAAAAGAGTCACGAAAAATCCTGAAATCCCGGAAAGTCCCTAACATCCCTAATATATACTAAATAATGGTTAAAGACTCCACCTAGAAACCTGCTCATTATACAAGAAATTTCCTAACATATGTTAGTTTAGACACAAACCAAAGCCAAAATTCCCAATATAGTTGATTATACTGGGTTGTAGCATAATAGTGTTAAAATAAAGTTGTTTAATTTTTTTTTTCATATAGCCCCCATCCCGCAACGTGCGATAAGGAACTTCGTTCCAAAAACTTCTCTATTAAAGTGTTGAAAAAATATTTGCCTGTTTGTGCTGACACGTCGTTTGTTCCCCATATTGACCAAGGAAAAACATTTCTTTCACCCAAATGCATTTGGAGTCGAAAAAAATATTTCACTTTCCCGTAGTCAGCTCTTAAATACGCATCTTTTTAGACCCCCTATAAAAAAAAAATTTCAGTACACCATATGCGACTTATTGCGCTACTAACTTAAAAAAACAAAATCATGGGCCATGGCCGTTATGTGTATATTTGCATATATTCCAAAGTGCTGGCACAAAGTTACATAACCCAGAGCCGTTGTTGCTGCCGTTAGCTATCTTACCGTTGCTGTTTGTGAAGGCAGTATTGCATGTTTGCTACTGCAAATGCCACATTCACATACGAGTACAAAGAGAATATTAAGTCCTTAGGAGTATTTTGTACTGTGTCCATTTAACGCATTGCATTTATGTTGCGTGACCCTTATTAAAGCACGCGAGCTGGGATTTACACAACTGGTCTGTTGTTATGACTATTCTACGAAAATGTAAGGACGGAAAGCGGTTTGCAAATATTCTGTAGATGTTGAGCAGTAAAAAGTGTTACTTTAAATTTCCGTTACTTTAAATTATTTAAGTTGTAAATTATTTAACACAAACAAGGATGTGGTCCCCGTTATTTATCCTTTGTGGTCGGTACACAAGTATGGGCGGCATTCGACAATCTGTTGTCGTTATTATACCAAATTCCTTTTAAACCCGTCTGGTAGCAGTGCTTCCCTGAATGTTTTCCTTGAAATGTGTTCATTCCTTTGGGTTGTATGCAATACGCGTTTGTAATTAATAACAAATGATTTATGGCCAAATTTTGTTAACGATATTGTAAGTCTCGTTGCCATTTAAGGAATTAAAATACTGTTTATTTTAATACAATTTATGTTGTATGTGCACTGACAATGATGTTATTAAGCAAAAAAGGAAAATGTACATCATTGAATATTTTTAGCTTTTAAACATGTTGCTTAAACAACAGGTTGTCGGAAAGTAATTCAAGGGACTGAAAGGGAAAATCTATAATTGAAACATTGTCCTGTCAAAAAAATACTCATACTTAAGGGTTGACTTGGAAATTGCAAACGCAATGAAATTAGATGCAATTAATTGTCCAACGTTATTTCTGATAACAAATTGGAATGCCTGATTTCGAATATATACTGGCCGATGCTTACGAACTTGCATGCTTGCTTGTACAGGGTGTCTGGTGGTAAATTTATATTTTTAAATACGTTTGTTTCAAAAAGTAATAAACGGTGCGGAGGGAGGGTGGCGCCGTTGGAATTATCGATTGTGCGGATTTGTCAGTCACGATGTCGCAGTGGTCGAGTGAGCATCGTGCGTTCGCAGTGGATGCATTTTTTAACAGTAATGATTCTTACGTAATTGGTCGTCGACAATTTTGTTCAAAGTTCGTCATTCGGCGAATAAGAGGGACCGAGTGTAAATTTAATTCTTTCGTGGGTGCAGATATTCCGCGCAACTGCTTCGGCTATGAATGTCCAGTCGGTCTTCAAGGACCCCCGAAAATATTGAACTGGTTGAAAGCAGTTGACACGAAAATCCGCGACTTTCAATACGGAAAAGAGCAGCCTCACTGGGACTTCCGAGGGCGATTATTCATGAAATTTTCAAACAGGATCTGAAGTTCCATACTATTAAAATTCAAATCGATCAAGAACTGAAAGAAACTGACTTTGATGTACGCAAAAATTTTTGTGAAACGATGTTGGAGCGTTTTCGCACTGTAACTCCCATTTTTTGAAGCAATGAGGTTCATTTTAACTTAAACGGCCACGTCAACAAGCAAAACTGCCGTTACTGATCTCCAAGTACCCGCAACCCTCGAATGAAATATCAAAATTCCATTGCATTGCCCCAGGGTAACTGTTTGGTGTGTCTTATCCACGTTTGAGGTAATTGGGCCATTTTTTTTCGAAAATTCTCGAGGCCAGGCGACGAATGTCAACGGTGAAGGTGAAGACACCTGGATGACATACTCTTTAAAAAATAAAATCCACATTTCCATTCTATTGTTCAATGCTCTTAATAAAACTTTGTGTCAATTATTATGTTTTTTATTTAAGTTTGAAAATATAAATCTGCTACCAGATTCCCTGAATACGCGTAAGGTGGGGCAAAAGTAATCACCCAATGTTGTTTTGTTGTAATTTTTTTTTAAAGAAAAACTATGGTTCTGCTTTTGCAATTTATTTATTTAATGCATTAGATTTTATTCAACCAAGCTGAGAAAATGATATCGGCCAAGTAGCCGCCGCCAGAGTTGATGACCATACATTCTCCTTTTATGGCAGTTTCCATCACTCTTGTGAGAACTTCGGGCGACAAGTCCTCGCATTCTTGGCGAATATTATCCTTAAGGCCTTCAACAGTCTGAGGCTTGTTGACGTTAAACTGCGACTTAAAAACAAAAAACCATAAAAAAAAGACTGGAAGGCTTAAATCGGTTGATCTGGCCGGCAACTGAAAATCATCAAAACGAGACATTAAGCTACCCGGAAATGCTTCGTTCAGAACATCGGTAGTGGTTCGAGGTGTGTGCGCCGATGCACCGTACTGGTGCAACCACATGTTCTCCAATCCTAATTCAGCCAATTGAGGAAGAAAACAATCGGTAATCATGGCTCTGTAGCGCGCTCCGCCCACAGTCGTCGTTTGGTCCGCGGCGTTCTAAACAAAATGGACCGATGACTCCTCAAGCGTAAACAGCACACCACGAAGTAATTTTGAGCGGGTGTAATTTATCTTCGTGGGTGAACCCACAGATTGTCGGTTCCCCAGAAATAATTATTTTGTTTATTCGCCTAACCTCTAAGATGCAAATGAGCCTCATCGCTCAAGTTAATTTTCGATGAAAAATCGTCCACCTCTTCGTTGAGATTCAGGATGACTTGAGCGTAGGCTACACGCGTTTGGCGGGCAACAGCTTACGGCTGATGCACTGTCTGCACTCTGTAAGGGAACATTTTCAAATATTTCATCAAAATTCTGCGTAGGGACCGCCGGCTAGTGCCAAATTACGTCATTTAGCACAACCGATTTAAGAATTATCTCAAGACAAGTACTGGCAACATACACCGCGCGAATTGACCCACCTACATATTTTCTTGTGGGGTTTCCATAAGTCGCAGATCCATGCCAATAAACCACAAATACTAGTGCCCTCAGACAACATAGCCCGCCTCATCATTCAAATTTAGCCTGATATACACCGAAGCCTCGGCGGTCGTTTGAATGATAGCATATTCGCCACATAATGTTCTTGATAGGCCTTTCAAATAAAACAAAGAATTCGGCGATATCTCACACGCAACTTGAAAGTCTCCATGTCTTTCATACGTTTTTGTGATTCAGAATAGTTTGTTGCGTACAGAGAAGTGTTTTGCACCAATCATACATTTGCAATAAATATATATTTCCTTGAACAATAGAGTAAGAGAAAAGAACCGCTATGCCTCTCTTCGTGTTCCATTTCATCGAGCTGCTTTTGCAATTTACTCTTTAGTTAGTTGCTTTTGTAATTCACTCTTTGGTTGAATCAATACGGATAGAAATAAAAGGGAATACTTATTTTCGTTCGATGCAAATAACATAAAATATAATTTACCTGTCATTAGTATCAATCAAACACTTTTAAATTTAGTTTGCTGCATGGTCTATGTGTCTTCTTTGGGCTCTCATTCTAAAGTACATCGTTTCCCTAGTACCTTTTCGATCAGCTGTGACATAGAAACGCCCTGCTTGGACTAATCATTGAGAGTTTAACCACTTCATACAAGAGGGGTCTGCTGTCCATACCTGCCGGCATTTTTGGGTGTTTTTCCACGTAAAAATTTATAAGTATTAAGCGTAATAACCAATACAAGAATAGAAGCAACCAGTCAACGGTGTTAAATGGTGGAAGCAACAAATTTAACTTTCTATAGCAAACTGGTGTTGTATTTAAAACGGGCTAAGGGCTAAATAAGAACTCAAAACGCATGCACATTACGCCTTTTTGCAAAAAAACGCCAATGGCATTTTTTCGCGTTTTGCAAGGTCAAAAAGTGCTAAATCCAGCTCCAAAAAGAGCTAAGTTGGTATCACTGAGTCTGAGTAAAAGAGCATAAACGAGTCTTATTCTCGTCATATAATATTTCAATATAAATGCACCATTTCAACAATGATATTACACAAGACAATACAAAAAGCATACATGTCTCAATAGGCATCAATGTTGCACATCAAAATTATGAATGAACCAAGTGCTTTTGAGTCATACAATTCGTTTCATGAGTTCTCTATACTATTCAATACTCTTTGGCGAAAACGACCTGCTTGTTTTTTCGCTGCCGCTACATCAATACCATCGTACTTATATTCGGGCTGAGGCTGTTGTTGTACAACAACCTCGAATGTGATGCTAATGCTATGTGTTGTTTGCATGTGCTCAATTTGATAGATTGCCCTACTCATAGTTATAGACTTTAACACATCAAAAAAATTTTAATAAAAAGGGGCAGTTTTATCTTGTTAGAAAAAAACAAATTTGACGATCAAAGTAACTACTGGTTAATTAAAATTTTTACCAAAAATATTTCAAGTTGGCCCCTATCGAACCAAAAAATCCGCGTACGTGTCTGCCTGAGACTCACTGGTATAAGAATGCGATTGAGGTTGCTTATTCCTATTCTGTGGGTCGAACCCGCATATTTTCATTTTCCAGGGTACCGACTATGTCAGAATGGCGGGGGTAGGTGTTCAGAAATAGCAAATCATCGTTAAAGAGTAGACATAATTATGAAGTTATAAGTAGTGAGATAGATTACCATATTTCTGTATTTCTTACTACACATTACTGTCCCTTAAAACAAAAATCGTAAAAATTATTTATATTATTATGTTATACTATTATATTATATTATACTATTAGTTAGATATCCTGCTTCATGGTTACACTTTTCAAGCAGACTGATTACCCTTAAGACTCCTCAGCAAAATTGAATGTGAACTCGAGTTCTTCTGGTAATCCTGACCTTCGAATATTGATGATTTCAATGATTCTAGGACAAAAGCTTAAAACCTCTTGGTGAATGAGAAATGTCTTCCTTTGATTTTTGCATGACGAAGAACTTTTCTTTCCTACTTCCTCGTCCAATGAAACTGATTTCTCTCAAATTTTAGTCGAAAATTCCCTCAGAAACTCTTTCCAAATATTAATAGTTTTTAGATTTTGTTTGGCTTTTGATATTACTCTATTCTCGATATCCATCTATAGTCTGTTCGATTACCCTAAAGATTAAATCAATTTAACTGTAACTACGTTTTAGAATATAAATGGCGAGAAGTGCCAAAACTTAAATGCGGCAATAAAACTTTTCCAACATTTCTTTCCCGCAGCCACATAGATGACAACTATTTGAGGAAAATTTATGATAATACCAAACCATCCAAGTGGCTACCAAACCCAAGACATAAATTGCAACCCCCTAAACCAACTAAAAATCGAATGTATTGAGAAATGTTGCACCATGGAATGTCAGACGTGAAGTCCAGGAACATGCATATCGAAGAAAAAATTCAATCTGCCTTTTAGTTATTAGTTTGTTTCAATAGTTTACAATAATAACAATAGTTTTCTCTAAGATTTAAGGAGGATGAGGAGATTTCAAATATCTACTTGTGTGAAAAGTTGGCATCGAAAACATAATCAAAACTCTTAACTCTGGAATAGGAAAATCATTTGTCTTCAGAGATGTGAAAGCACGTAATAGAATAGGTTTAAAGAATACCAGGAATTCATAACAATTGGAATTGTTTTCTGAGCTGAGTACACTATAAATGAAGAGCAAAGACTGCAGGATTAGATGATGATTTACTCGTAAGAACATAAAAGAACGGCTTAAAACAACAATTAAAACTATAAAAGTTAATAGCAACAAAATTAGTAATTCTAAGCAAACGAAATTAATCAATAATCAAGAAAAAATAAATAAATAACACAAAAAATCATAAATAGTTATATGGAATTTAAAAAAATTAACTGAAAAGAATTGAAACGAAATCAAATAAAGTTGACTGTTGCGAAACTAAATGGAATGCAACATGTTAGCTTGTTCTGGCTTTCGGTCTTGAGTGAAATTTAGCGGATATATTTGTCTTACATATAAACGGCTAAAATGAAATAATTGGGTTGTTTTGTGTGACAGATATCGTCGACTTATTATTGTTTTTTCGTAAACGCCAAGGGCTTGAAACGGAGATACCAATATTCACAACTGTACCACTATTACCAACTATCAATTTTTAGGGATATAGAAACAAATTAGAGTAAACATCACAGTAATGGTAAGATATATCAAAAATCTCATAACATATTCGGAAAGAAAACGCACAAAAACCTGTAGACACAATATCAACTTGAAAAAAAAAACAGAAATGGAGTATACGACTGATGTTCCTCACACACTTTCGCTGATATTCGTCACACTTACTGATGGCGACGCTTCTCCAAAGCCCGTGCGGAACCGGATAAAAGAGGTGGTTCCCAATATGTGATTATAAAATTAGAAAGCGCACAGTACAGAGATTATAGTAAGCCCTCCCTCGTCATGCTAATTCTGCATGCACATTTTACTAACATCTTATCGGCAAGTGCCCGGAAATTGTGTTGCTCTATTTCTCCAACTCTCAGATATTATATTTCCTCATTATATTCGACTCTTGGAGCAACAACTTGTTCCCAAACAAGTAAAACAACTTGCCACGCCCATTCTGGTACCTCCCAAACAAAACTTTGGTGATTGTCCGGGTTGTCAATGCCATAAGTCCCGTAGAACACTTCCAATCATTACATTGGGTAATATGCTTCATGTCAGCAGACGCCACTCACCGATTAATACAAGGATGATTTTACCATATATAAGTTGATGGGCCGACTGGTTGTTCGGCAAGATAACTACCGCAAAACCCAAGCATTCTTTATGAAATTTAGTGCTAGACGAAATTTACCACTCTCTTGTGGAAAATGAGTGTTTTTGCCGCACCCATTCTGGTCCCTCCCACACAAACGTTGGGCGGACGCCCGCTTGATCGACACGATAACTCTCGTAAACTGCAACCGATCTTAATGAAATTCGGTAGTAGGCAGTATTTTGTTAAAAACTACTGTTTAATAAAAAATTTACTACTGTGCCACGCCCATTTTTGTACCTTCTAAAGGGTCCGCCATCTAACGTTTTTTTTTCAACTAGTGCTTATTTCGTGAATGGTAACACTTAGCTCATGCCTGATTTAACAGATAATTAGTTTTATCCTTCCACTGAGCGAATATGGTTGTATATACGCTTGAACAACGCTAAGAAATATTGCGACATTACTTTGGTAATGTTGCAGAATGTGTGCTACACTCGTTGTTTTGCGCCCATTTTCTGAAGATCGCATTATCAGCCGCAGAGCTGGTGTCGTTTGGCCACCTCGGAGCTGCGATTTGACACCGTTGGACTATCATTTGTGGGGTGCCCTTAAAGACAAGTGTTACGCCGACAAGCCAGAGACAATTGACGTGAAGCCATTGGTGAAATACAGCTGCACACAATCGATAATGTGTTTAAAAATTGGATCGATCGTGTAGGCTAATACATGGCCAACCGAGGCAGCTATTTGAATGAAATTATTTTCCATTATTAACCGGACGGATTGTACTTTCAAAGAAAAAAAGAAATTTGAGAAAATATTCAGTGGTTTTTTTTATAGCATTTTCAAAAAAAAAAAGTTATTTGGCGGACCTGTTATACAAAAGTTGGACGGCTTTCTGTAAAAAAAAGCCATAAGAGTATGCATTTTTTTTACAAAGATGTACTTTTGTTAAGAACGGGTACATTTTAAAGAAGTGGTACTCTTTTTAGGACAAGATTATTATTTTAAGAAAATTTACTTATTTTCAGTAAGGCTACTTATCTCAAGAAATGAAAAGAAAAGGTATTATTTTATTTTTAAGAAACCGTACTTTGAAGAAAAGGATTGTTTGTAAGAAAACGGTATTTTTTGTAAGAGAAGGTATTTTTTTGAAGATAAGGTTTTTTGTAAGAAATGGGAATTTTTTTTAGAATTGGTCTTTTTTCAAGAACAGGTAAAATTTTAAGAGTAGGTACTTATCACAAGAAAATTTATTTTATTTTACATAAATGGTACTCTTTAAAGAAAAGGTAGTTTCTTGTAAGATAATGTACTTTTTTAAGAAAATGTACTTATTAAAAAATACTTTTTTTTAAGAAAAGCTACTTTTTGTAAGAAAATTTACTTTTTGATGTGTTAACATCTATAGCGGCGTATAGGGACTAAATCTATCAAAGTCAAAATCTGCTAAAACCAGATTTTATGCTGCTGCTAAAACCAAGTTTTCTGCGACTGCGAAAGAGAACAATGACGTGTTAAACAAAAATGAGCGAGCAAGAGAGCAATGAAAGAGTGGTGTGGCAGGGGTGAGGCAAACGAAATTGTGTCATAATAATGTATGTACATATGTACATGTGTCTGTTGCTGTTGTTCAACGGAGATATAAAGCATAGCCACACAAAATTTCATTTGCAAGCCTTTTGCAAAGTATGTGGGATGTTGTGTGTTTGGTGTGTGTTGCTATGGCCAAACAAAGCCAGTCATTTGATGTTCAGCATTTCCCGGTGCATACAAAAACAAATAGAAGCGGTGTTAAGTTCGGCCAGGCCGAAGCTTATATACCCTCCGCCATGACAATTTACACTCACACTCTCTACTCTTTGCATTCCCTTAACAGATTTTATTTTATGAACCCCCCCACACCCACCACCCACACAAACACTCCGGGACACAGCAAGCACAAATAAATCGCCAACATATCAGTAGTAGTAGTAATAGTAGTTGTTGTTGTTGTTTTTTTTTATTATAGCGAAAGGTAAGGCCAACAAAATGTGGGTGCGGAGCACTCTCAGAGCAAAGAGAGTAATGACGTATTATACGTATATAAAAATGAGATAGCAAGAGAGCAACGACAATTTTGTGAACTTGTGTAGCGTATGTGCGGATATAACAATGTATGTATGTATATACAAGTGTCTGTTGCTTTGCATTCTTTGACTTTTGTGGGAATAAAACAAAAAGTATTGAGCAAGAAAATAATGACACATGTGCTTGCACTGGGTCTTTAAATAATTTTAAGTATTAATATTATTTAACTGTAACGTCATCATATGATTGAACGCTGTTTTTGATGTGTAAACATCTATACGCTGGGGGTAAAAATCTTTTTCACAATACAATCACAAATTTAGAGTAAGATGTGCGATGTAATCGTTGACCAATCGTAAAGCGTTATCAAATCGGTGTGAGCTATGTATGAGTGTACTAGTGTAATCATACGCTGCATACAATCTACTCAACACCATCTAGTGTGGAATAGTAGCGACTAATTTTCACTAATTGTCGTACATTATGTTATCGTAGGCAAATGAAAACAAATAAATAAAATGAATACAAAAACATTTAATTTTAATAACTTTTAAAAAGATTTTTTGCACTTTTAATAAAAAATTTACTAAAACAAAGCAAAATAAGGAAAACTAAAAACTAAACTTGTCAAATATAAGGAAAACTAAAAACTAAACTTGTCAAACTAAAAGTCTTCTTCGTCTTTGAGATTGTCATTCAGACTTAACAGCTGCATATAAGCACCATCTAGTGTGCAATAGTAGCTACTAATTTTCGAAAACCATTGCTGTAAAATAACCACATGCATTACATTTCAGTAAACAGCTGATTAATAACTTGTCAACCGCAACAAATACAAAATAATAAAATATTTTACAAAACACCAAAAAAATTATAACTCAGAACATAAAACAACACAAAGTGTATCAAAGCTGAATGGAGGTAATGTTAATTCTAATAAAATTTCTATTAGATTCCAATATAAATTAAGATTATAACATATCTTCATTACGTACTGTTGCCTTACACTAAAGCTGGTGCACGACAATTGGGTAACAATCTCCATCTCATGCCAATTATTATGGGTGGAGATTTTAATACAAATTTTGCAAACCCACAGTCACAAGCTTTATCAAAATTTTTATTTGACGTTTTCCACTTGCATATGAGCAATTCTCCACAAACCCCCACAACTAACAATCCCACTACTATAGATGCAGTTTTCCATGGATTATTAAATACAATCGAATCAAAAATTTATATATCTTAGTTTAGTTACCATAAGCCAATATTAACTATTTGCACTTAAGGCATTTACCATAGATGGGCACTTTGCAGTACTACTACAATTTCAGTAAAAATAACTCTTTAACTAGTAAATTTTTACTGATTACTAAAATTTTTTCAGCAATTTTTATAAAGTGCCTACATGATTACGATGAGGTGCACTGAATTTTCAGTAATCAGTAATGCCCGATTACTGATTATTATGAATACGGTCCTATGATTTGACTGGTAATGCAAATAAAATTTCATTATCAGTAAAAATTTACTGAATTTTTTCAGTAATCAGTAAATTTACTGCTTACTGTAATTCTTAATGCAGTACATATATACTGCAGTGTGCCCATTTACTAACCAAATAAGTTAAATAAAACAAACAAAAACCAGCAAATTCCTATGTATTTACAATATTGAAAGTTTTGATACTTTTAATTGATTAATTAAAAAAATATACTACAAGCATAAGTACTTCCAACTTAAAAAAAATTTTTCATTATTAGATGTTTACACATCTCCCCTGTGATCGGACTCACATTAATTTTTTTTTTTTCCAATGTAACATTTACGAATGTGTTCATAGAAATCGAACAGGTACAGTGTAGCAAAAAGCTGTTAACACATTGCCCGCGAGTTCGAACACTCAGTGGATTTTTTTTAAGCGAAGGTATTTTCTTTTAAGAAAAGGTACTCTGTTTAGGAATATGAGTAGGTATTTTTTTTTGAAAAAATAAATTTTTTTAAGAAATTAAATTTTTTTAAGCTTCCTTTACTTTGGGTCTTCTAAATTTACTTTTTATTCGGTTCAAACTACAATATGTAATAAACAGTCTCTACCTAGAAAATTTACCATTAAACAACAAATTTCTCTTCACATGTTAGTCTAGACACAAACCAAACCAAAAGTAAGATTGTAAATCGGTCCAGTAAGTTGGCATAATATTCGCCGTTTATTGTTTTCCCCTTTTGGAGGTAATTGATGTGGATTATACCGCGTGCATCCCAAGAAACTGTTGGCATCACCTTATTCGCCGACAAACTTACCTTGGCCTTCTTCGCAGCCGCTTCAGCCGGAGGAACCAATTGTTTAGACTGCTTCTAGGTTCCCGGAGTGTTGCAATGGATCCATATTTCATCCACAGTTACAAAACGCCGAAAAAACTCCTTCGAATTTCGGTTAAACAACTACAAACAATAATTTGAAGTTGTCACACGAGTACGTTTATGATCAATGGAGAGCAAACGCGGCACCCATCTTGCAGACAGCTTTATTAAACCCAACTGATCATTTAAAATCGAAACCACACTGCCATAAGAAATGCCAATGGGATCAAAAATCTTACGCACTTTTACTCTTCGATCGGCCAACACCATATCGTGGATTTTTTCGAAATTTTCGGTGTCCAGAACATTCAGTGTCATTTGTACTTGTGCGACTAGAACGAAAGTGAGTAAGCCACGTTTTTACCATTGAAATCGATGGTGCAGGGGACCATCAAGCATTTCCTTGGTTTGGATTTTTTTCCCCAAAAAATAATGTTTAATGAACATTCGTTATTCACTTTTTTCAATTTTTAAAAAAAATCACGAGGTTGTATGTTGCTCAAAATTTGACAGTAGTCTACTAACAGGTGATACTTGATGGGGGCAGTGTTGCATTTCATATAACTATCGGGTTTTCCAATAGGTACTCGACAACTTTGAATTTAATTTGTGAATACACTATTTCACTGATCATCTAACTGCTACTTTCCTTTTTTTCAGTAAACTCAACATTTTCATCATTAGTACACGAACGAACAACGTATGTAAATTACAAAAATGTACTAACGAAATTCGGAGTCGGTGACCGCTACTTTAAGAGCCGTTAATTAAAATTTTCGGTCGTTATTCTCACCCTAGTGGACAAGCAATAATAAGTTTAGTGCAAATATTTGAGTCTACATATTCATTGTGTGATGCTGCCGTAGCAAACGATCTAAAGACCACTATATGGCGAATTTTGCGTAAAGATCTTGGTTTACACACATTTAAGATCAAGCTGACTCAAGAATTGAAGCCGTTGGACCAATTGACGCGACGTATGTACGTTCTCCGATTGGGCTCTGGAGATCCGATTGGGCCAAGATGATGAATTTCAACGCAAAATCATCAGTGGCGAATCTTATTTTTGGTTCAATGGGCTCGTCAATAAGCAAAATATGCGTCATTGGTTTGGTGAAAATCCATATGTGCTTCACAAATCTCCACTTCATCCACAAAAGATAACTGTTTGGTGCGGTTTGCATGCCGCCGGCGTCATTGGACTATATTTTTTTTTCGACAAGAACGATCGTCACGTTACTGTAAATGGCGCCATGATTACCGATTATTTTTAGCCCGAATTGGAAAACATGGACTTGGACGACATGTGGTTTCAACCGGACGGTACCACACAGCACTCTTTAAAATCGATTTATTGAAGAGTAAGTTTGGTGAGCGTGTTATCTCAAGAAATGGACCAGTCAATTGTCCGCCTAGTTCGTGCGATTTAACGCCTCTAGACTTTTTTCTTTGGGGCTACTTCAAATCATGGGTCTATGCCAACAAGCCGACGACGTTGGAAAAACTCACAGCCAACACTGAACGCGAAATAGCGGCCGTTACGGCCGAGTCATCGAAAATTGGGTCCAACGAATCGACCGCTGCCGACGTGCCCGCGATGACCATATGAACGAATTCGAGTTCCATTCATAACTTTTTTGATTGTATTTCAAGTCAATCATAAAGTTTTGGAAATATGTCAAATGGTTTGCGTTTTATTTAAAAAAAAACGTTGTCAAGTCCTTATTGGAAACCCCTTTACCAATGCAGAAGATTCGACCTTTGGGTTATTGAAAAAGCTAAGTCTAGCTCGAAACGCGCTAATTTGGCAACCCTGATCGTATGTATAAGATTAGTTATTTCACATTCGTGTTGCACAGTTTGTGAGTATGGTAGAGGAAGAACTCGAGTTTAGCTAACTTTTGTAACTGTTTGTGTTCCACGTGTCACTAGCTTGGCGTACAAAAAGTGTTGAGTATACAGTTTAGGGCTCCCTCTAATAGCTGTTTGATACAGATATTGAATGGCCTTGAGCTTGAATAGACACAATTTTCGAGTCTACACACATTCTTTGTACGAAGTAGCTGACATATTAGTATGTCACCATAACGTCGACTGCGATGGTTTTAGCAGCAGCATAAAATCTGGTTTTAGCAGATTTTGACTGTGATAGATTTAGTCCCTATACGCCGCTATAGCTGTTAATACATCAAACAGGAAATTATAATAAGTACGGAATATATGAATAAATTATATATCTTCTAGTCGTAGTGTAATGCATGTCCACTTACACGACCTACCCTTAACACAACTGGCTAAAGAACATATCTACTGAGTGTTGACAATTTTTACACTCAACCGTAATAAATGAAAGTGTATTTGAAAAAAGACACAAAATATCAAAAGTTTTTTACCCGTGTTTACATAAATATAAACTTGAAGTTCTGTGCAGGAAACATGTAACAACTCTTAGGCAAAAAAATAAGCGACAAAGTAATAAATGAATATATCACACAGTATAAATTCACCACATAGCTACGGTAATAAAATGCTACCCCATTTAGGGAAGTTGCACATTTCTCTGTCTCCTCATCACTTTGGCAACACAACGCTACCGTAGTGGACACATTGGCAACCATCGTATTTTAGTTAGCAATTAAATAAATCGTTCTGCGACTGGCGAAAGTCCTAGTGGTGTATTGTGCAGTATTTTTTTTAATTTTGGGCAAAACCTCCAAACTTTTGTACAAAGTGTGTTTTCACTTTGTATGATTGGGCATGGAAGACGAGGCCCTATTACGTAGAAATGTGTATTCAATAGTAACAAAATATAAGTGAAAATAAAATATTGATATTTTAAACTCAATGATTGTTATTGACTTTGCGAACTGAAATATTAGTTGGCATAAATCGCCTAAATTGAAAGAGCTAACAAATGTATTAACAAATATCTAAATGAAGAGGTAAATAAGGCAATTTAAATTAATTGTCCGAAATATAAAAATTTATAAGGGTTACAAAACTAAGCATCCTGATGTGCTTGTAAAATAAAAATAGGTGGTTTCCCATTACATCCCATGAAGCAGCGACGTGCTTGTGCGAGAGACGTTGTTGTACGAGATTTAAATTTTTGTTAATAAAGGGTCCGCCAAATAACTTTATTTTTTTGAAAATGCTATAGAAAAAAAACTATCGAATATTTTCTCAAATTTTTTTTTTATTTGAAAGTACAATCCTTCCGGTTAATAATGGAAAATAATTTCATTCAAATGGCTGCCTCGGCTGGCCATGCAGTCGGTCCAATTTGTAAGCTCACTATCGATTGTTTGCAGCTGTATTTCACCAATGTCTTCGCGAATATTGTCCTTTAAAGCGTCAATTGTCTCTGGCTTGTCGGCGTAACACTTATCTAATAGTCCAACAGTGTCAAATCGCAGCTCCGAGGTGGCCAAACGACATCAGCTCTGCGGCTGATAATGCGATCTTCAAAAACAGGCCGCAAAACATCGAGTGTAGCTTCGGCTGTGTGGCACGTAGCGCCGTCCTGTTGAAACCAAATGTTGCCAGTATCCTCCTCTTTAATTTTTGGGAACTAAAATTCGTTCAACATGGCCCGATATCGGTCGCCATTGACTGTAACGGCCACTCCTTGCTCATTTTCGAAGAAAAATGGCCCAATTATGCCTCTGGACCAAAATCCGCACCAAACAGTGACTCGTTTTGGGTGCATCGACTTTTCAATGTATGCGTGCTGGTTTTCTGTGCCCCAAATGCGGCAATCTTGCTTGTTTACATACCCGCCAAGAACAAAATGTGCTTCATCTAAAAACATGATTTTTTTTTGTCATATCGGCAAAATCGGCATCTGCAACATTACCAAGATTTTCAAAGTAATGTCGCAATATTTCCCAGCGTTGTTCAAGCGTATACACAACCACATTCGTTCAGTGGAAGGATAAAACCAATTAGCTGTCAAATCAGACATGAGCTAAGTGTTACCATTCACGAAATAACCGCTAGTTGAAAAAAAAAACGTTAGATGGCGGACCCGTTATTATTATTTATCAGGATGTAATTTTTTGAATTTATCATTCTGTATATACTTTTTCCATCCCTTCATGGCATGTTATGGCACACTTATTACTATATATATACTTTTTTCAACCAAATTATTTTGTGGAACTATTTCTACAAAATTTTTCTGGCTGTAATTTAAAACATTTTTAATATGACATAAAGCATAAATAATAATAATAAATTAGTTTTAAAAAGTAAATCTGTTTAAAATTCACCTTACGCTCGAACAATTTAATTTTAAATAAGTTTGGAAAGGTCGAATAAATCATCATATTACTAATACATCAATTTTTTCTATTTTTTAAAAATTAATATTATTTTGATATGGACTACAATAGGCCGCGTCGATCCTAGTGTAAAATAAGTTGTGGCAGCTTCTCAGGAATTCAAAAAAACTATTTTTTCCTGAACGACAGATACCGCTAATTTTTTTTGTTTCTGCTCTCTGCTTGAAATTCGACCGTGGGATGTAATATCTCATTGAACTTGTATTGGCAAGGACTACATTTCATCGATACATCAAATTTAACATCAAGTTCAATTTGACTAGTGAAAGTTACTCAGTTAGAGTTTTTGTTGCTATAACATCTATAGGTACTGGTAGGTCAATCTATCAAGTGAACACATGCAAACAAGACACAGCGTTAGCATAACATACGTAGTTGTTGTACAACAATAGTCTCTGTCTGAAAATAAGTATGATGGTATTGATGTAGCGGCAGCCAACAAACAAGCAGGTCAGCGTCGCCAAAGAGTATTGAATAGTATAGAGAACTCGTTGAACGAGTTGTATTACTCTCTTTTTGTCTTAACTTGGTCCTTTCATAATTTTGATGTGAAACATTGATGCCTTTTGAAACATTTATACTTTTTGTATTCTTTCTTTCCTTTTATAATTTTGATGTGAAACATTGATGCCTTTTGAAACATTTATGATTTTTGTATTGTTTTATGTAATAACTAGTGGATTGGAACGCGCCTATGGCGCTCGTCGAAACATGCTTTAATTTTAATCGATTTTTAATAAAATGTAATTCTGTAAGATGAGAGAGACATAGTTGTTGGTTGTTATTACAACAAA
Source organism: Phaonia tiefii (assembly GCA_963931995.1). Taxonomy (NCBI): domain Eukaryota; kingdom Metazoa; phylum Arthropoda; class Insecta; order Diptera; family Muscidae; genus Phaonia; species Phaonia tiefii. Next base: position 49,999,279 of record OZ008371.1, read on the forward strand.
CGTGTAAATGATTTACACGTTTGTCAGCTTGTACCTTATATGTATGTATTCATGCACAGAGAACAATCAGCTCAATTGGAGACTTCCAACCAATCCAATCTATGTGCCAATCTATGAAAATTTTTGTTTTTGTTCGGTTTTTTGTTTTTTTTCTTCTTTTTTGTTTTTTTTCGTTTTTTTCGTTTTTGTGTTTTTTTTGTTTTTTTGTTTGTTTTTTTTTCGTTTTTTTCCGTTTTTTTTTTTGGTTTTTTTTTGGTTTTTTCGTTTTTTCGGTTTTTTTAGTTTTTTTTTGTGTGTGAATATATGTATACAAGTGTTCAAAAAGTGTGACTCAAAAGTGTGACAGAGTCAGTGAATCAGCGATGAGCGTAACTCTTTATGTAGATATTGTCGAAATGGTGAATTTATTTTGAAATATTATATAAAGAGAATAAGACTCGTTTATGCTCTTTTACTCAGACTCTCTACATGTGAGCGGAAAAGAGTGCATTAAGTTCTCGATACTATTCAATACTTTTTGTCGTCGCTGTGTTTATCACAAAACAAAAACCATTATTTCAGTGAGCTAAATATTGCTTTTTATTCAATTGTATGATAGCATTCAAACAAGCAGGATGTCGTCGCTCTGTTTATGACAAAACAAAAACTATTATTTCAGCTACCTAAATATTGCTTTATTTATTTTAACGATATTACATCTAATTTTAAAGCAGATGTAAGAAAAACTAAAGTGCAATAGCAAAAGAGCCTTCAGCACAAAAACTATTCTTTTTTTTATTTTCCAACGTAACATTTACTAATGTGTTCATAGAAATCGAACAGGTACCGTGTAAAAAAAGGTTTTAACACATCGCCCGTGTGTTCGAACACTCATTGAAACAAATTCGTTGCAACAACATACTTTCATCACTGTAATGAACAATTTGCCGTTGATGAATACATTTTCGTAGCGGGAATGAAACTGTACGTTAGCTCAGTATTAATTTCTTACATGAATGCTACTATAATCCAAATGCTTTCGAAAAATTCGATTATTAAGCCCTGGAGTTTTATGGAAGTTTCTTTGATACTTGCACCAAACATGGGTAATTTCATTTAAATCGCCTGTTCCAAAAATTATGACTATATAACTATTAGTTCCTGGAATGCAAAACTTGTCCCTAAAAATTACAAAATCTTACACAGTGCGGTGGCACGGCAAAAATCCAAGAAAATAGAAAGACTTGTACTTCCATTTGCTTTTATATATTTATTATACTTTTATGAATTGCGCAAGTGAAACGAAAAATTAATAACAAAAATAAGCGGGTCTCAGTTTTAGCTCTTAAAAGTTTTTAGTCATTTTAAGTCGCGCGCAATTGATGGTGTGGAAATGATATACTGAGTTAAAGGAATGGAATGAAGCAATGGGGGAAAGCAACTCTATCTGGTGAATTCATGAATCTGCACAATTTGCGTAAACTGCATAATATTAAAGGGCTGTATAATACACACGAACCAAGGGGATGATGGGTGTATAAAATTGCAAATGGTATTTAAGGTACGATTACACGAGCTGTGACAGCCACATATTTTGCAACATTTTGTCACATATTGTGCCACAGCCCGTGTAATATAGCTCAAAAATGTGCCACATATGATCACATATTTGCAGCTGTGACATATGTGTCACAGCCGGAAATATGTCATTTTCACAGCCCTTGTAATCGGTTGAGAAATGTTGTCACATGTGAAAATATCAAATGTCACAGTTGAACGTTGAACGTTGTGGTTCTGGCAATACAGCTCCCACGACCACATATGACATATTGAAACAGCTGCAGAACAAATGATTGACAATTGGTTAAAATAAAAATCATTCTAATTTCAATTTGTGAAACGAAAAAAGTTTAAAAGAGGTTGTTTTTCTGATTTGTTCGGGATGTTCGATTCAGAATATATTTTTAATAACAACGAAGGTGTTGGTGAAAGTTCGAAGAAGAGAAACCGAAAAGCGCCGCCAAAAATTTCTTTTAATTGGACTGGCGAAGACACCGAAAAATTGATCTCAGAAGTGGAAGTAAATGGATGTTTGTGGGACGCCCGACTGAAAGAAAACCACGATTTGAAACGGACTGCAGCATGGCGCACGATTTCGGAAAAATCTTTCAACGGAGCGATTTCTTCCGATCAGCTGAAAGTGAAATGGCAGGCGTTGACATGCACTTATCGTGAAAAACAAAACCAGTCTAAAACAAAAAAAAATCTGGTCAGGCGACACAGCCACCCATTCGATGGCGCTGGTTGACTGCGATGCAATTTTTATCGGCCGCGAAGGATGATTATGCCGTTCAATCTGAGAGCAATTTGGTAAGATTTTTTACATTTCAGCTCGGACGTATCATGTCTATGTCGCTAAATAATTATTATTTTAACAGCTAATAAAACATCACCATCGATTCCGTTGAATCGCCAAATGACTCATCTCTGATTGGTGAATTGAATGAAGATAGTGGAAGTTTTCTAGATGAAAACAGTAATGGAACAGCAACACAAACACAACAAACGTCCACACCAAATTCCACAGTTTCAGCACGTTCGACAGGAAATGCGCAACGTAATCGTCGTCAGCATTTCGACGATGAAACATTGATTGAGTTGAAGCAAAAAACCTTTGCTGAGTTGAAAACCGCTGTCTCTGGAATCGAGAACATTTCGGCACAAATTGCAAAAAATATAAATTTGATTTGTTTGGAGAGCGCATTGCGTCAGCTCTGAGATTCATACCCGATGAATTTGCTGAACGTGCGATCGCACAAATAACAGTGGAACTTGCGAAAATCGAATTGGAAGCGGTAAATTTTAGTAAAGTTTAATTACGAATTGTGGCGTGATGATCATTTCATTTTCACTTTTTATAGGGAAATGCTCAGTTGAAGCAACAACGCCTAAAATCGGGAAACTCTATTTATTTATCAGATGACTCTGGTATACAAACACAAATGTACGTGTTGGTGGATTCCGGAAATTTGGTTTGCGATCCACTGATCACCATAAACAGCCTGGTCGAGGTTTATACATAAATGTAGTTTGAATTTCAATCCATTTCGAATACAAAACCGATCAAAGTATTACTATTTCGAGCGTTTTTATTGATTATTATTTGGCATTTTATTGACAATGTTTTAGCAGAATGGCATCAAATATATTTGTGTTGCCAAGGTACCTCGCCCGTAGACACGAAAAAACTCTCAAATTCTTGACGAATTTGATTTCCACTTTGTATACGACCTCTCGTTTCTATTAGCTGCAAATTCGTTAAGCTTGTCTGAGGTGCATTTCGCCAGGTACCATTAGTGATCGTACCGCATCTTATATATTCAGCATCCACATAGCCTCTTGGCAAGTAAGATGTTCCGCTTCGAGCAAGTGAAAAATTGTGTAGTACACATGCAGCTTTTACGCTTTTTCAGGTCTTCTCAGCATCAAGATTGATTGGAGAGCGAAGACTTGGAATCGGGCCGACATGATTCCAAATGCATTTTCGATCATTCGCCGAGCACGTGATAAACGGTAATTGAAAACTCCTTTCGAGGCATCAAGCATTCGGCCACCATAAGGTTTCATGAGATTCGGACGTAGTGCAAACGCGCCAACAATTACATACGACACCGGTTCGCCACGTCCTGGCAATGGTTTCGGTTGAGGGAACTGCAATGTAGTGCTTTCCATCGCATCCGAAAAATAGCATTTGTTGAAAACGCTTCTCTTCCATTGCACCTTCTCTTCCATTGCACCTGAGGAAAAAATTATTAACTTTGATAACTTTAATTTTTTCGTTGGATGTAATCAAAATACACACCCAATATCAACGTATAGCAATTTATAAGATGCGTCACATATGGCCATCAAAACAATTGAATGTGTGCCTTTGTAATTATAAAACACACTGCCGGATTTCGGTGGAACCATCATTACAACGTGTTTGCCATCAACTGCGCCCAAGCAATTTGGAAAATTCCATTGCTCGTAGAATGAATGAGCAACATTTTCCCATTCTTCTGCCGTACATGGTACCTTTAAATAAATTACGATATACAAATAAGTTGGATTAGCTTTCATGTTGGACAAATTTTGGTTTACCTTCAGATATGTAGGTGCCAACACTTCGTATATGGCATCCCACGTCTCTGGTATAATTTTCGAAATAGTACACTGCGGTAATCGAATGCTAAAAAATGCAAAGTGAATTCGAGGCGAATTTTCGTTGAAATTGCCTCACGCATATTGCTATCTTGTTTTCGAATGATGGGTGGGACTAATTCGTGTAAATAATTGAAATCGTCTTCATTTAAACGAAGGAATTCGGTGTACAATTGACGTTCAATCTTTCCACCGACACGCAACTCTGGTAAAAGTTTATCACATGTGCCATAAATACTTCGCTGTTGCACCCAACCAGACACCCAGCTCGAGCGATGTCTTTTTCTCTGATGATTTTCGTCGTCGTCATCCAAAATAATCTCAGCCACACACTTTATTACTTTCGCGTAATTCCGCAGCAAATGTATTTTTCGTTCCAAATCACGAGACATTTTAAATCGAACTCGCAAATGAGAAGCAATGAATCTGAACCGACTGAATTCTGAACAAAAGTATGAGCTGGCTGTTCCATTTTCTTTCACATATCAGCTGTGACAAAAGACACAGCTAGATTCATATGTGCACATATGTGATCCGTGATAAAAATCACAGCCCGTGTAATATGGTCATATGTGACCATATGTGAGGTGGTAAATTTTCCACATATTTCTACATATTGCCACAGCTGGAAATATGTGGCTTTCACAGCTCGTGTAATCGTACCTTTTTGATGGAAAGCAAATGTTTGATAAGTTTGTTTAGCTATTTGTCGTGTACTTGAAAATTAAACTAGCGGTTCCATTTTAAGTAAAGAATGGTTTAATATGGGTAGTGTGATTGCAATAATTGGACGCGATATTGTGAATTAAAGCGTAAGCTTCTTCTTGTACCGTCTGTAATATTGAGTAATATTCAACTTGGTGATAACAGCTGTCCAAATCGAAAACACATAGTTCCAAGCAGTGGGTCTTTTAAAAGTAACTAGCTTACCGATCCGATATAAGCAATTTTATTACGAGCTATACCAAAAGAACCCAAGACTTAAACCCCGTGGTACTATGTTGACGAAATTTGTTTGACATAATTTTTATTTTCTTGTGTCTTATTTTTTGCAAAATTTTTCCAAGTGCAGTTTAGCAAAATTTCCGCCAAAAATTTTTCAATTTTTTTAAATTTAGTCTTATGTTTTAGAACTGTATTTTACTAAACAGCACAATTTTTCGGATGGTAATTTTTGAAAAATCAAATTATCAATTTATTTGAAAAATTTACTTTTACAGCGTATTTGTCAGTATTTTATGGCGCAATATCACACGTGCATCTGGGGATTTTTATGTCCCCGCACAAAACAAAGGCACCAATAATACGACTTTGGGTATAAGTATAGACTTTTATGAAGAAACTTCGAATTGTCTCGAATCAAAACGCAGGATATCAATTTTAAATAAAACAAAAAGTTTTCAGAGAATTATATTAATACTTGTTATTATGATAGAAGGATCTCTGACAATTATTCGTGAAGGAAAATATCGGGAAAATGCTCGCCATGGCTTCACTGGCATATCTCTATCCGGTAGTCCATATTTTCATAACTGATACATAATTGAGTTTCAATGTCGTTACTGTGCCGAATTATCTCATCCTTTAGCTCTTGAATTGTTCTTCTCTTATGGACGTACATTTTTTCTTTTAAATTTCTCCAAAGAAAAAAGTCCAACCGTGTCAAATCACATGAACGTGGCAGCCAGTAAACATCGCCACGACGTGAGATAACACAGCCTTTGAATTTATCGCGCCAAAGAGGTATTGTTTCGTTGGTTGTGTGACAAGTGCCACATATCGTCCAGGTCCATATCTTCAATTTCGGGCCACAAGAAGTCCGTTAACATGCTGACCAAAAAAATCACAAAGTGCACGAAATGCATTTCGATTTGAACGCCCATTTTCGTAAATGGCTTCTACAATCTTAACGCGCTGCTCAATTGTGTAGCTCTCCATGGTTGCATTTGCCAAACACTGAAACAAAGAAATGTCAAATTAAGTTAGGCAAACAAATCGTGCGTTATGGTTAAAATTGATATTGCAATTCATTTCCAATTCATTTGAATTATTTGATTTTGTAAGTAACTCTAGCGTAAATATTACTCTCGTTCTGTTAGCCAACTCATTTTTTCCTATGAAAGGCTGCAAGAATTACTCTCGATTGTTGAATTAATTCAAAGCCAGTATGTACAGAGACTTCAGTCCGGTGAACGACTTAAGCATACCATCACCCTAAGTCATCCATTGCAACCGAGTTCTCTTAAAAAAAAACATATATTCACCCTTACGTTGAACGAATGAGGGTGGAAAATGTGTCAATATTCAATAGGAGAGTAAATATTATTCAATACCTAATTCAATTGTGATCCTAAGTGATTATGGGGAGTTATCGTGCCAATATGTATATGGCGGGTACAAAAATGGTCACGGCGAAGTTATTCATTTGTTATTACACAGCACTACAAAAATTATTGATCAGTAATTTTGTTAAGATCGGTTATGGAATATGGGAGATATCGAGTCGGCCAGCCGGAAAGCCGCCCAACTTTTGTGGTACAGCAGTTAATCTTTAATTGTTAGGAAAACATTGCCGAGTACCAAATTCCATTACGATCGCTTGTAGTCTACGAGAGTCATCGTGTCGATCAACCGCTCATCCGTTCAACTTTTGTGTGCATTTGATCACATTTTGTCTAGTACCAAATTTCGTAAAGACTGGTTCGGTTTTCTGGGAGTTATCTCGCCAAACAACCAGCCGGCCGGCCGCACATCTTATGTTGGAAGGGAGTAGCAAAATCACCCTTGTGTTAATCGGTGACCGGCATTTGGTTGCCCGAAGCCTACAATCTTATTTAATTAAGATCGGAAGTGTTTCACCCGACGTATCTCATTGACAATCCGGACGACCACCAAGCTTTTGTATGGGAGATACCCGAATGGGCGTGGCAAAACCACACATTTTCCATAGAAGAGTTACATTTGACTAAATTGTGTCTAGAACTACATTTCATAAAGATTGATTTGGTTTTCCGGGGGTTATCGCAGTTATAGTTATATATAGGAGGCACCAAAATGGGCGTGGTAAAATCACCCATGTTTTAGTCGGTGACTGGCTTTTGACGACATGAAGCCTAATACCTTATCTGGTTAAGATCGGAAGTGTTTAACGCGAATTGACAACCCGGATGACCGCTAAGCTTTTTTGTGAGACGTACCAGAATGGGTGTGGCAACGTCGGCAATTTCCTGCAGTTAAATAGACCTTTTCAGATTATTAATCAGTGTTTGAGTTGAAGCTAAGCACATCTACCAAAAAATAAAGTTTTAGGAAAAACATGATTTTGTACTAAACGTGCCGATTTATATGGGATGCACCAGAAGAGGCGTAGCCCAAACGCCCATTTTCAATCCTAACCTAAGTTTGGACCAACACTAGTCACTGACAAAATTCCGCTGTGATGAATGAAAACTTAGGACAGATATCGTGTTGACCAGCCAGTCAGACAGATAGACAGCCGGACAAGGCTCAATCGTCTTAAAAAGATACTGAGGGTCTAATATGGGTCTTTCTATTCGTTAAATTTTTTCAGTATTGGGTGATATATACTCCATCCCTATGTGTGAGGGTATAATCGATTCAATTCAAATGAGTTGGAAATAAATTGCAATTCATTTGAATAAGAAATGTATTGCAATTCATTTTTAAAAACGAGATGTCAGGCTAGAACAAAGTTCCTTTCTCGATATTTTATGTACTAGTTAGCTCCAACGCGCCTAACGGACCCGTTGAAAAGTACGACAATTTAAATGAATCTTTAAGAAAATATCCTTTTTTAAAATTATAAACTTTTTTTGAGAAAATTTTTTTTTTCTTTGAAGTAGAATATTTATTTTAAAGTATAATTTTAGGTCCTTTTTGTAAGAATATGTATTATATTTTTCCGAAAAGGCTATTTTTATAGGCACGGGTACGGCAATCTGTCAAAGTGAAGACACAGCGTTAGCATCACATACGTGGTTGTTCTACAACAATATTTTCTGCCTGAAAACAAGTATGATGGTATTAATGTAGCGGCAGCGAACAAATAAGCAGGTCGTCGCCGCCAAAGAGTAGTGTATAGTATACACTATATAAGTAGAATAGAAACATTGATACCTTTTGAAACACATATGCTGTTTGTATTGTTTTATGTAATAGCATTAAATAAGACTCGTTTATGCTCTTTTACTCAGACTCTCGACATGAGAGCGGAAAAAGAGTGCAATAACTTCTCTATACTATTCAATACTTTTATGACAAAACAAAAACAATTATTGCAATGAGCTAAATATTGCTTTATTTATTTGAACAATATTGCATCTAATGTTAAAGCAGATGTAAGAAAAAATTAAGTGCAATAGCAAAAGAGCCTTCAGCAGAAAAACTATTCTTTATTTTATTTACCAACGTAACATTTACTAATGTGTTCATAGAAATCGAACAGGTACCGTGTAACAAAAATGTGTTAACACATCGCCCGTGAGCTCGAACACTCATTTATTTTTTTTTTTATGAAAAAGTACTGTTTTTTAAGAAGAAGTACTTTCTGTAAGAAAACTCCAGAAGAGTATGATTTTTTTACAAAGAATTACCTTTTTAAGAACACGTACCTTTTAAAGAAGTGGTACTCTGTTTAAGAAAAGGTTATTTTTTTAAGAAAATTTATATGTTTTCAGAAAGTGTTCTTATCAAAAGAAAAGAAAAGGTATTGTTTAATTTTTAAGAAAAGGTACTTTTAAGAAGATGAATTTTTGTAAGAAATAGTATTTTTTTAAGAGAAGGTTTTTTTTTTGAAGAAAATATATATTTTTTCTAATTATTAATATCTAATCTAATTAATAGTATAATAATAATATAAAATAATAATAATATAGGGAAATATCGAAAAATTAAATAAATAATTAATAAAAACGACCAAACGCCCGAACAGTTTAATTTTTAAAGAAAATATTTTTTTAAGAAATGGGAATTTTTTTAGAATTGCTCCTTTTATCAAGAACAATTCAAGAAAAACTATTTTATTTCATAAAAATCGCACTCTTTAAAGAAAAAGTAGTTTTTTAAGAAAAAGGAGTTTGGTGTAAAAATATGAATTTTTTTAAGAAAAGGTACTTATTTTAAAAAAAATTTGGCTTTTTATGTAAATGCACTTATTTAAGAAAATGTTATTTTTTTAAACTTCTTTCTCTTTGGCTTTTTCAAATTTTCTTATTATTGGCTTCAAAACTACAATATATAATACAGACTCCACCTAGAAACTTCCCTAGAAAACTCTCCCCTTAAACAAGAAATTTCCCTATATATGTAAGTCTAGACACAAGCGAAAGCAAAAGTACCCAGTATAGTTGATATTACTGGGTTATAGCATAATAGTGTTCAAAACAGTTGATTAATTTTTTTCATTTAGCCCCCATCTCGCAATGTGCGATAAGGAACTTCGTTCCAAAATGTATTGCAATTCATTTCTGCCAAATTTTCATTTGTAAAAAAAATTGATTAAAATTTCATTCAATTCTTTTGTTTTTTTTTTTTAAATTAAATCAAAATTTCTCTAATTCGCAAAGAATTTAAATCAAACAAAATAACCCTCTTTATATAGCTCTGCTCCTTTCCCTTCATGGGATTTAATGGAAAAACATTTATTTATTTATAAACTTTTCAAATATACTGCTGGAAAAAATGGCTAAAAAACCATTTTATCATAATGGTTTTGCATATCACATAATTTTTGAAGACATTCGGCACAATTTTTTTCTCCAGATCCAAATTTACCGATACTACATCCACCAGATCTTAACATTTCTTTAAGCTTCCCACCATGTTTTCTTTAAATTTTCATATGTAGGCCACATATCACGTACGACACAAAACATCATTGCTACCCACATTCAACATATGTGATGCTCATTTCAATAATGTAACGTCAATAACCTGTTGTCTACAACATTGTCAATTATTGCTAATAATAGCGACAAAGAGGCAACTACTCCCTGGAAGGCGCAATCCAAGATCAACCTATAACGGGCAGACAGATGGACGGACGAGGACGAGTAAAACTGCTTGACATTAACAATGATGGGAGGAAATGGGACTTAAGAGTCTTCACGGAAAGTGCGAAAATCACGTACATTTATCACATATCCAACATGCATTGAGTGGTGCCACATACGCATCACAATGCTGCAGCAGCGCCACCACTGCATTGGCAGCTTGCCTGCTAGAATCACAAAGACAAAGCGAAATCGAGTACGAGTAATGTGGCTTACAAATATTATATCTGCTGCATTGGCGCTCCGACAGACATTAATGATTGAGTCAGGACGCATATGCACTGGGGCATGATAAGTTGATGCATGAATTTAAATTTCAACATAGTGTGTTTGGTGAACGAGTGGCACTGTAAACACTGTGAGTGAGTATTATGCTGAAGTGATTTTGATGTTGTCTATCTAAGTCGCCAACTATACACTACTCATTTAATGTCAAAAAGAGGCTATGTTCCGCCAACAAAATTCCAAAGGACCATTGGCTCATTCATTTGCACGATAGCTAATATTACTACTAACCATAACATACATACATATATATAATGTTCTGTGCTAACATTTATTTTCCAATCGCATTTTGTGTAAACTGTAACAAATATTTACGTATAAGTACATATTTATAAATGTTTAAACAAAATTTGATAAATGTCCTTGAAGAAGGAGTTACAAACATTTGTTTACATGTCGTTAATCAAATTATTGACATTTCGATATTTGTTATTTAACCATTCTATCCCAGTTGAAAATTTCCTATAGACATCATCAATGACAAAGAACTGACATGTCCGAGTCAATGCTGACTTTCCGACTCGCTCCCATACAAAAAACATCATGACACCTTCTGACATTTTCATACATTTGTTCAAAAATCACCAAGAATTTTCCACAGTTTGTCAACAGTGATGATCACCTTATGACATGTCACAAGACGTCTTGCGTAACCATTCACCAGTGGGCCAGTTACTCAAGATGTCTTTAAATATGGTGTTTCGGGTCATTTTGTAGGTACTTACATATTTATTGGAATTTATGTAACGGGTTTTTCATTAAGAGCGCTCTACAAAAGTTTTTTTAAATGAAACAAAACCGGTTTTAGATACCAATGAAATTCTTTATTCCTGTGAATGTACGTTCGATGCCATTATGTATGGAACTCGATTTCTTTTGCATGGCCACCACGGGCACGCTTGCAGAAGTCCAGACGCTGAACCCAATTTTCGACGGTTTTCGAGCATAAATCGGCCGATACTGCTGCAATTTCACGTTCGATATTCGTACGAAGTTCATCAATCGTCGCTGGCTTGTTGGCATAGACCATAGACTTGAGGTAGCCCCACAGGGAATAATCTAACGGCGTCAAATCGCACGATCGAGGCGGTCAATCGACTGGGCCATTTCGTGAGATAACACGTTCACCAAACTTGGCTTCCAATAAATTGATTGTGGCATTCGCTGTGTGGCTTGTGGCGCCGTCCTGTTGGAGCCACATGTCCTCCAAGTCCATAATATCCAATTGGGGCTAAAAATTTTCGGTTATCATTGAACGGTAGCGATTCGCATTCACAGTAATGTGCCGGTCTTGATCATCACGGAAGAAGTACGGCCCAATGACGCCGCCGGCCCATAAACCGCACCAAACCGTAATTTTTTTGGGATGCAATGATGACTCATGGATTACGCGTGGATTGCTGTCTGACCAATAACGCATATTTTGCTTATTGACGAAGCCATTCAGCCAGAAATGAGCCTCATCGCTGAAGATGATTTTCCGATGAAAATCCGAATCATTTTCAAGTTGTTGCTCACTCCAATTCACGAACATACGACGCTTATGGTGGTCAAGCGGCTTCAGTTCTTGCGTCAATTTTATCTTGTAAGGATGTAGGCCAAGATTTTTTCGCAAAATTTGCCACAACGATGTCACAGAGAAGCCCAACGCTTGAGAACGACGTGTGAGAGACACATTTGGGCTCTCTTGTACTGCAGCCTCAGCGGCAGCAATATTCTCGACACTACGGGCACTTCTTTGTCTCACTGGCTCGGGAACATTTTGTACTGTTCCTGTGGATTCAAATTTTTCCACTAGACGCTCAATTGTTGATCTGGTAGGACGATTATGACGACCATAAATTGGACGTAGCGCTCTTAAAGTTGAGGCCACTGTCTCCAAATTTCGGTAGTAAATTTTAATAATTTCGACTCGTTGTTGGCTCCTATATCTTTCCATGATGAAATGGCAAACCTTACTGAAGAGAAATGTCAAAAGAGCGGGAAAAAATATGGCGTCGTTTGCTGTCCCTATCGATTTACTTTTGTAGTTCTATTGCACGATATTAAATAAAATCTGACAGATAAGATGACAAAAAGTGGGACATACATACATAATTATAATGCTCTGAAAATTACCCTATTCTAACAAATTTCAAATATTTTGATATAAATTCTGAAAACGTATGTCATATATTTCATAACTACTAATATATAAAAAAAATCAGTCGGAAGTTTTTGAAAATCCACACACATGACCATAGACTAACACATACGTAGATAAACTTATTCTCTCATCTGACGTTTCATTTCACACTCTTCATCGTAGGTTTGTGGAAATGAGAGCAATTAATTTTAAAATTATCTTACACCAGGTGGAGTTACAAAATATGTTCACTTAACTTTTTCCTGTCGTTTCGGTGTAGAACTGAAAAATTTAAATGTATTTTGCACTTTTTTGTTGACTTTTATCGTTGGTATACATTTGTATTGTATTTAACACAACCAGTTTGTCACAAAAACACGAAATTCGGTTGTTGTTTCTTTGTGGATCGCTGTATACTATTGCCACCATCTGGTATTATTGAACCCATATTTTCCACCCTCCACTGTGTAATTTCCATCGTACCTATGACGTTTAATTTATTGAGCGAATAAAAACTTCTATAGTATGTGTTATTCTATGCACATGACTCGCAGTTGACAAATGATGAAGACATCCTCAATCGGCATTCACCATTGGTCTTAATAAGAGTCATCCATGACAAAGTGCTGAGAAGTTAATAGGACGGTATTACATGGATTGCCAGCCCCTTCACAATTTATGTCACCTAAGTCAAAAAATATGTCTTATAAAAATTGTCATCACCTACTGACATAGTCCTAAGGAACTACTACTGACAATGTCTTCAAGACAAGACAAAATTTTCAACTGAGATGTTGTCTCACAAATGCAGCCCTAAAGTTACACATTGTAGCTCCGTGGTGTTATTTCCATTGTATTCTTTTGGAAATTTCCCGGGATTCCCGTATAAAATTCCCGGTAGGTCGGGAATTACAATTGTTTAGCTAATTTGTGGGTGGAATCGATTAGGAAAAATCGATGTCAATCATTTTAGTATGAAATGGAAAGGTTGAAGAAGGTTTCATGTCACGGGTACCACTTATCTTGGCAATTACTAACTCAACCTCATTAGACCAACCAAACCAAATTTCAAATTTCGTGAAGATTGTTTAGAACCGCCATGTTTTTCGACAACGTTAACTTTTCGTCAGTTTGTTAAGACCAACCAGAAAATCGACTTATTTTAGTACATACTTGGAAATTACTTCCCCGTCAACGTTCTGAGTTCGAAATAACTCAGAATATTACCAGAATATTCAACTGTCAGTAATGAAACTCTTTTAAGAATCCTTTCTGACTTAATTTTAAATCATTTAATAGTATTTTATGTTACTTTTCTGGGTCATAGGGGTGATGGTATGCACGCTGAAAAATAACGGCCTCTCTAACATATTTTCCCAAATATATTCTGCAGGAACAATGTGTATGTTTGGAACACAATTCAAACATTTATATGTTTGCAAGTCCCAAACTTGTATTTAAATGCAAACAGTATCATGTTTACTGGCAAACATGCATACCTTTACGTGGAAACATATGCGTTCTTCATTCCAAACATTCATATTCTTACGTGGAAGAATTCACGTGATTCCCACAAACCTACAAACACTTACGTGGAAACATATGCGAATTTCCTCCCAAATATAATAATATTTAGAAACGAACTATTCTTCGATTTCAGTATTTAGGTATTATTTAATATAATTAATTTTAACAATATAAATCCACATATATAAATAGTTAATGCAAAAAATTAATAGATTTAAAACGGCCCTTTTTATATTTATTTGTATTGAATGCACTATCTGTTTTTTTCATGAAATGATAATCTGCTGCCCGTTTGCTTCTCTTTTCTTTGTTGTCTCTCACGTTTTTGTTTTCAGAAGGTTTCAGCTATGCGTTGGTTATCACTATGCGCTGGTACACAAACAAGATATTGATCAAGTTCATGCAAGCCAACCGTGGATTATTTACTTGTGTTTTTTTATTACACTTACAGACAAAGGGATTCACCTTGTTGCCCTTTCCAGTTTCGTTCCTCAAAATCGTTTCTCGCTTTGGTAGCGAACATACATTTATACGAAACCCATACACAAAACCCAAAGTAACACCACAAACCATTCAACCGTCCGAGCATTCGTTTATTCGTTTTTCACTGGCCAAGCGCTTTTGATATCCTCTATCCGATTAACCATTGGCGACTGAACACGTGAAACTAAAACGCAATTCATTAGGCAAAATAAGAAACACTTTAACTGCAATTTACATGCATATTCAGGAATATCTATGACTCACTGACTGAGAGGATAATGCAAAAATACATATACCTACTTACAAGATAGAACTCGTTGTCCCTCTTTTATTCTCTTGCTCTCGAGAGGGCATTGACAGTGCAACACACACAACTGTATTTGTATCACAAACTTAAATGTACATATGTGGGTAGCAAACACATATATTATAACTTATTAATCTTTGTGTCTCAAACATTTAATATTGATTAGGAAACACAATGTGTTTGGGCACAAGAATACTATAATTGCACCGAGCTCCAAACACACTTTACATTTGCGTCCAAACAACAAAAAAGGAAGATTTTTCAGCGTTTATACAGGGTGATTCAGGAAGTTCCGGACAAATTTCTCCAGCGTATTCCTTGGCTCATTTCATGAAGAAAAGTCCACTAGGACCATGTCCGAAAATGCAAGGGTGCGAAATGGCAGCGGGTTCAAAGTTTTTGGATTGATGATCGGAGGGTAGTTGGGTAAAGTTGCTAACTTCTGAGCCAGTGGTCGGATTTTTTTGTTTTTCGGCTTGTTGGAAAGGTCTTCGGTTGTGATTGCCAATAATTGAGTTTTTTATCGCCAAATGTTGTGCATATCAATTGATGTGTAATTCAGTTTTGGTTGTAGGATCTGAAATATTTAGCTGAAGCAAAAGCACCAATAAATAAATGTGATCTGTCAATCGAGTTTTAGTTGTAGCACTCAAATTATCCTGTAGTGGTGATCATTCTATTAGTTGGATGAAAGAAAAATGTAAAAGCTGATTCGGTTGTACCAAATAATATATTGGTATGCTCGGCTAATTATGTAGTTGAATTTGATGGCTGTCACAACCATTTGGTGATGCTTTATTTAACCCCTTATGAATTTTATGGAAAAAAAAAATAAAAAAAAATAAAAATTTTATTAAAATTGTGTAAAATTTAAATATAAACAAAATTATTATTGATGTGTTAACATCTATAGCGGCATATAGGGCCTAAAGCTATCAAAGTCAAGATTTTGTGCTGCTACTAAAACCAGATTTTCTGCGACTGCGAAAGAGAATAATGACGTGTTAAACAAAAACGAGCGAGCAAGAGAGCAATGAAAGAGTGATGTGGCAGGGGTGAGGCAAACGAAATTGTGTCTATAGCGTATGTATTAGCATAATAATGTATGTATGTATATACATGTGTCTGTTGCTGTTGTTGAACGGAGATATAAAGCATAGCCACGCAAAATTTCATTTTCAAGCCCATGGCTTGCGAAGTCGACGTTATGGTGACATACAAATACGTCAGCTACTCCGTACAAAGTATGTGTGATGTTGTGTGTTTGGCTGTTTCGTTGCAGTTGATATGGCAAACATGTGGTTATGTGACACACGTACTTCGGACAAAGTATGTGTGATGTTGTGTGTTTGGTTGTTTCATTGTTGTTGCTATGGCCAAACAAAGCGAGTCATTTGATGTTCAGCATTGCCCGGTGTATACAAAAATAAGTAGAAACGGTGTTAAGTTCGGCCGGGCCGAAGCTTATATACTAGGGCGGGCCAATTTGTATGGAGCCGAAAAATTCGATTAGAGCCGCCCCCTAGGATGATTCTATGGACAATTCTAAGCAACTTTGGTGAAGGAACCAGAGGTCTATGTCGATTTTCGAGTCTCCCGCTTTCAAAAAATTATTTTTTTTCCTATAACATCATTTTGATTCAAAATTCGATTTTTTATTCATCGTTATATTATCTTTTTTATGTGTATATGGGGAGTTTTTGGGGTCGAGAAATTCATTTCTGATCTTTATTTTTACCTATGACCACCGCCACATGCATATCTTAACTATGTTTCGTCTATTTTCCGAGAAAAATTACAAGTTTTTCGGTAAAATTGATCTTTATTTTATTTTTGTCAACAGAAATTCAACCTAAAAAATAAGAACATGTGTAAAAAAAAATGAATTTAGTGGAAGAAAAGCGAAATAATTGAAAGTCTTTCTTGCTTTCAAGTCTGGGGTATTTTGCACGGCTTTCTGATGTAACTGCCATTTCTGATGTAACTGCCATAAAAAATTTAATTTTGAATCAAAATGATGTTATAGGGAAAAAATCATTTTTCAAAAAGTGGGAGACTCGAAAATCGAGATAGACCTTCACCAAAGTTGTTCCTTCACCAAAGTTGCTTAGAATTGTCCATAGAATCATCCTAGGGTGCGGCTCTAATCAACAAAAAATGTGGCTCACCCTAATAAACAGTCATTCTAAATTTTTCTAACTTTCGATCAAAAATGGGGATGGGTATCATATGTATGTTTAAGTTAATTTGTGTCATTCACAATAATAGTTTCACCAGCCAAGTGTCCATAATTGTTTGCATGGGTTTGTGAAGGCGTTAATAGTCACGTCAGATTCAACAATTGTGTTTAAAAGTCTCACTACACCACAATTAATGATAATACGTATTCTTCGCTGGCTGATATCTATACACTTTGTTGTTTTTTCACAAACTTGTTTATCACTTTCTGTTTAAAATAATAGTTTTTCTGTAAAGTCCTCATGTAACATTCACCTATATGTAGTTTCTCTTTAACAGCAAAGCCTCTTGCTAAAAGAATATAGAGACGGGGAATACATATCACGATATAAACCTTATCGTGGTGGGTACTAAGTTTTTTTTACGAGGAAATAATTGGCTGTAACATTCTTTCATATAATACAGAAAACTAAGTACAGTTCAGTGCATTATAAATAAATAAAAAGAACAATCAAACATCGACTCAGAAATACGATAAACAGCAAATTTTTTCGATGATGTCCTGGACAACAAACCAAAGTGTGACCAACGTATTATATGAAGTTTCTACTAGGCAGCGTTTTTGGCAACGCAATGCTGTTTCCACTGTGTTTCGCGTTCGCATCCAAACAGCTTATTGTGTTTATTTTGTGTGGCAAGAAAAGTTTTATACGTATACCGGACAAATAATGGATTTAAATAATAGAAAATGAGGACGAAAAGTTATTGCGCCTAATGGACATGTCCAGTCGAAGCAGCGCCGCTTATCAAGTGAATAATTCACGAAGTGTCTGGTCTATTGTAAGTGAGAAACTACATTTATTACTTTCAAATCATTCTTCTGATTGATTTAATAAAATCGCTATGGTGTCTTTTGGGAAACAGACGTGCCTCAAAATTCGAACGACATGTTTAAAGAAAGTTTCCGTGCTGGGAGGAGCCTGTTTCAAATGTTGGTACAGCGCCTGTCTGCACTGTCCAAAAAAGACACTCCGTTTCGGTTTACTACTCCTCTAGAAAACGGACCGCTGTTTCCCTTTACACTCTTGGCTCCTCAGCGGAATAACGAAGAATTGTTAGGCTGTTTGGTATTTCCAAATCGATGGTGTGCAAAATATTGCCCGAACTCTGCAATGAAGTGATTGTAGAACAAGCTCAGGAATATTTCCCACCAGATTTCCTAACAGATCGGATGATAAAAGAGTTCGTGGAAGGATTTGAGAAGCTTGGATTTCCGCAGTGTTTTGGAGCAATGGGTATGGTAAAACAATCTTGTAGCAGATCTCTTATATAGTCTGAACATTGTATATATATAGAATGCATATAACTACTTGTTTCTGGTAATTTTATTAATCATTTACATCACTTAATTTCATAAAATCATTCAATCATAATTATTTTCATATTCATTGAATTCAAAGTTTTAGTAACCACATCCAAATTAAAGTAATCGTTGAGTTGTTTACACTAATTACACACAACCTGATGTAAAGCTTTTCTTCGTTGAGTGCAGCTTTTATAACGAACATTTCATTGTTTTTGTTTTGTCTCTATTGCTCATTGTTTGAAAGCTCACTGTGTGAGGGTATAAAAGCAGAGCACACAACGAGGATCGCTCATTCTCTAATAACAGGTTGGTTGGTGTAGACGGTCGCATAATTTCAACGGCTAAACATGGCAAATACAAAGTCGGCGAAAAGCTGTCGCTATTTGTTTTGTTTGGTTGGATGTTGTTGTGTACAGCTGCTTGAGACTGAGCAATGCAAATACTGAGGCGGCGAAAAGCTGTCGCTGTTTGTTTGTTTAGTTGATGGTAGTGGAGAGGGGAACTATAGTAATTGTTTACACTTCGGTGGAAGCAAATATTTTAGTTTCTGGAGTACCGTTATAACTGTACCCTTTTGTAATATGTATTATGTTTTGTTATTTTCTTTTCTCATTCTCTAATAACAGACAACGATTTAATCAATAAAGGCCCAAATTTTATAATTTTTTAAGAAGAAAGAGCTGTCTTTTATTTTAAATTGAAAGGCACCCCCTACAAATTGGCGCCCAACTAAGAGGCCCGAAGACGTCCTGAATAATTTTTTCGTTTTTCTTGGTCAGAGCGATTGGAAGCCGTGAGATAAAGCGAATATTTTTCTATTCCGACGAATAAGGCCGTAATATTGGAAAACAATACTTTTGGCAAAAGTAAGTCTGGCTGAAATTTCGACAATCTGCAACGGAGTCGTGGCTGAAATTCCAGAAAACAACAAAAAAGTTGAAACTGAGATTGCGGAAAATTTGAGAAGAAGTTCAAGAATAGCAACAAGGACAAAAATGGTGACGATTTCGACGGAACAATTTGAACGATTGTTGGGTGCGGTGAATAAACCTAGCGAGAGATGTGGATCGTTTAGTAGCTGTTCTGCGCGTTATAATGGTGACCGTAATCCCTCTAAGGTGGAAGAGTTTATTTCATCAATCTCAACATTCAAAGCTGTGGAAAACATTAGTGACTCTAATGCTGTAAATGGTATGCCGATGCTTCTTGAAGGAGATGCTGCGGAGTGGTGGCGTGGTGTGAGTTCGAGCGCAAAGACTTTTGTTGACGCAATCCGTATGTTGCGTGAATCGTTTTCGCCTCCAAAACCAGCATGGCGTGTGTATGCAGAAATAAACGAGTTTAAACAGCAAAAGAGAGAACCAACTGATTCCTTTATACGAAAGAAGCGAGCAATGTTTGCCCAACTTTCAAACTGTCCTTCTGAACCAGATCAAATAGATATGGTGTTTGGTCTTCTTCATTCTCAAATCCGTGAACGAGTATACCGTCATAAGGTTAAAACGTTTGATGAGCTGTTAGCTGACGCAAGAGAAGCAGAGCAAGTAATAAGTGAACGCAATGTAGTAAACCCTGATGTCAAAGTTGTTTCCAGTGGTGCTGAAGGTGGTCCGGTACGTTGCTCCTATTGTCGTAAGAAGGGCCACAAAGTGGACGTTTGTTTCAAAAAACGGGATGACGATGCGAAGCAAATACCCGTAGTAGCTAATCCGCTTGTGGCTAGACAGAAACTTGCATGTTATGGATGTAATGCACCTGGTTTTGTACGGTCTAACTGTCCCAATTGCAGCAAAAAGCATAGTGGTACTACGCCGGCGAGTATTGGCTTTAATTCTCTTGGCCTGTGTGTCGGTCGTGATATTCCCGTAGTGAATGTGCAGCTTTTTGGAGTCCCTGGTCAGGCTTTCTTTGACTCCGGCGCGAAGACAAGCATTGCAAGTGTTAATTTAAGAAGAATTATGGAGTTTAAAGGTTGTAAGTTCGACACTATTGATTGCCAAACAACTCTTGCTGACGGCTCTTCTAGTGTTCGTAAATTTTTGACAACAATTTGCAAAATTGTTATTGGCGGAAGATGCCTTAATATAAAATTTTTAATTTTTCCGGAGGGAAATAACGAGATGACGTTACTTGGCACCGATTTTATGGAACAGGCACACATCGTTTTAAATATGGGACAGCAGTTTTGGTACTTCGAAGGATGCCCTACCCAAGTTTTCGAGTTTGCAGAAAAGTGGCCTATGGAGTTGAATCTGTTGGAAACTGTGAAAGTGACAGAAACACACCCCAAGCGCAAAACTATCGAAGATGCTGTTGGTCCTGTTGATCCTAAATTCATAACTCCAAAGCGGTATTGCCGAACATACGTCTCAGATTTTGAGGACTATGGACCTGCTTATGGCCAGAACACAGATTATTCCCCACATTCAATACAAGCGATTTTTAAAGATGCGATACCGGTTGATATGGAAACTCCAGAGAGGAGCAAAGGTAATGGTCTGTTTACTGGTGTAACATATGCGGCTCAGGTAGAAGATTCCGACGTTATTTTTGTGCCATTGTGTGCTTTTGATTTTAAGATTTTGAAACCGTCTGATGCCGTGAACTTGAACGACGAGGAAAAGACACAATTGGATGAAATTTTGCAAAAACATAGCGTCGTATTTGGCCCATCGGATGAACCTACACCGTACGCAGCCCATAGAATAAATACAGGAGACCACGAACCGATATTTTCGCCCCCATATCGTTTGTCATTTGCCAAAGCCCGTGAGTTAAAGAAGGAAATAATGATAATGCTTGAGAACGACATCATTGAAGAGTGCGAATCAGCATGGGCATCGCCAGTAGTCATGGTACCGAAAAGAGATGGTACGATACGTGTTTGCGTGGACTATAGGAAGTTAAATGCAGTCACCACACCGGACCGTTACCCTTTGCCACGTATGGACGATTTATTGCATGCTGCAAAGAGTACTAAGTATATGACGACGTTGGATTTGCAAAGTGGATATTACCAGGTCGAAGTCACTAAGGAAGATCGTGACAAAACATGCATTATAACACCTTTTGGAACATTTCGATTTAAAAGGATGCCATTCGGGTTACGAAATGCTCCAGCTACATTCCAAAGGTTGATAAACAGACTTAAAGCCGGTATTCCAGAAATATGTATTCTAGCCTATTTGGACGACATTATTATATGTTCTGAGACATTTCATCAACATCTGCAAAATCTATATGAAGTTCTTGAAAGACTTTTGTTGTTCCAACTGCGTTTAAACAACGGGAAATGCAAATTTTGCTGTTCAAATGTCAAATTTCTAGGACATGTTCTTGGTCCTGAAGGTATTGCAGTCGATACGGGTAAGATACAGGCAATTGTTAGTCGCAGAGAGCCCAGAAATGTAAAGGAACTGATATCCTTCATACAAACATGTTCCTGGTATCGACGTTTTATTAGCCAATATGCCGAAATCGCTAGACCATTAACCGATCTTACTAAGAAAACAGCTGTATGGAAATGGGAGAAAGCAGAAATGGATGCATTTGAGACACCGAAGAAAGCCCTGACGCTACCACCAGTATTAAAACAAGCTGTAGACAATATGCCATTCTCAATTCAAACTGATGCAAGCGCCTATGCACTGGGAGCAGTTCTACTCCAGGGGGAGGGACAAGAGGAACACCCAATTGAGTACGCCAGTCGTTTATTGAGCAGTGCTGAGCGTAATTATTCCACTACTGAACGAGAAGCTCTAGCCATTGTATGGGCTTGTAGCAAATTCCGCGGTTACATCGAAGGTTGTGAAGTGAAGCTTCTGACAGATCATCAGCCATTGAAGTGGTTGCTGACGCTTAAATCGCCAACAGGAAGACTCGCTAGATGGGGACTACAGATCCAGCACTACAACTTTTCTATAGAATATGTTCCTGGTAAAGTCAACGCGACGGCTGACATGTTGTCTAGACCGCCATGCTCCGACGATGATCACCATAATGGAGAAAATTGTATTTGCGCCTTTTATGTTGACATGCCTCACAGAAGCTCGTCTGAAATTCGAAATGAGCAGATGAAGGATGCGTATCTGAACGATATCATTACATCACTTGAGAAAAATGATGAAAATTCATTGCGATGGTTAAATAGGCAATATATCTTGAATGACGGTATATTATATTGTTACGGTAACGATGACGCAGAAGACGCGCAATTGGTTGTGCCTACACATGAACGTCCGGAGATATTGAGAGCCTACCATGATGAAACCACGGCAGGCCATTATGGAACGGAAAGAACCATTGCTCGTATAGCCTGTAGATACTACTGGCCCAGTATGCGATCTGAAATCGCTAAGTACGTGAAAAGTTGCATCGAATGTCAGCGTTTTAAAGCAAGCAATTTAAAGCCCGCAGGTCTTTTACAGACGACCAGCAGCAAACAACGATTTGAGATTGTAGCAGTGGATTTGTTTGGTCCCTTACCTCAAACTGAAGATGGTCACAGATGGATCCTGATAGTGGAAGATGTTGCAAGTCGCTGGATAGAATTGTTTAAACTAACGGAAGCCACCGCTGAAGCCTGTGCGAAAATCCTTATAGAAGAAATATTCTTCCGATACGGAGTACCTCGAAGAATTAAATCTGACAACGGAGTTCAGTTCGTTTCGGCAATCATGCAGAAAATTACTTATTGCCTGGATATTCAACAGCAATTCACACCCGTATACCACCCCGAAGCAAATCCTGTAGAACGTAAGAACAGAGATCTAAAGAGTCAACTAGCCATTATTGTTCAAGATCATCATGATAATTGGCATCAATGCTTGCCAGCAATACGATTCGCTATGAACTCAGCAAAATGCCAAAGTACTGGTTACAGCTCATCTTTTTTAACATTCGGCCGTGAGATGCGAACATTAGACGACGTACAGCATGATGTCAGATCCATTGTAGAATCCGAAAATTTTATACCGGAAATATCACCGTACCTTCAAACCATAGTCAACGTGTTGAAAGATGCTAAGGAAACTGAGATGAAAACTCAAGACAGAAACAAAAAGTACGTTGATCAACACAGACGTCCTCAACCTGCTCTTGAAGTTGGTACAGAAGTCCTGGTTGACACTCACGTTTTAAGCAGCACCTCGAAGGGTATAACATCAAAATTTGTGCCCAAACGAGATGGTCCATACATACTTAATTACTCGCAAAATTGGTTCCTCTACATATGAAGTATCATCGCCAGACAATTTGCTTATTCCACTGGGTACATATCACGCCTCAGCCTTGTATATATATAAGGGGTGCAATACGATGGAAAAGCCAGAACCAGTTCATCCTATAAGAAGACGTGGCAGACCGAAGAAGAACTAGATGCCTAGCCTAGATGTTGACGTGTGGCTCGGGGTCGAGAAGATGCACGTCAAAGGGGGAGTCTGTAGCAGATCTCTTATATAGTCTGAACATTGTATATATATAGAATGCATATAACTACTTGTTTCTGGTAATTTTATTAATCATTTACATCACTTAATTTCATAAAATCATTCAATCATAATTATTTTCATATTCATTGAATTCAAAGTTTTAGTAACCACATCCAAATTAAAGTAATCGTTGAGTTGTTTACACTAATTACACACAACCTGATGTAAAGCTTTTCTTCGTTGAGTGCAGCTTTTATAACGAACATTTCATTGTTTTTGTTTTGTCTCTATTGCTCATTGTTTGAAAGCTCACTGTGTGAGGGTATAAAAGCAGAGCACACAACGAGGATCGCTCATTCTCTAATAACAGGTTGGTTGGTGTAGACGGTCGCATAATTTCAACGGCTAAACATGGCAAATACAAAGTCGGCGAAAAGCTGTCGCTATTTGTTTTGTTTGGTTGGATGTTGTTGTGTACAGCTGCTTGAGACTGAGCAATGCAAATACTGAGGCGGCGAAAAGCTGTCGCTGTTTGTTTGTTTAGTTGATGGTAGTGGAGAGGGGAACTATAGTAATTGTTTACACTTCGGTGGAAGCAAATATTTTAGTTTCTGGAGTACCGTTATAACTGTACCCTTTTGTAATATGTATTATGTTTTGTTATTTTCTTTTCTCATTCTCTAATAACAGACAACGATTTAATCAATAAAGGCCCAAATTTTATAATTTTTTAAGAAGAAAGAGCTGTCTTTTATTTTAAATTGAAAGGCACCCCCTACAATCTATAATTTATTACTAGTAGTTTAGTAGTTTTTACAACCACATTAGCAGCCCTATTCTGGCAGCGTTACAAAAGTCACCACGGTTACCATTTGACAGCAATGTGACAATTGTCACATATCGGTATTCTGACACATTGTTTTGGTGACAAAAGTAATAAAAATTGTTACCTGCCAAAGAGGCGGTAACAGGTAACGCGCTGTTTGATTTGCCGGAAAGTTGATACAAAATCATTTTATAAATTCTGCAAGTAAACAATAAAACTGTATACGGGAAAAATAATAATATATTTTGTACCAAAACGACAAGAGGGCATAATTAAATGAAGGAAGGACTTTTGTTACTTTGTCCTATGGAAATGGAGCAGAAAGAACTTGATTTTTTAACGTAATATCTCCGGCCTTTCAAGGGATATTGAGTAATATAACTTTAAAAAGGCTAAGGTCTTGTATATTATCGAAACCTGCCAAAAAATAAGTATAATAGGGTATATTTTTGAAAAAAAATCCAATGAGTGTTCGAACTCACGGGCGATGTGTTAACACCTTTTTGCTACACGGTATCTGTTCGATTTCTATGAACACATTCGTAAATGTTACATTGGAAAATAAAAAACAGCGTTCAATCATATGATGACGTTACAGTTAAATAATATTAATACTTAAAATTATTTAAACACCCAGTGCAAGCACATGTGTCATTATTTTCTTGCTCAATACTTTTCGTTTTATTCCCACAAAAGTCAAAGAATGCAAAGCAACAGACACTTGTATATACATAAATACATTGTTATATTCGTGCATACGCTACACAAGTTCACAAAATTGTCGTTGCTCTCTTGCTACCTCATTTTTATATACGTATAATACGTCATTACACTCTTTGCTCTGAGAGTGCGCCGCACCCACATTTTATTGGACTTACCTTTCACTATAATAAAAACACAACAACACCAACAACAACTACTACTACTAATATGTTGGTGATTTATTTGTGCTTGCTGTGTCGCGAAGTGTTTGTGTGGGTGGTGGGTGTAGGGGGGGTACCTAAAATAAAAACAACCAAACACACAACATCACACATACTTTTTCCGAAGTAGCTGACTTATACGTGTGTCATATAACCACATGTTTGCCATATCAGCAGCAACGAAACAGCCAAACACATAACATCACACATACTTTGTACGAAGTAGCTGACGTATTAGTCTGTCACCACCACGTCGACTGCGATGGTTTTAGCAGCAGCATAAAATCTGGTTTTAGCAGATTTTTACTTTCATAGATTTAGTCCGTATACGCCGCTATAGATGTTAACACATTAAAAATATGAATTTTTAGCAGAAAAGTGGGGTTAAAAAATGCTTTTTTAATTAGCTCTTGTACAGAGAGTTGGCGCTAAAGTAAATTTTTTCTTCTATATGGCGCGGATGTGCAGCAGTATTCCCTCCGCTTAGCCTCTCTGGATGTTCCTTGAGGAAGGCAATATAGCATTCCAGCTGTGACTTTGTGGTGCGCTCAAATTCCCTAAATAATATTGTATTAATTTTAATTCAATAAAACATAAATATATTAAATACCTACTCGTCCTTTTTTACCGCGTTCATTTTGTGCAGAAAAACAAAATGTCAATGCTTTTGACAACCTATTATTATGACGCGAATTATTTGTTACGAGGTGAATTTTTTGTTGTCACTGTGTAGCCAGAATACCAGATACAAACAATGGTGACAAGTTTGTAACAATTTTGACTTTACAATTTGATTATTACCACATACATAGAATAGGGCTGTAGGTGCCGTCATGTCCGAATTAGAGGTTTTCGCAACCGCATTAGGCGTTGTTACAACATATTACAGGTTGCTTCTAGCGAATTTTAGTTGTGAAGACTAAGTTCAGTAGTGACAACTGCAATTCGGTGACAATAACCGAAGTTGCGGTTACTACAACCTCTTTTTAAACAATTAGTTCCAAGAGTGTTTTATTTTCTTAGATTTTTAATTTTCTTGGATTTGATTTGAAACTTATTTCGCTTTTTGTATTAGTCGTTTCATTTCTTTGATGGTTATTTTTTTGACGGTCATCTAATTTTTGCTGGGACTAATTTCATTAGAAATTGTTTCACTGGGACATCGCTTCACCGTTAACTTTTTATAAATGGGTTTCTTTGCTTTCAATTGTATCTCTTGTCTAACTCTATATTAACTCTATTAACTGTATAAGTGTTATCAACTGCTTAGCCTTATCATCGATTTTTTTGACGGCATCTTTGTCATTTACTATTTATTACTTTAGTTTTCTCTGGGTTGCTCTTTTATCTTTCCAGCGATTTTTAATACCTCCTAGTACTACTGGGTGCAGCGGACCAAAGCATTAGATTATGGAAATGTTAAAATACAGTGAGTCTGAGTTTTAATATCACAAGGAGTTTCGGTTTGTGTAAGTAGTTGAAGGGCACGACCCTCCCTGTCTCTGCGAGAAACCGGGATTTTGTCAAGGTAATGGAAAATTAAAAATTTCATAATTCATGATTATTTTTCCTAGTAGGCTTGAAGATTTTTATAGGGGCTGCCGAAGTGACATATTTGTCCAAAGATCGAATAAAAGAGTGTAAACAACTGGAGGACTTTTCGTCAAACATTTTTTGTTAAATTCTCGTAGAGAAGCACAGTCTCAAATAGGATATTTTGATCTATTTTGCATTGTTGGTGGTCCCAGTCGAAAGTACAAAAGTTGCTCCCAGCACTCAAAGCGTTTGTCTTAATCTTATATTTTTTTCTTTGAGCGATAGGAAAGGCTAATCAGTATAAATCAAAATAAAATTAAACAAATCACCGGGTTTCCCTGCCAACTTTTTTACTCTTTTATTTCTTGAGATCGCAGAACCTGTAATATATTTTCACTTTTGGGTTTAAACTTTGTTTCAAACGAAAGCGGGACCCTTTCAACGGATTAAACTTTTTTCAGAATGTTTGCGTGTAAAAGTATAAATTGAACAGCTCTCTGGTTGTGGGACGTTCTGTCAATCCCAGCAAGCCAAATTCGGAGCTCTTCAAACAAGAAGCTTGTATTTTAACCCTGCTGTTAGATTAAGCCCATTTGGTCCAAATACTGGCTAGTTTTCTTTGTAAGTTTTGAACGGTGATATATACTGACTTCGTTTTTCAGGTCACGTGTCCTTTTTTGTAAACCAATGGCATGAGCAAAAATTAAATTTTCTAACTAGAAACAGGACTGAGTCAAATAAGAAATTACAAATTTCAGATTAAGGGACCATTTGGTACATAGAATATATTCTTTGATTTTCTTTACAATTTTGTTCAAAATATAAAATAACAATAATAATAAAAATATTTGAGTATTACTGACCCAAGATAGATACAAAGAATACGAATAGATGGTTATTTTGTTTGTAAATTGCAGTATGGACCAAATGGTCTCTTAAGCTAACATTCGTTAAAAATACGAATCATAGGTTAAGGGACCATTTGGTCCATAGTATATTTCCTTTGATTTTCTTTACATTTATTTTCAAAACAAAGATGATAACAATAATAACAATATTTAGTGAATATTGAACTAAAATATATACAACGAATGCGATTAAATTGATATTCTGCATGAAAATTGCAGTATGGACCAAATGGTCCCTTAACCTAACATTCGTATTTTTTTCCTAACCTAACAGCAGGGTTAAAGAAAACCAGATTGCATTGCAGATAATTTTGAAGACGCTATATCTTATGTTTTCAAATAATTATAAACTTAGGAGTATTTTGGGAAAATCAATACGAAGCAATTATTCTGGACTGTTTTCCGATGATTTTTTCAAAAATTAGAGCCGAAAAAAGGGGTCGGCATGGAGTCTTTCCGGGTTATCTAATAGAGTGTAGGGACTCCAAAACCACGCATTTATAAGAATCCGCACGGTGCCCTTTCATGCTATCTCAATGAGCGTGTAGAGACTCCAAAAATTCTCATTTGAGGAAACCCTAGGGTGCACATTTTTACATATATTTTGAGTATGCTGATTTCTCCGCCGATTATGCCCCTTTGGGACTCATTTCAGAGCCTCCCTAGGAGCGTTAGTGCTAACGGAGCACCTTGCGGACTGCGTTGTTTGGCAGGGATGTAGGGTATAAATCAAGTAAAAGCAGAATAGATATATTAATGTAAAATATTTTTGCTAAACTTCCCTGCTGATATGTTATCACAAGAAGTTGCTCAAAATACGCGTACTCAATTTTTGAACTTACCACCTACAATGTGAAGCATGAATATCAAACGAATGTTCGACAAAAATCAATACCTGGTGTAAACATTTGGAGTAGTCGCAATCGTTTGTGCTGCTTCGCGAAATCTAGAAGCGAATATGATGTGACATGATGAATTAGTCTCATGGAAATTAAGCCCAATATTGTGCAAATAGCCTGCGGTTTGAATTGAAAAGTTCACTTTACGCTACTTAACTACACGAAGCATTACAAAGGGATAATTTTCACAAAAACTAAACTCACCAAGTTCAAAATTGTGTGTTGGGTTCTCATATTTCCAATATTACACCATAAGTTTCTGATTGTTTTTAAACAATTCAATTGCTCTTTTATTTCAAAGGGCGTTTTACGAAGACAACAAAAGATGTTAAAGAAAATTGAATTGAAGTTGTCATCATGACCAGATGAGTACAAATTTGAAAAGATTCCCATTAGATATACTTTTGGAAAACAAATATTATTATCAGAAAACATTATTTTGAAAAGAATTTTAAATTGATGACAACTGCCAAATGGCGTGAATTTGCGCTTTTTAGTTATACAAATACAAGTTTTAAAATGCATTTGTTGTGTTAAGCTTTGCCACTACAGTGAGAGCAAATAATATATTTACTTCGTCATCCTCGAAACATCCTTATAACATACTTTCATACCCCTTTACAACTTATGACCATTACCGACTATATAAATTTATTTTATTCCACTAACGTAGGAATCTTGAAATCCGAATTAACGAATTGATTCCCCGACCGCATGCAAAGCAATATACAAGAGGTCATCATCATCTATTTAAACGTAGGTATCATTTAACGATTTGAAAATTATATGAACTGAATACAAAGCAGTTTGTCGACTGCTACAAATCTTAAATTACTAAAAGTAATTATTTATGTGTATTAAGGGCGTGTGGCAGGATGTGGCTAAATATTAATATTTTTCATCGGTTTATGAGTATACGAAGAAGAAATTCAATTAGAACAAGAAGTCTTTTCGCTTGGTTTCCCAATTTTGACGTAGAACACGTCTTACCTTACGGTATGAGGAGTCATGTCAGGTTTTTATTGTTGTAATCTTTATTTCATTGAATTTGAGGAAACGGCTAGATGCATTTTTTTAAAAATTTTTTTGTAGGTAAATGAAGATGTTATCTTTCGTTTGATATACATTTCATATTGGTTGATATCTTCCTAATATTTAAATTTCTCAAATGAAAATTGTTTAAACACATACACTCAAACATATGTGTGGTGTTTGGTTGAGTGTTTTTGGTTGCTCAACATTGCTTAGGAACATGTATCTAGTAAACAGCCGTTGGTAAATATAAAAATGACAGCAGACAGTTGTCCGAGGCCTTCGGCCACGGACTGTCCCTGCAGGCTGTGTCAGAGACACGGCCATTAAGTTTAACGTAGAATACGCCATCCGATAAGACAGAAAACATATATAACAATAAATGATAAATAATATAAGCAAATGAATTTATTGTTATATATGTTTTCTGTCTTATCGGATGACGTATTCTACGTTAAACTTAATGGCCGTGTCTCTGACACAGCATGCAGGGACAGTCCGTGGCCGAAGGCCTCGGACAACTGTCTGCTGTAATTTTTTTAAGTTGATAATTATCTCGAAAATAAGAGATGTGATATCATCCAAAAAAAATATATGTACATTAGGGTAATAACTTTTTACATTTTTTTGCAAATATCAAATCTCCCCAGACAAAATCGTGTAGGGCATGGACAAATATTAAGAACTGCGTTGTTAGTTTTTCGCTATCGTTAAAAAAGGTTACGCACCAAACGCGTTAAAGTTTTGAATCAAACGTGGAATAAAAATAGTACAAGATATATATCCGCTTTGTAAAACATCGCGTACTTTGAACCTAAAGTTTATATCTTACAATACCTACTTTTAATCATTTATTGTTATTATTTGTTTACATACTTACATATGTATAAACCATATTTTAAAAAAATTGTTATTAAAAAAAATTTTAAAAAAATATATTAAAAGCATTTTAGAAATCGCTGTCGGTGCGTAATGTTTTTTTACGAAATTGATGTGAAATAGTTTTTTTTATCAGTAATACAATATTTGCCATTAGAAAAGCCCTGGGGAGAATGTTGTCTAAAAAAAATTAATGAGTGTTCGAACTCACGGATGATGTGTTAACACCTTCTTGGTACACGGTACCTGTTCGATTTCTATGAATACATTAGTAAATGTTACATTGGAAAATAAACAATAATAGTTTTTTTGTATACACCGGGCAATGCTGCACATCAATTGACTCGCTTTGTTTGGCCATAGCAACAACAACGAAACAACCAAACACACAACATCACACATACTTTCTCCGAAGTAGCTGACGTCTACGTGTGTCACATAACCACATGTTTGCCATATCAACAGCAACGAAACAGCCAAACACACAACATCACACATACTTTGTACGAAGTACCTGACGTATTAGTGTGTCACTATAACGTCGACTGCGCTTGCAAATGAAATATTGCGTGGCTAGGCTTTATATCTCCGTTCAACACAGCAACAGACACGTGTACATACATACATTATTATGATAATACATACGCTATAGACACAATTTCGTTTGCCTCACTCACAGCCACAACACTATTTCATTGCTCTCTTGCTCGCTCATTTTTGTTTAACACGTCATTATTCTCTTTCGCAGTCGCAGAAAATCTGGTTTTAGCAGCAGCATAAAATCTGGTTTTAGCAGCAGCATAAAATCTGGTTTTAGCAGCAGCATAAAACCATTCATTGCTCTCTTGCTCGCTCATTTTTGTTTAACACGTCATTATTCTCTTTCGCAGTCGCAGAAAATCTGGTTTTAGCAGCAGCATAAAATCTGGTTTTAGCAGCAGCATAAAATCTGGTTTTAGCAGCAGCATAAAATCTGACTTTGATAGATTTAGTCCCTATATGCCGCTATAGTTGTTAACACATCAAAAAGTTATCACCCTAATGTACATCAGTGCTTTGATATCGATGCTGTACGAAATACCACTTGGTTTGGCTAACTTCTTGACTGAGTGTATTATGAAGACTCCAGTGTAGTTGGAATTTGCGATCATTTTCTAAAAGCCCATTTGATGCTTGACTTTTGACGGCTGTTGCAACCTGGGAACATATCACTGTGGGGTACATTACAATTCACACAAGTTTCGTTTTAATCTTCATTACAATCTATGGTTGAATGGCTTATTCTTTGGTATCCCCATCTGAGTCTCAGATATTCAATGTAACAATATATTTTTCGCAATTCCTTTAATACTATGGTTTTCCGCTTGAAGTAGGTAACATACATACAACATACTGATAGTTGTTTGCATCGATTCTTACACCTACACCATTTTCAATTGAAATTTGAAATACATCAACTGAAATTTAAAAATTCTGTTTGAAATTTGGAATACATCAATTGAGATTTGAAAAACATCAATTGAAATTTAAAATATATCAATTGAAATTTGAAACATATCAATTGAAATTTGAAACACATCAATTGAAATTTGAAATACATCCAGTGAAATTTGGAATACATCAATTGAAATTTGAAATACATTTGATAATTTTGTCGAAAATCGTTTGATCCATAATTGTGGATCTAATTGTTTAACAATTATATGAAACATATACAAAAACAGTTTAATTTTTGAATAGGATCGACTATTTTGGAATCCTGTATGTAACTTTTGTGTGGCTACTTTATGTAACAATATTGTCAAAAAAACTTAAGCACTACAACTTTGTAGAATGTAGTGTAATTCATTTGCGTCAATCTAAAGACGTACATATAAGCGAAAAATTAAAAACAAAATTTAAATTTTGAAATTATGCACATATTTTTTTAAATTTTGTTGTAAAGTGTTGTTTTTACGAATTTCAAATATAAAGCACTCGAAATCATTATTCCTCTCAATGACATCGGTCGCTTCATAAAGTTGGCTATGTCTCCGATCTGAAATAGAATCAGGATATAGCACAATGTATGGTGATGTTATACATATCTATGGGGCTATTTTAAATTTACTGGAGTTTAAAAGAGTGAAACCTCTGAAACATATCAATCGTATAAGCAATCAATAAAAAAGAAAATACGGTGCCATATTTGCCCACCAAGTATATTTCGTAAATCGAAACAGATTTGCCAAACTTGCCGCTTTCGATTCGCTCAAAACGCTTAGAAATGTAAGCGTGTGTCCAAGTTGTTTGTTACAAATAAAGCTGAAGAGAATAAATTAGAGTAATTACAATTAAAAAAAAAACCATTTAATAAATTTACAACTATTAACCAATACATAAATTTCAATCGCGTGAACCGACTTAAACATACCCTCGCCCTTAGTCATCCATTGCGGCCGAGTTTTGTTATACAACGCATTTTCACCTTTACATTGAACGAATGGGAAATGGAAGATTGACATTGCGCCAAATATTATTTAATACACAACTTAGTTTGGATCCTAAGTGGTTTAGGGGAATTTTTGTGGCTACAAACCAATTTCCGCCTAATACAGGGTGAAAGGCGGCAATTTGCTTCTTTGAACTGCAGGCTGTCGCGGCACTGTTGGTCGAAGAGATTCGAGAGTGTGCGTGGCTTATAGTGGCTGATGGGAGATTTGTATTCGTCTGCCTTTCAGTTGCCATCATGCATTGGACACGTGAGGAGGGGTCATTTTATGTTGAAGTGTTTTTTTCAAATGCGCGCTAGATCATTGCAGTGCAGCGTGTGTGTAACAGCGGGTGTGTAAACAAACAAAATATGCGGTGCTGGAGTGAAACAAACCCCAGAAAATTCATCAGAGACCTCTGCATTCGGACCGCGTCACTGTGTGGTGCGCCATAAACGAGTAGGCATCATTGACCCTTACCTTTTTCAGGATAACCGTCTTGCCGTAACTGTGAACTCCGAACGGTACTTGACTATGATACAGGATTTTTTCAGCCGCCTCTTGAGGCAATGCGTTTTAAAGGATACATGGTTCCAACCGGATGGAGCCACTTCACACACAGCGTGGGTTACCATGAATTGTTTGAGGCAAATGTTTCCTGGACGGCTTATCTCCTTGAGGGGTGATGTGAACTGGCCGGCACGCT
The DNA here is from genome assembly GCA_963931995.1 of Phaonia tiefii. Classification (NCBI taxonomy): domain Eukaryota; kingdom Metazoa; phylum Arthropoda; class Insecta; order Diptera; family Muscidae; genus Phaonia; species Phaonia tiefii. Next base: position 50,033,412 of record OZ008371.1, read on the forward strand.
CAACAGATTTAGCCCCATTCGGTTTCTTAAATTGGGGTTACCTGAAGTCGAAGGTGTATATCAACCATCCCAAAACCTTGGAAGACCTAATTAACAATATTGAGGCTAAAATTGGCAGAATACTAGACGATATGCTTGTTAGAGTTCATGACACCTTCAGAAAACGTTTGCAACAGTATGTGGACAGCGAAGGTTGACATTTGACTGATACATTATTGAAAACCCTGTAATTTAAAAATTCTCTTACTGTACAATATAACTAAAATATAAAATATATTTTTCTAAGGTTCATAATTTTTTTTAATTACATTCACAAATAAGCAAATTCTCGCGCTCCACCCTGTATTTATATGGGACGTACAAAAATGGTCATGACGAAGTTGATAATTTTTCATTGCACAGTAGCTTCTGCCATAATATTGCCTACTACCGAATTCATTAAGATCGGTTGTGGTTTACGAGAGTTATCATGTCGATCAACCAGTCATCCGCCCAACTTTTGTATGGGAGTTTCCAGAATGGGTATGGCAAGGCCGCCCATTTTCCATAGGAGAGTGGTATTTGACAAAATATTGCTTAGTACAAAATGTCATACAGTTAGGTTCGAGCAACCAGACTGCCAAACAACTTTTTGTGTGGGAGGTACCAAAATGTCTTAATCGGCCATTGGCGTATGATGACATGAAGCCTTATACCTAATTTCATTAATATTGCAAGTGTTTCACACGATTTATCCGATTGACAACCCGGACGACCACCAAGCTTTAGTATGTGAGGTTCCAGAATGGGAGTGGCAATCTCGCCCATTTACAGATAATTAGCCAGTCTGTGAGTTGAAGATAATCACGTCTACCAGAAAAAAGTTTTAGATGTAAAATGATTTTATATTAACTGGGTTGATTTGTATGGGAGGTACCAGAAGGGGCGTGGACAAAATGTCCATTTTCACTCCCAACCTAAGTTTGGACAAACAATAGTCAGTGATAAAATGTCATTGTTATTGGTAAAAATTTAAGGCAGTTATCATGTTGACCAGCCAAACAGATGGACATCGTCGTGTCAATCGCCTTCAAATGTTCTAAAAGGAATTTAGTCCAAAGATATCTTAAAAGTTAATTTAGTCCAAAGAAGTCTAAAAATTAAGAAGTCTTAAACAAACTCGTTCTGTTGGGTTATTAAATTATGACTTTCTTATGTCAGTGGAACCCATATGGTGGTTTATGTAAAAATAAAAACCTGGCCCATCCTTAAAGGATTAAATTTCAATAAATTCTTTTTATATTTGAATCGATGTCTTTTAAATTTTTGTCGAATTTATTAAAGTCCTTTTGTGGTTTTTTGAATAGTTTGTAATGCGTTCTTAGTTTTAGCTTCTAATTCTTACCAATTATGGCTCGTTACATTGATGACAGTTACCAGTTTTAAGTAATAATGAATGCAAATCTATCAACCATTGATGGAATAAATGAATAGTATGTTTCATTTCATCCCTACATCTGGTTAGTATCTACAAAAGTTTGCAACAATGTCTTTAATGACTGTTCGATCAATTCAACCGACTGAGCCGTAGAATAGACATGGTACAACATTAAGCACTTAAGTGACTATAATGAAGACGACAATAGTACAAACAACTTTTGATTCTCTTTATCTTCTTAGCCCTACTTCTCTTTATTTACGTTCAATGTATTGTAAATAGATAATGATGATGTTATGCGGAATTGTTGATGAATGTATTGAACTCATAGTGGTGACAATTGTATCAACCAAAAGATGCGACAGAATTTATTGTGCTGCTCATGTGTCACGTTTTATTCCACCTTACTGCTACACCGCCATGAAGCAACGATAATCGATTTTCTGTGGTACGCAACGGTAGTAGACCATACGTCGAGATATGTGTCCTTTATTGGCCATCTTTAACAAATGTCAACCGAAGGTTGTCTAGTTAGTTGTAAGTACTACAGGTGAAGCATTAAGACATATTTGAATACACATGGAAAAATTAATCAAAGATAGATAAAGTGAATAAAAAAGTATTTTTTTATCTACTTATAGGTGGTATTTATATTAATTAATTAAAAGAATTTTCATTTAGCAAAAATGTGCGAAAAATTTTGCAGCATGTACGGTGATGCCAACAAAACCATTTCGTTACAAAACAGTTATATTTATTAACATGACGTGGAGCTTAAACACACCATGGAAACCTACGTGACAATATGTGTTGCATGATTACACCAAAAACTACAATATCATTGTTCTTCCAAACCAGTCCCGTATATGTATTTCTCCTAAATCTCGTTACCATATTATAAAAAAGACCCAACTCATAATATTTCGAAATCGAGGTATATACTGATTCGTGTTGAGTGCGTCCTGATATGCCTTGTACTCAAATCTCTTGCAGGTTAGAAGAAAACTGAGGAAGTTATAAGTTATAATTGTATTGTAAGTTATAGTTGTATTTTTATATTATGTCCAGTTTTAACACGTTTTATCCTTCTCGTGTACAATTAGCTTTTCATGAGTTGAGTCTTTTTTTACTATTAAGGAATCGATCTATTCCTTGTACATATTTCAGGGATTATACAAGGTGGCGCAAAAGTAATCCTCCTATCAGAAAATGCTATAAATTTTGCCATTGGCCCCTAATGTCAGTTCCGTTTTGACATTTGTGTAGTAAACACATGCGAAATACACGTTAGTAAACAATGTTACGCTACACTGCTCCAGAACGTGGAATATTGCTGACTATTTATTTGACCAATAATCGGTCGGTGACTTTGGCACAACGTGAATTTCGTCGCAGATTTCCTGGTCGTCCAACGCCTACTGGTGAAACACTGCGACGTTTAGCCGCTCGCCTCGAAGAGACTGGCACAACACGAGATACTGCCACGCGTGGCAGACCCCGGAGTAGCCGTTCTGCAGAGAATATTACTGCTGTAGCCGAGGATGTCATGGATGCGCCGTCGACCTCGACCAGACGACGTGCCACGCAAATGGCTATCAGTCGACGGTCTTTACAGCGATTTTGGTACAAGATTTGAAGATGTTCCCGTACAAAGTCCAGACGGTGCATAAGCTGTTAGCTGCTGACCGCCAGTCGCGTCTAACATACGCTCAAGCCATCCTTAATCACCACCAAGAGGAAGATGATTTTTCATCAAAAATAATCATGAGTGATGAGGCCCATTTCCATCATAGCGGGTACGTAAATAAGCAAAATTTACGTTTCTGGGGCACTGAAAATCCGCGTGTAACCCACGAAGAGCCATTACACCCGCTCAAAGTCACTGTGTGGTGAGCTGTTTTCGCTGGAGACGTCATCGGACCTTTTTTCTTCGAAGACGTCGCGGGCCAAACGGTTACTGTGAATGGTGAGCGCTACAGATCAACGAGTTCTTTTTTGCCGCAACTTGATGAATTGGGATTGGAAAACATGTGGTTCCAACAGGACGGTGCAACGGCCCACACTGCACGTGCCACAACCGATATGCTGAAGGATGCATTTCCCGGGCGCCTAATCTCCCGTTTTGGCGATTTGCACTGGCCAGCAAGATCGCCTGATTTGACCGCTCCAGACTTCTTTTTGTGGGGCTTTTTGAAGTCGCGGGTTTATGTCAACAAGCCTCAGACTCTTGCAGCTCTTAAAGACAATATCCGTCAAGAATGTGAGGACGTATCGCCGGAAGTTTTGGCCAAAGTGATGGAAAATGCCATAAAAAGGGCTCAAATGACAACCAACTGTGGCGGCGGCCATTTACATGACATCATATTCTCGACTTGATGTAAAAAAAACTAAAAGACCAAATACAAATAATCCACAAGAAGAATCAAAGTTTTTAATTTTTCTTTTACATTACAGCCAAAAAACATCGGAAGTTTACTTTTGCGCCACCTTGTATATTCACACACAGCGGACTCACTTTCAAACTAACAGGATAAAATTGATTAATTTTCTTAAGTAAACATTTGTGTGAGGTTATGAACATTAATTGCTTTCCGCAATGTTGCAGGCCATATGATTCTCATATTTCTTAGCAAAGAACTGTTTTCAAGGAAGGAAAGAAATCCCAGATCCCTATGAATGAATGACACACATTCATAGTTTCATAGATTGATACATGGTTTCAGTAAACACCATGTATGTGCGCATGGTGGCATCATTAATAGGAAAGTATATATATTTTATAGTCGGTAACGTTGCGTATAAGTATACAAATATCGCTCATACGCCTCGCAATAATACGAATTATAATTAATATGACTTACACATACCGTAGTCCAAAGAAATTATTAGGATATTTTAAATCCTTCAACAGAACATAGATTTTTTGATTGAAATCTTCCATTTTCTTTAAATTTATGATTTTTGAATTTGCCAATTAGGCTTGTACAATTTATCATTGAGCTTGATAAAATTTGTCCACTCATAAAACAGTAATTTTGCACAGTTTATAATTAATTTTCTTGATAGAATTTAATTTTCATATTCACAAATTACTCCTTCCTTTGAGTATGCAATTAATGATTTTTAGTGTAAACAGTTGCAAATACCACGATGTAAACAAATAATTCAAAGGAACAGAGAAAAAGGTCAATGAAAAACATTAAATATTACCGCAAATATATAATTTGTCGCCCACGATCCACGACTCAAACCCTAAGGATATCAGACGGGTTGTATCGAACTGAAAGTGTATCAAAAAGACCACGAGCACAAGGTCAAGAAAATCATTATTATAAAATCGCAAAGATAAATGCAATTATAATGGGAGATATAGAAACACGAGGCAGATAGCCCGTACGGTAAAAAAAATACACAGGAAGATGAATACAAGTGTGTATATTAATTAACGGTTATTCTTATATTTTATTAATAATTAACCTGTGATGGCAATCGAATAGGTACGACACGTCAACAATAACACTACGACTATTATAATAAATTAAATAATTAGAACGAATGCAGTGAACTGGGTTCTTAGGATCTGGAGCATCCAAAGCCTATTCTACATTTATCGTATTAGGAATATTTAAAATATTTTATATTGCATATTATTGCGCGTACCGAAAATAATGTGCCATCATATCTGGAACAATATAGTTTATTTGACTTAAGCTGACTTGATGAGCATATGCAAAATAACACATCCTGTTTCCAGGCTTCCAATGTAGTGCAAATATGTGCCTAATATCGGTAACACCATAACTATCAATGTACATAGTAACACTCGCAGCATATAGTTCTGCTGAATCGAAATTGCTCCAACAGTTTGTTCGCATGTGTAGTGTAGCACCACACGCATTCACACCTGTCCCAACTTAATATTGATAATAAATAATTCTGCAGTTGCACATCGCACTTAATACTTTATCGTAAATTCGTAAGCAGTTAGGAAACTAGTACAGCAATTTCTGTTGGGCCAACTAACTTAAACACACCCAAAGTCACCCATTGGGTGTGAGTTCCATTAAAAAGGGTTTTTGGAACGAAGTACCTTATCGCCAGTTGCGGGTTGGGGGCTAAATGAAAAAAAATTAAACAAACTTTTTTAACACTATTATGCTACGACCCAGTATTATCAACTATATTGGGTACCTTTGCTTTGGTTTGTGTCTAGACTAACATGTGTTGGAAAATTTCTTGTTTAATGGGAAGTTTTCTAGGTGGAGCCTGTAGACAATATTAAGCATACATGGAGCTAATTAATTATATGACAATTATGTCCAAATGAAAATTTAGAAAACTCTCAATACCATTTGCAATTGTATTTATTTTCAAAGCATTTCCTTCATATCTGGCAATATTGGTTTTCAAATATTTTATACAGTAAAAACAAAAATGGTTTCCCATTACATCCCATGAAGGAATTGGGGAGAGCTTCTCGCAACCAGTGAGCTGTGCGCTTTATAGTTTTATACTCGGTGGTGCAATGGTTGGTGTGCGCGCCTCTTGTACAGGAGATCCTGGGTTCGATTCCTGCTCCGACCACCTTAAAATTTCTTTCGACGACGGTCACCTCGCTTAGTGACGGCGATACTTTCGAGTACTTAGCCATGAAAAAGCTTCTCAAACTACCGTTCGGAACCGGTGTAAAACTGTAGGTCCCAATCAATTAGTGAGTTATATACAGTACAGGTTTATGAATTTGAATGTACTACGAGGCAATACCTATCGAATCTACATATAAACTATTTCAAAAACAGAATTGCCAGCAGTCAAATAAATTCAAAACAACTGAAAGCATTCCCATAGTTAATTACAATTGGCAAATGATTCCACAACCTGCATTTGCGCTGACTACTCAGCTGCAAAATCCATATTTTTCAATTGCCATTGCGAACAATGGTAATACTTTTGCATTTGCATTAGCTAAAGTAATGCAAATTAAATTCCAATGCAAATTATGAAACCCCATTTGTGGTATTTAGTATATGTGGCCTGGTCTACGGAAAGGGGGCTTAGGTGTCAAAAAATCAATTTTCACTTTTTGGTTGATTCGGATGGAAGATGAGATGCTTTTTCACGTGGTGAAAAGCAGAAAATCCTAACTTGCTTAGAAGTGTACTAAAAATGTAGAGAAAGAAGAGTAAAAATACGGCAAAATATAATTTATTGGTAATGAACAAAATACATTGAATTATAAGCTATACAGACATTTGGAAGAGCCGGGCAGTGGAAGAGCCATTAAATCGGCTATAGACTCGATGAATTTAACAGCTTTTTCGATGTCAGCCGGTTTAAATGACTTTGGATGTGTACTCGGTTTATTTGCCAGTTCGTGTTGGCGCACTGTTACACCCTGTGCGTGAAAATGACGTACTAAATTTTCGTAACGCTTCGTCGTAAAAGGAAAAACGAACGACAAACAGGCACTCTGTAGAAGGTAAATTGAATTCTATGCCTCATAACATCTGTATCCTGTCTCTGTCCATATTTCCTCCGCCCAGCAAGCTTTGCGTATACACTTTCTAGCTTTTCGTTACTCATAATTCCAGCTTCGATGTGACTTAGTATCACTAAATCAAGTTCATTTTTCGACATCTCTAAACAATTGTTCCGCGTACTCTCGATCATTTCCCGTGGTATCAGTGTATGGCATTCATTATTACAACAATCTTTTGACAGAAATTTTGTTACCAGCTCCTCCTCCTTTACATCAACAACATACAGGTCCATGTTAACAAAAGTTTGTTCGGTATCATCTTCTGCCTGAGATACACATAGTTCGTCTTCATCATCATCGCTCTCTTCATAGTTTTCATCATCGTTTTCATCATCCTTTTCATGGAAATTTTGTCCGTATACGGCACTGAACTCCTCATCAACACTCATGTTTCATTTCATGCGAAATGCGAAGACGACAATCAACAGAAACAGTAAACGTCACTTCTTCAGTGTTACTTTCTTAAATGTTCCACACTAGCAACTTACACGATGAACTATAATAATATTCCGACCAACAACAACACTTACTGGACCAACAACAACACTTACTGGACGTCCGGCGCGGAGAACAATTAACGAGATAATGAGAAACTGACGAAACGAGTTGCTTACTTTTAACAGCTTTTTCACAGAAAACTAGTTTTTGCACGTAAGCTCCCTTTTCGTAGACCAGTACCTCGTTTCTGTAGTTCTCGAATCGGAAAAGTTTTCACATTATGCATGAAACAAAAAATTCCATTGTTTCTCGATTTGTGAGTAAAAAGTGTTTCTGTATATCAATGCGAAAAGAGGCAACACTGATGACGTTTTTATTGCAATGTTCCAAGAAAGCTGTCAAGTAATACAAAATATAAATAAACAAAATAAGCTAGTGCGAAAAAGAACAACAAACAGAAGTTATTTTCAGAGATTTCCACTGCTTCTTACAATTTGTGTTGGAATTTAACCCTCCAAATTGTCTCTTGCAAATTCTAAATTAGTTGACATATATTCAACTATATTTTCTTTTTGATTTTTCTGTAATATTTAGGACAAATTAATTGAAATACATAAGAAAATGGTATAATTCTTGGCTTCTCAATTTAAAATACTAATTCTTAATTTCTTAAAAGCCTTTTTGTAGAAACAATATCAAAATCTCGCACCGTTTTAATTTGTGAGTATTTTTGACGTTTCAAATTTAAAATTTTTCGACTCCCTACTTTTTAGAAACACTTTTTCTCGCATTTTTCCAATAAGTATGAAAAAAAACAGTACCTGATAGAAAGTTTTCGCAAAGCAAACGTTGTAGAAACAGTCACATGTGAGAAGCGAGTTTTTGTACCGATTCGTAGCGTTTTTGTTTCAATTCACATGTTTCATGTGAAAACTTTTTCGATTCGAGTACTACAGAAACGAGGTACAGGTCGCATATATTGTACTTTTGAACTCAATAAAATGTGAATTTAGAAAAGCCAAAGTGAAAGAATTTTATAAAAAGAAAATTTTCTTAAATAAGTAATTTTTCTTAAAAAAAGTAAATTTTCTCCCTCTTTCTATTCATATTCTTAAACAAAGTAGCTTTTCTTTAAAAAAAAAAAAGTACCTTATCTTAAACAAGTACTTTTGCTAAAAAAGTAAATTTTCATACAAAACGTATATTTTCCTAAAAAAAACTAATTTTTTTTAAAATAGGTACCTTTTCTTAAAAAAGTAAATTTTCTTACAACAAACTGCCTATTCTTAAAAAACTAAATTTTTTGTGAAAGAATATAACATAAGTACCTACTCTTATAAATGTACCTATTCTTGAAAAAGGACCAATTCCAAAAAAAAAAAAATTCCCATTTCTTAAAAATCCTTTTCTTTAAAAAAATACCTTCTCTTAAAAAAATACCATTTCTTACAAAAATTCCTTTTCTTAAAAGTAGATTTTCTTAAAAATGTTTGAAAATAAGTCCACACATTTTCTTAAAAAAAAATACTTTTCCCTAAAATGAGTACCACCACTTTAAAAAGTACCTGTTCTTACAGAAAGTACTTCTTCTTAAAAATAATACCTGTTCTTAAAAAACACATTAGCTTTTAATAAAAGAATTACCTCTACTTAAAAACGGATCTGTTCGGGAAAATATTATACATATTCATACAAAAAGGACCTAAAAATATTCATATTAAAACAGATACATTCCATAAAAAAAAAATTTAGCATTTTATAAATAGTATATTTTCTTAAAGATCCATTTCAATTACAGCATTTTTCAACAGGCACCTTGGGCGTGTTGGAACTAACTAGTACACAATATATAGCGAAATAAACTTCGTTCCAACCGGGTGTCCTCTGACACCTCGTGTAATTTTTAAATTTTTTTGGCCACCCAAACTTCAGTTATCAGAATGAATGTGCTGAATTCTCCTTTATTCCACATCAGAGTTACATTCCGGAAAATTGTATATGATTCCCAACTCTATTAGGATATGTTATGTATTTGAAAGTTAATCTGACCAGCTACCAACTAATTGTCCATCCAACATATTTATGGGGGACACAAAAATTGTGGTGGTAAAGTTGTCCCTATGTAACTACACTACAGCTTATGACAAAATATTTCCCACTACGAAATTTCAATACGTTCGGTTGTAGTCTAAGGGAGATAACAGCTCTGTTCCCGTACGTACTGCAATTTACTAGTTTTACAACATCTACGACTTTTCCCAAAATAGCGTTCCCGTATGAAAAAATAGTGAAACGTTCTATGAATGTGTAAGCCAAAAAATATCAAACTTTCCAATGGAAGTTCCGCTTTACATTTGAGAACACTAGTATTGTCTGTTCCGGAAATATAAATAGCAACAGTACCTAAGTTCACTAAGATCGGTTGTAGATTAAGAGAGTTATCGTGTCGATCAACCGGTCATCCGCCCAACTTTTGTGTGCAAGGAACAAGAATGGGTGTGGCAAAACCACTTCTTTCCACAGCTGAGTGGCATTCGACTAAATATTGCTTAGCACCAAATTTCATAACAATTGATTTGGTTTTGCGGGAGCTATCTTGCCGAACAACCAGCCGGCAGAACAACTTTTGTATGGGAGGTAAAGCAATGGGCTAGAAAAATCAGCCATGTCTTAGTCGGTGCCTTGCGATTGATGACATGAAGCCTAAGACCTAATTTGATTAATATTTGAAGTGTTTCACACGAAGTATCGCATTGACAACCCGGATGACCACCAAATATGTTTATGGGAGTTACCAGAATGGGCATGGCAACTTCGCCAATTTTCTCTTGTTCAATAGACATTTACAGATTTTTAACCACTGTTTGAATTGAAACTAATCACATCTACCAGAAAAATAGTTTTAAAAGATGTATGATTTTGTAGTCAATAAGTCTATTTGTATGGGAGGTACTGGAAGGGACGTGGTCAAAACGCCCATTTTCAATCCAAAACTCAATATTGGCAAATAATAGTCACTGATAATATTTCATTGTGATCGGTAAAGGTTTACGACAGTTATCGTGCTGACCATCTAGCTAGCCAGACAGAGAGACGGGTATTGCTAAATCCCATAACAAATTTCGTCCAAAAATACTAAGGGTGTAATATGAATCCTTCAATGCTTTAATTTGTTTTCCGTATGAAATGATATATCCCGCCATCCCTATGGATGAGGGTATAACAACACCCTTTATAACAAACATTTCGATTTCGTTACAAGGTAATTATATTCATGACTCTCTTGTTTAAACTTTCAGTATCGCTCATAACATGTTCACAATATTGCTTCAAAATATTCACAGTTTTACAGTTCACGTTTCGAGACAGACAATGTCATATAGCCAGTCATTAATTTCGACAAGTAAACCATTTGCAATTGCATGACAAATTTCGCCTGCAATCAAAAAATGCTTTTAACATATTTCTCATAATATAAATTGATGTTTGTTTTTTTACAAACAATTAAAAAAAAAAACAACGGCCTATACCCTCTTTATTAAAAATGTGATGAAAACATTTCAATCGCTTTAAACTGAAAATTAACATTAAATGTAGCATTTTGCTATCCCCTTTCGTCCGTGTATAGAAGCAGACATGCAATATTTTTAAGAAATGAGATAAACGACAGTTAGTGCCAAAAAATATGACACAAAGATATATAAGATATACGCCCAACCGCGCTGCATACAACATACAAAACTACACATGCCACACACATTGCACCCGGAGAGTAGACAGACAATCAAGGTAGGAGATCAGTCACACTGTAGCTCTGGATGACTCCTTCCTATGTATCTTGTGTTCAACAAAATTCTTGTCAATACAAGGGAGACGTTATTGTTTATGTTTACGGCAGATTCCAGCTAAACAAATTCGTTCACTATTTCGAAGATATGACCTGTACCAATGTTCACACTGTACTCCAGACGAGTTGACGCTCCTATTTTGAAACCGTCAACTTTGTCTTGATCCTATTTTCTGCCGAACTTCTTGTACAGTCTGCCAACTGATGCCTATGATCAGCATACGCGAGCAGTATGTGGATTTTGCTGCTGATGTTTTAACTCTGTTAACTGCAGCTTAGCTCATTCTATTCTCGATTAAGATGTTTAATTATTCGTATAGAACGGCGGTGTTTGTCTGAGGCCTCGTCTGGCATCAAATAGTTGAGCTAGATTTTTACCAACCTTCATTGAGTATTTGGAGTTCTTAACTCTCATTCAGCAAAAGGTGTCCAAAACAGAAGTTATAGGTTTCGCTTTCTTGTTCTTGGAGTTACTACAGGATTTGAAATAATGCAAATATCTGATCAGGTGTGAATTTTTCAGGTGTAAAACGCACATTAATGTAGGAACAACCTTGTGCGTATTGGGTCAAATGCTTCCTTAAACCAGTGTCTGTCTACTCTCCGGGTGCATTGTGGACACAGGCTCTCCATAGAGCAATTTCCATAAATTTTAGTATTTGATTTGATGTTCGGGATTCTGGAATCATTTCTGATATTACCTTATCTGTGAACCTTACCTAGATGGTGCCGGAGTGGTTCATATTATAATTTTTTCTTCAAGCCAACACTCAGGGGACTCCCCCTATAAATGCAATGCATTCCGTTGGCGAAGGAAAATTAGGGTAGTGGAGTGTGGAAGGAGGGAGTAGTGTCTGTTGACATTTGCCTTGAATCTTTGTATACCACACTTGGTGGGAAATACAATAGCCGGAAGTAATGATAATTATAATAATTTTATCCAGTAACTTACACGGAACGGATAGGCTTCGTCACAACGATGAAAATGTTCGTCGCCCCAAACAACTTTTGTCATCGAGTGTCAGCTATCATACAGTTTCACTTCCGCTACGAAAATGTGTTCATCAAAGCTATGATTGATGATGGTATGGTACATTTGAAGCTACGTATCTTCTTCATTGCTGCTATAAATATGTTTCTTTGCTGCAATGAATTTGTTTCGTTGCAACGATGAATTTGTTTCGGTGCTACGATGAAACTGTTTCATTGCTGCTATTAATTTGCTTCATTGCTGCAATGAATGTGTTACATTGTTGCAACGAATTTGCTTCGATATTGCAATAAATTAGTTACATAGCTGCAATGATCTTGTTGATTTTGTTGCAATGCAGAATGAACGTTTTGTAGTGTGTTTGAAATTATTTATTTATTAATATCTAAATATTTCATTACACGGTGTTACAAAAAATAGATTTTTTTCTGTCCTATGAACCAAATGCACATATTCGGAAAGAGGGGAAAAAATAAAAATACACGTGTATCAGATTTTCCTAAATATTTTTTTTTTTCAAAATGGTTATCGTTTTTTTTTTAAGGTTTCAGTTCGTTCTGACGTGTACATGAAAATCGCCGATACACGTGTATTTTTATTTTTTATCCCCTTTCCGAAAAAGTAAATTTGGTTCATAGGACAGAATGTGTGTAACACGGTGTTAGGAGTAAATGGAATTATGTATTTTTCATAATAATTCTTTAATGATTTAGCCAACTTATTTGTTTCCTTAAATATTTACTTAATTTGCTAAACATGTAATATGCAATCCATGTTGAAACTCTCGCCTGGAAGAGGATTGTGGTATATGGGTGGTAGTGCGTTAATTCCAACAAATAAAAAAAATTACAGCAGACAGTTGTCCGAGGCCTTCGGCCACGGACTGTCCCTGCAGGCTGTGTCAGAGACACGGCCATTAAGTTTAACGTAGAATACACCATCCGATAAGACAGAAAACATATATAACAATAAATTCATTTGCTAATATTATTTATCATTTATTGTTATATATGTTTTCTGTCTTATCGGATGGCGTATTCTACGTTAAACTTAATGGCCGTGTCTCTGACACAGCCTGCAGGGACAGTCCGTGGCCGAAGGCCTCGGATAACTGTCTGCTGTAATTTTTATATTTACCAACGGCATTTGATTCAAGTCCGTTTAAAAAAAGTATATTATGTTAAACTTTTTTAAACTTAATTTAATTTATGTATTTTAATTAATATTTTTATTGAAATAAGTTCTGCGAATGTTGAGAGGGCCGCCCTAATATTAAAAAAGGTTTACCTTATCGAGTCTTCGCATTAGCATTCGAGCGTTGTGTGAAAGCTTTACGCTTTACAATTCAAAATTAATGTTACAACAGCTTTATTGAAGCTTTCGCAAAAAAGCTTTATTATGTTAGCTTACTGTTTGTTTCACTTTTTACTAGATACATGTTGCCAATCAACATTAGCTTGCTGTTCGTTTCACTTTTTACTAGATACATGTTCCTAAGCAATGTTGAGCAACCAAAAACACTCAACCAAACACCACACATATGTTTGAGTGTATGTGTTTAAACAATTTTCATTTGAGAAATTAAAATACTAGAAATATATCAACCAATATGAAATGTATATCAAACGAAAGATAACATCTTCATTTACCTACAAAAAAAAATTTAAAAAAATTAATCTAGCCGTTTCATCAAATTCAATGAAATAAAGATTACAACAATAAAAACCTGACATGACTCCTCATACCGTAAGGTAAGACGTATTCTACGTCAAAATCACATGAGGTGTCAGGGAACACCCGGTTGGAACGAAGTTCCTTTCACTATATACTATGTACTAGTTAGTTCCTAAGGCGCCCGTTGAAAAATACTATAATTAAAATAGATCTTTAAGAAAGGGTACTTTTCGTAAAATGATAAACTTATTTTAAAATATTTTGTTTAAAAAATTATTTTTTTCAAAAAAAAAAAAGGATATTTTTGGATGCTTTTTGTAAGAATATGTATTATATTTTCCCGAAAAGGTCCTTGTTTAAAAAAGGTACTTCTTTCATTAACAGCTAATGTGTTTTTTTAAGGTAAAGATATATTTTTAAGAAGAAGTACTTCCTGGAAGAAAAAGCCATAAGAGTATGCATTTTTTACTAATAAGTATTTTTTTTAAGAACAAGTACTTTTTAAACAAGTGGTACTCTTTTTAGGAAAAGGTTATTTTTTAAGAAAATGTACTTAATTTCAGAAAGGCTGCTTATCTCAAGAACAGAAAAGGTATTATTTTATTTTTACTTTTAAGAAAATGCATTTTTGTAAGAAAAGTTATTTTTTTAAGTGAATGTATTTTTTGAAGAAAAGGCCTTTTTTTGAAGTGGAAATTGTTTTTCGAATTGTTATTTTTCAAAGAATAGGTACATTTTTAAGAGTAGGTACTTATCACAAGAAAAGTTATTTTGTTTCACAAAAAGGTACTCTTTACAGAAAAGGTAGTTTTAAGAAAAGGCAATTTGTTGTAAGAAAATTTACTTTTTCATTTATTTCCTTATTTACAAAAATTTACTTTTCTAAGAGAAGGTACTTTTTGTAAGAAAATGTACTTCTTTTAAGCAAATGTGCTTCCTTAAAATAAGGTAGTTTTTTAAGAAAGTTACTTTGTTTAAGAATATGATTAGGGATTTTTTTGAGAAAATTAAATTTTTTTATGAAAAGGCACTTATGTAAGGAAGAGTTTCTTCTTTTAAACTTCTTTCACTTTGGCTCCTCTAAATTTACTTTTTATTGGGTTCAAAACTACAATGTATACAGGGTGGCGCCGAATGAGCTTTCTGGTTTAAATGGTTTGTAACTTTTTTATATATCCGATTATTATATTTTTTTATTTTTTAAAAACAGTATATTATTGGGGAATTTTTTGCAATTAGCTTTGAAAAATGATATCCTGTAAGTGGTGTCCATTTTCTGCTGCGCACATACGTGCTCTTTTTAGCATATTTTCCATAACTTTACGCAGAATTTCGGGTGTAATGGCCATGATTTCATTTCGAATGTTGGTTTTTAAAGGGTCCGCCATCTAACGTTTTTTTTGCAACTAGTGCTTATTTCGTGAATGGTAACACTTAGCTCATGTCTGATTTGACAGATAATTAGTTTTGTCCTTCCGCTGAACGAATATGGTCCAATTACAAAACAAAGTCCAATTGGTTCGGGAGTTGAAGCCAACTGACCATCCAATGCGTTTTTGCTTCGCTAAGTGGGTCTGCAATCGACTTACAGAAGATGCCGATTTTGCCAAAAACAATCATCTTTTCAGGGGAAGCTCATTTTGATCTTGGCGGGTATGTAACCAAGCAAAATTGTCGCAGTTGGGGCACAGAAAACCCGTATGCATACATTGAAAAGCAGATGCACCCAAAACGAGTCACTGTTTGCAGCGGATTTTGGTCCAGGGGCATAATTGGGCCATTTGTCTTCGAAAATGAGCAAGGAGTGGCCGTTACAGTCAATAGCGATCGTTATCGGGTCATTTTGAACGAATTTTTGTTCACAAAAACTGAAGAGGAGGATATTGGCAACATTTGGTTTCAACAGGACGGCGCTACGTGCCACACGGCCGAAGCTACACTCGATGTTTTGCGCCTTGTTTTTGAAGATCGCATTATCAGCCGCAGAGCTGATGTCATTTGGCCACTTCGGAGCTGCGATTTGACACCGTTGGACTATTATTTGCGGGGTGCCCTCAAAGGTAGGTGTTACGCCGACAAGCCAGTGACAATTGACGCTTTAAAGGGCAATATTCGTGAAGCCATTGGTGAAATACAGCTGCACACAATCGATAATGTGCTTAAAAATTGGACCGATCGTGTAGGCTACTGCATGGCCAGCCGAGGCAGCCATTTGAATGAAATTATTTTCCATTATTAACCGGAAGGATTGGACTTTCAAATAAAAAAAGGAATTTGAGAAAATATTGAGTAGTTTTTGTTATAGCATTTTCAAAAAAAAAAAAGTTATTTGGCGGACCCCTTAGTTGGAGAATGGTTCTTGATTTGTTAACGTACACTCTTTCTTTCAAATATCCCCAAAGTAAACTGTCAGGAGCTGATAAATCTGGTGAATGTGGAGGCCAGTTTAAATCGCTTGTGTGCGAGATAATGCGTTCGCCGAATGTGTCCCTTAGCAAAGCCATTGAGGCACGTGCAGTATGTGCTGTGGCTTCATCTTGTTGAAACCACAAGTTTGGATGGTTCTCCACAGCTGGCCTAATAAAATTTCCCAACATCGTCCGATATGCAGCACGGTTGATAGAGATTGAGACACCACTTTCATTTTCAAAAAAATATGGGCCAATTATCCTTTCGGAGGTTACACCGCGCCAAACAGTACACTTAAGTGGGCGTAATTATTGCTGATGCACTGCTCTTGGTTTTTCCGTAGCCCAAATCCTGCAGTTTAGCTTGTTGACATTACCCATTTAACAGGAAATGGCTTAATCGGTTATTCCCAAATTGTGAATAAAGTGTGGATTTTCCTCCGGTTTTTAATTCAATTATTTGTGCACGTCGTTCGATCGTGTAATGATTCATAATTAATTCCCCAAGTCTTCTTCACAAATTTCTGAAAAAAAAAATTAAAATATAATAATTAAAAAAGTTATAAAGAATTCAAACCATATAGCTCATGCGGCGCCACCCTGTACTAAAAATTGGTTACAGGCTCCACCTAGAAAACTTCCCATTAAACAACAAATTTCCCAACATATGTTAGTCTAGACATAAACCAAAGCAAAAATTACCAATGTGGTTGGTAATAGTGTTAAAATAAGTTGATAATAGTGTTAAAATAAGTTATGTAATTTTGTTTCATTTAGCCCTCAGTCCGCAACGTGCGATAAGAAACTTCGTTCCAAAAACAAATGTGTGGTATAATAAATAAGCTTCCGCTTCATATAATATGTGGATATTTATGTATACACCATATGAACATAAGCCTCTACGTATGAATAATGAATTTTGTCATATTTCAGCTTTTATCTAGCACTTAGGTTAAGATTTGTGTTTTGGAGTGTTCGGACACATATAGTGAAATTTTATGGCGAACATTTTTGGAGAACATTTTGACCACGCCTCCCGTCATTTTGGAGCAGTTTTTTGCGAGTTTTCACAAAAAAAATTAAATGTGATGGTTATGTGTGACAGTTACAGGGTTAATTTGTTCCACAAAAATGTTTAATTGAATCTTTTCTTTAAAACTTTTAAACATATTTTGTACGTCAGAAGTAAGGAACAGACAATTTTGAATGCCGATATGTTGCAGGAAAATTCCGAGCGGCGGAGTCTTTGACCCGCCCTAAACAAATTCTGATCAGATCTGGCAAAACGCTGATACACGTATATTTTTTTGTAGACCTTTCTACCAGAATCCGTTGAAAAAATCTAATTTTGTTTCACAGTGTTACTTAGCTAACACATCAGAAATTTAATTAAATCATTCCGGCGGAGACCTACTACTACTACTGCCGATTGTTGGCACGGAACTGATTTCAAGTGTTTACTTGACCCACCACTAATGCTGACCATTTTGCCTTGCTGATCTTTGTTGATCTCTGCGGACTCGCAGTTTTCTCTGTTCTCTATGCATTGCCCTCTTTATAATGATATTGAAGGCATCACACAATGAATCGTTTGTGTTTCAATTTGATCAGTGACGTTGTTCTAAATTTTCAATTGAAATTATTCTCATCGCAGTATGATGAATGACACATTTTAAAATATGGTTTTAAGAAAAGCCTGGCTGAAACTGTTTGTTTTCTACCTATTGCCTTAATTTCTAAATATTTGGATCTGGTACGCAAAATGTCTCCAATAAATTATTGAAAACACTGTATCTTCAACATAGCATCACTACCATCATCACCTGTTTGGAAATCCATGATATTGTGTTTGGCCATAATATTCGCATGGCATGGCGCTCGTTCACTAAATGTGGATAATGGGTGACTGCGGTTAAGTCTACCTTCAACCCAATTGAATCCTTCAAACAATGCACAACTCAAAAATGAATACAAATATTCGTTTATATGTTCCGTATAGCTGATGGGGCAGCATGTATGGCTATCGATAATGGTAGAGTTGAGTTCCTTGTGGTTGCGAGGTGTGACGGGGTTAAGTTGCATGCAACTGACATCGAGGCATTAATTTAAGATTAAAATATGCATAAAATTATGTGCAACTTGTAATTTGCAAGTGCTCACATTGTGCTGAAATTATATAAGGAGGCGTAATAGTTACACTGGAATTATTGTTTAAATAATAGCATTTATGAAAATCGTTGTTAAGCAGAAGCAGCCAGTAATTTTTAACTACAAATATGTGATTAAGAATACGAATAACAAAGGAAAAGATGTAAATTTCGTAGAATTCTTAACAAAAAAAATACACAATCCTATACAAACTACGATTGCTGTACTATGTATCGGGTGTTTTTTTAAGGGGTATAGAACTTCGAATTGAAATAAAACACAAGAAAATCGTTTTAATGTCCATCAATTTGGCTTTATTGGAAGGATAATTTTATGCCATTAATGTTTAAATATGATTTCGGGCATGTGGCCGCCGCGGCTGGCTCGAATAAAGCCAATTCTACACGTCCAATTTTCAACCACTTTTTCGAGCATATGGGGCCGTATGTCGGCAATAACGCCACGAATGTTGGCTTCCAATTCCCCTAACGTTTCTGGTTTGTTGGCGTCGACGAGCGACTTCACATATCCCCAAAGAAAATAATCCAATGGTGTCAAATCACACGATCTTGGTGGCCAATTGACAGGTCCATTCCGCGAAATTATGCGTTCATCGAATGTTTCCTTCAATAAATCGATTGTGACGTGCGCTGTGTGGCATGTAGCGTCGTCTTGTTGGAACCAAAACTCATCCACATTCATGCCATCCAATTCGGGAACAAAATAGTCGGTTATCATGGCTCTATACCGGTCTCCATTAACGGTAACTGCCTCTCCAGCATTATTTCGGAAGAAGTATGGCCCAATGACTCCACCAGCCCATAGAGCACACCAAACAGTCAGTTTTTGTGGATGTAATGGCGTCTCAAGGGTCTCATGTGGATTCTCTTCACTCCAAATGCGGCAATTTTGCTTGTTGACGTAGCCATTCAACCAAAAATGAGCCTCATCACTGAACAAAATTTTGCGATGAAAATGGACGGAGCTTGCGGTAAACTTCGCGAACTGAACCATTATTTTCGAAATAAATTTGCACGATTTGCAAGCGTTGTTCTTTTGTCAACCTGTTCATGATGAAATGGCAAACCAAACTGAACATAAATGACATTACAGTTGCCAGATTTGACCACAAAATGCCAGTTTTATCTCTATTCGAAAAACAAACCTCTAAAAAAAACACCCGATACATTAGGGAGTCACATCAATAAAAATTTTGTTTTACTCAAGCTTTATTTGAAAGCTTATAGGGTAAAGTATTTTTGAGAATGGGGTATTCCGGGCGTTTTTTCAATTTTACTTAAAACTCGGTCAATAACCACGATTTTCTTCGTTTGTAAGTCATCATTTTTGAAGCTAAACGTCCAATTTTTTATTGTATATGTACAAACCACCAGTTTTGCCAATGATTTTCCTCAATAAGATACCATGTATTAAATTTTTTCCTTCAATTTTGGGTAAATTTTGTAAATAACGCTTTATATCTTTTAACACTCCTATGAACATTTAAGAAACTAATGATGCACTTTAAAAGACGTATAAATTCCAAAATTTTGAATTTGCGTTTACTGTTGCAGAGTTATACCATTGTAAAACCTTTTACCCATTGCACAATAGGTCAAATGGCCAGTATTACCGTGCTAAACCCAAGTTTTAGAAATAAGCTTTTGAAGTTTTTTTGGTTTCCATCACGTTAGAAATACTCCAAACCATTACGACCTGATTTTTTTTGTGTGGAATAATAAATTTTGGCTGGCAACACTCTGCCAAAGTCATTTTATTGCAGCGTGCCTTATATTTGATCGCGCAGTTGGCTTTGTTTAAAATGCTATTTGTGGGCATTAAGCGAAAAATTAAAAGAAAGTAAACAATGGAAAACAGCAAAATAAGTGAGTATTAATGATTTCATTCAAAAAACGGAAAATGATTTGTGTTTTACATGGAAAAAATCTTGCTTTTTAACATAACCTAAAAAATGTTACGTTTCTTGAAAGTAAGCAGACTTCTAAAGCTTCGGCAAAATTTGGCAATGTAAGAGTAAAAAGAAATGAATAAATGAGAGCAATAAGAGTTCATTTCTTTTTATTTTAAACTGCGCAAAACTGCGCGGAAAAAAGGAATTGTTTGAAGTTTGGCAGAAGGAAAGCACGAAAGAAGAGAAGCATGACGCGATTGTAAAATACGTGTTGAAAAAAATTGGTGATGCTAAAATTACGAACTATGAGGATGCGGTTAGAGAAAAGGTACGCCATTTTTGTAAATATCTGGCAACAAAATGGGTGAAATGTGGCAGAAAAGCAGACAAAATTCGCGATGATCCCTGGCTTGAATCCGAATTGATCTTTGCTCTACAAACACTGTCAGCCAATGCAAGTACCACAGCAGCTGGTCGTCCAAAACTATGTTTTATCGAGAAATCGGAATATGGGAAAAAAAGGGCACCAGCAGAGCTTGCAACTCAAACAAATTTCGAAACAAATTTATTAGTTCGTGCAGCAGTTACATCGGCTCGGAGACAAGGGGATGCAGACTTGGTTACTGTCCTTACAGAAACTTTTCAAAGCCCAACAAGACCGGCAAAAATGAGGAAATTGTGCACAGTAAAGCAGAAAAAACCAATCTTACTTTCTGCGGATGAAGCATTAGCTTTCATTCTTGAAAATAATTTTACCAAAGATCAATACAACGTTATCCGTGGTGAAAGTAAATTGAGAAACTGTGATATATATCCTCATTACAACACAGTTGCAACCGCAAAATTGAAATGCCGGCCAGATGATGTAAGCATAAGTGAAACAGTAGCGAAGGTTTCTTTGAAGTCGCTTCTATCACACACAGCTCAAAGAATTGTGCATATGCAAAAGGAGGTTTTGAATCTATTTTGGAAACAGACAACACTAATTATTTGACGTCCGAGCTGATATTGAGATACGGGTTTGACAGTAGCACTGGGCGCAAGCGCAATTCAAACAATCATTCCAAGAGCCTTGTACATCGCAAACTTCCTATTCGTCGCTTTTGGCGACAACAATGGCACGGTTGAGACTTGTGCTGTCGTCTGGAAAGATTGTTTGGAACAATCGTACACCCCAATCTATAAGGTTTTGTCGGCCTATTAAATTAGAATTTGTTAAGGAAACGACAGAGTCAGTTTTGAAAGAAGATTCTGATTTAAAACATGAAATCGGTGCTTTGGAAAATTTACTCATAGAAATTGGAGAGCGCAAAACAATTGAGATATCATTTAAACTTTGCTTAACACTTATTGATGGAAAGGTGCTTAGTATTTTGACTCGAACTAAATCGAATCAAGCTTGCCCGATTTGTGGTGCTACTCCCAAAGATTTCCTGAATACTTATGACTACTCTTCTCAGAAATTTCGTGCAAAGGAATCAAATTTGAAATATGGGATAAGCCCTCTACATTGCTGGATCCGGTTCTTGGAATTTATTTTACATTTAGGCTACAAGTGCATTGTTCAAAAATGGCAAATACGAACTGAAGGCGATAAGCTAGCTGTTTCGAAAAGAAAAATAAGCATTCAAGACGCTTTCTGGAACAACTCGGTCTCCGAGTAGATATGCCCAAAGTTGGTGGTTTTGACAGCACAAATGACGGGAACACGGCGCGTCGGTCTTTTACTGACCATTAGTATTTCGCTTAAAAATTATACTGATATGTTTGCCGTCCCAGGTTCCAATAAACTCAAACAAATTCCAAGCATATTGTTTTGAAACAGCTGCAATTTTCCAAAAAAGATATCCTTGGTTGCCAATGACAGCTACGGTACATAAGGTTCTGATACATTCAAAGGACATAATCGAAAATACAGTCCTACCAATGGGTTCCTTCGGAGAAACTGCTGCAGAATCACGTCATAAAGTCTACAAAGCAGACAGATTGCATCATGCTCGAAAAAACAGCCGCAATAACAATCTTGCGGATGTTTTCAATAGAGCTCTGGATACATCCGATCCACTTATATCTTCGAAACATTTACACAGGCGTATTCAGGAACGAAAACTTTCACAATTTCCACTTGAAGCAATAGAACTGTTAAGCGTTGAAAGCACGATCGGGGACAGTGATGTATGTAGACAGTGAAATCGAAGAAAATATGCTTTTACCAGAAGAATCTGCGAGAATTTTGCAGAATTTATGTTTAGATAACCAATTGAACTAAACATATTCTTTGAAATGAATCCACGATTAACGATGAATAAAGTTTATTTTTTTAACTAATTTTTGACGTGACAACGTCTTAAATTAGGTTGCGGCTGGGAGTCACTTATGAAAAAGTGTAACGCCCGGTAACGTTACGATGAGTCACCGAACGAGAGAGAGGCCCGCCGAATGCCTTGCGTCTCTCTCCCACTCAATAAATAATTCTGTGTGTGCGGATGTGTGTGTTTACTTGTGTGCCAGAAACGATTTGCTTTGCTGGCTTCTAGTGGCTGTTGGTCGGTGGTGTGAGTGTTTTTGTTTTTTGGCACATCATATATATGACGACTGAGCAAGTATGTATGTGCGTGTGTATGAATATTGATTTAGATCAGTCTGCATTGGATAAGGTATTATTTTTTGTTTTTTTTTGTTTTTTGTTTTTTGGCTTTATGATATGTGTAGTGTATGTTTGTGTGTAGAAATTTTCATATGAATTAGGTAGCCAAAACGAAACAGAGAGCTGCGGTCGGCTTTAAAAACGATATGCGAATATGATGAATTGAAATACTTTTTGGTTAGTAAATTATTTTCTTTTGTTTTTAATAAAAGAAATGTTTATTTTTTATAATAAAAGAAATGTTTATATTTTATAATAAAGGATATGTTTATTGTTTATAATGTCACATTTGATAATGTGTTCATAGAAATCGCACAGGTACCTAGATGGTGTTGAAATTACTTCTATTTTCCTAAACCATAAGTTTCAATAAATGTTAAAACATCGCCCGTGAGTTCTAACACTCATTGGTTTTTTTTTTTATTTTACAAATTTTAATTAATTTCAAATTTATTTAGCAAAAATTTGAACCTTCGATCTGAATAAATGTTTTGATTTTCGAATTGATTCTTTAAAATTACAAATATTAAGAAAAAGTGGCAGATATAAGAAAACTTGATTTAAACTGTGTTGAGCAAGAATTTTAACATCTAATCAATATGAAAATCAAATCAATCTAAACAAAATATATTTCTATAGTTAAAATTTGTGCAATTCTTATTTTCATTCAATTCCTTGTTCCTATTGTGCAATTTAATTATATTCATATCAATAAATATTCTACCGAGAAAAAGACGTTGTCACGTAAAATCTTCGCCCGTAAAACCGACTTTACAGGCAACAATTTTTTTCTTTAATTTTAGACCTCAGAAGGGTTAATGGTCGTTAGTGGGTTAATTTCTCTTTTAGTTATGTTCGACTTATATATTATATTAAGTTTCCTGCGCTTTCGGATTAAGTTAATGCAATATTTTGGCTTCAATTAATTTCGCACGGCAAAATTGGTCATTTTACCTATGGTGCATTGTATGAAACTACTAATATTATATAAAATTTAAAATAAAATGGGTAAATTCCAAGCAATTTTGTAAAGAAAATTTTGAATTTGCAGTTACTGTTCCAGAGTTATGGCACTTTAAAACTCTTTACCCATTGTCTGAACCTAATAATATAATAAACTGTTTGTCGCTATTCATCGGATTTGTTTAAACATTGTATTATTGAAAAAATCTACATGCGCTAAGTAACGACAAAGAATTGCACGTAACTAAAAATGGCAGGAAACATATACGTATATGATTCCTGGCAAACATATATATGTTTCCTGCAATATGTTGCTGAAAATAAGCAGGTCGTCGTCGCCACAGAGTACTGAATAGTATAGAGAACTCATGGAAAGGATGGGATGACTCAAAAGCACTGGCGACATCTGGCGAATGATTCACAACGTATTACTAATAACATTGCCTATATTCTATAAAGAGAATAAGATTCGTTTATTCTCTCTTACTCAGACTCTCTACATGAGTGCGGAAAAAGAGTACATAAGTTCTCTATACTATTCACAACTTTTTGACGTCGCTTTGTTTTTGACAAAACAAAAACAATTATTTCAGAGAGCTAAATATTGTTTTTTATTCAGTTGTATTCCAGCATTAATCGGGATTACTGCAGGTGGGGGGTTTGTAGGCTGTCTGACCTCCTAGAGTAACAACAGGTCAGTCTCTTTTACTCAGACTCTCTACATGAGAGCGGAAAAAGAGTACATAAGTTCTCTATACTATTCAAAACTTTTTGACGTCGCTCTGGTTTTGACAAAGCAAAAACAATTACTTCAGTTAGCTAAATATTGCGTTTAATTCACTTGTATTACAGCATTAAGCGGGATTACTGCAGGTGGCGGGTTTGTAGGCTGTATGGACCTCCTAGAGCAACAATGGCACAATGTTCAATTGGTAATTATGGTAGTTGAAATACAGATAGAAGAACGAGGATTTGTCTAAATTTAAACTTCTACAAAACAGATTTTAGAAAATCGTGAATTTTCTTGAAAGTGTTAATAAAAACGTTAGGCACTTCAAATATGTCACCCAAAAAAAATTTATTTATACCAAATTAATGACTAAGTCATCATATAAATGAACAATATATCTTTAGTGATTTGCTGATTAGACATAACATTTAATAGAGTTTTAAAAATGCCTTAAATAACTGTTACGGATTTCTCTTGCAAGTCTTCAAATCTCCTCGCATGCCTTTCTTTTCGCCGATTAATTATTTCTTTAAAGTATTTTATTGGCCAAATCAATTTTACGGAACGTTATTAAAGTCCATCAAAATTTTGTTGAAACAGTTATTGCAAATTTGAGTTTTTTTTTATATAGGCGCATTACAAAGCAGCAAGTGATTTACAGTCATTTTAGCACTTATCATTCCAGCGGATGCAAACGGCCAGTGGACCATCTTGAATGCTAACAGCGGGAGAGCACTGCACGTTGCGTGAGTAAGTGAAAAAGTAATAAATATTGCATTTTATTAGTTTTGAGAACAATTTGACATGCAAATTACCCTGTGTTGGCCATCATGCATCCACATAAAATTTCATGGAAATGTCCGTCATTGTGAAAAAGAATTCTACGTCATTTAAATATACTAAATTCTCTTTCATTGTCCTCCACACATATGCTCCCATCATCATCGAAAGCGTTTTTTTTTTTTATTATGGGATTCGAATCGAAGCGGCTTCCATTTTCTGTTATTCTGCATTGATTTCGGAAGAAAAGGAGTCGATAGTAAGAGCACCATATAATAACAATTACGATTTAAACTACATTAAAATTGGATCTAAAATTGCACTAAAGTGAATCGTGAATTTGTGATATTTATTGCGGCATGAGAATGGTCTGCATAACAATATAACCAAGTAGCGTTTTCACGCTATTATCATTAAAGAAATTCAAATGCATCTGAATTTAGGTAAGAAACAAATTTACATAGGCACAATGAAAGCGATAGAAATCTTCAAGACCATTAGAATATCACAGGGCAGTACAAACGTTGCCTCAACATTTAATAGAATAAATACATATCAAACTTCTACATAAACTGCAGCCGGGTGAACCGTCTTAAACATACCCACACACAAACGACCTTATTGTGAAATTCCCAGGGAACGAATCACAAATGAACGCTAATATAGGCTGACGGCACGTTCTTGGTACATTTTCACTTAGAGTTAAAAATAAAAAGAAGTGCTTCCTAAATCACATGTTCAACTGGCAAATTTTGTAAACAACGATAGCAAAAATAAAGAAACAATTAATTAGCATTTCTAATGCAGGTTGAATGAAATAAATCAATTGATTTAAATTGAGTTTTCCCAGCCCACTTGGGGTTCAGTTTACGGGAATACATTGAGTTTCCATACAGATTTTATAGTGCAAAATATATTAGGAAACACGCTTTGCCTGAATCTCGTTAGTGGGGCGGCACACAAAAAATGTAAAACAATCCGAAAAAAGTGAGGTCGGAACTACAGGTGGGCGCACTAGGGTGTCCCATCAGTAAAAATAAGGTTTTGCTCAAGCTTTATTTGAAAGCTTATAGGATAAAGTATTTTTGAAATTTTTTCAGATTTTTCGGAAGAGGCTTAGAGGTCGCGCAAGACGAATTTACCCAAAAAAAATCTAGTATTCCGGACGTTTCTTGAATTTTACTTAAAACTCGGTCAATGAGCATGATTTTCTTAGTTAGTAAGCCAACATTTTTGTAGCTATTGAATGTTGAAGCTTTTATTGTATATGCATAGACCACCAGTTTTGGCAATGATTTTGCTCAGTAAGGTACCATGTATTACAATTTTTCCTAAATTTTGCATAAATTTTGTAAATGTCGCTTTATAGCTTTTAAAATTACTACGAAAATTTAAAATACTAATGATGCATTTCGAAAGATGGATAGATTCCAAGCAATTTTGAGGGGGGAAATGTGTAATTTGCACGTGCTCTTTCACAGATATACTATTTTAAAGCTTTATACCCATTGACTGAAAGTAATAATCTAATAAACAGTTTTTGCATCGCATTTGCTTCAAGTTTGTTTGAAAATTTAAAATAGTAATGAAGCACTTTAAAATACAAATAAATTCCAAGCAATTTTGTAACAAAAAATGTAGAATTTGTAGCTACTGTTCTAGAGTTATACCATTTTAAAGCTTTTACCCATTGTGTGAAACTAATAACATTATAAACTGTTTGGCATTTTTGCATCGGATTTGCTGTAAACATTGCATTAATGAAAAATCTACATGCGCGAAGTAACGACAATGAATTATACGTAGCAAAATCGGCCCGGCAACATATTGCAGGAACCATATATATGTTTGCAAGCATTGTATTTGCAAATGTAGATTTGTTTGTTTAAAACTGTTGAAAAAACCCCTGACAGACAACAAAGGAACAAACACGCATCAGATTTTCAATTCATGAACACAATGCCTGCAAACATATATATGGTTCCTGCAATATGTTGCTGGGCCCGTGTTGTCGTTACTTTGCGTATGTAATTTTTTTCACTAAAGCAATGTTTAAAGCAAATCCGATGCAAAAACAGCAAACATTATTAGTTACATATAATGGGTAAAAGATTTAAAATGGCATAAGTGTGTGACTGTGAAATATGACATGTGGTTTCAAAAAGACAGTGCCACATACCATATATCCTAAGAACAATGCAATTACATTCCAACATTGCGCGCATTTTGGTGGTCCCTTTATATTCCTGGGTTAAATTATTGTATCTGCTCACCCGTAATGATACTCCCTGGTCCGTAAGTAGGTAGTATCTTATAGTAGGCACCCTCCTGGTGGCAAGAGCTGGAAAAGTGCAGATAAGATGTTCAATGGATACTTCCTTGTCGTCATCGTTACAGCGTCTACAGTGACATCTCACCTTAACTCTTGTCGAATGACTACCAAAGAGGCAGAGTTCCGTCACAACTGATTTTTTTTTTGTTTGGATGAAAACATAACGTGTTTGAAACTTGTTACTTGTGCCTAAAAACATTGCGTTTGCTATTCAATATAACATGTTCGAGACACAATGATTAATAAGTTACAATATATGTTTTTGAGACTCAAGTAAGGCATTATTATTGAAAACCGCTAAAAAACAAATACGAGACAGACAACAAAGAAACAAAAACGCAGCAGATCTTCAATTCATGAAAACAGTGGTTGCAAACATGTACATGTTTCCTGCAATATGTTGCTGGTGCCGATATTTTTCAACGTGCAGTCAGTATATGTTTGTTATGACTTATAGAGATTATGTTTTTAATGACATCACGTAGAGGACAGCTCCGAAGTGAATAAATTCGTGCAGTACGTCGAAGTTATAACCGTTATCAATGCTTGCGTTTTGTACTAACAGACTGAGAACTCCGACTACTGAATTTAGCTTTGTTAGCATTTAGCACAGTAACTTCAAGTAATTTCCGCATGTGAATTGTATCAGTCATCATCATGGGAATTGGCTGAAGATGGTTTAATTGGCTGCAGATTGTTTTCTTATTACTATCTCCACTAAGGTGTTATTATAAACGGCCACCTCTCCTAAGTCCACACATGGTATCACATAGTTCGGTAAGATGTTTACCAATCTTCAATGAAGACCAAAGATGTTGGCCAGTAACGTTTTGGAGATGTGTGTCGGCTTAGCAAGGATACCGCGCCCAGATATAGCTTCTTAATATGTTTTTTCGGTATCGCTAAATCGGAAGTAATGAATTAGGGCAACAACAATTGCTTTCGAAGTGTTCCTTTCGCACTTTGTCCCACTTCACACCATGTTCGTCCGTTAATTTTTTGTTGGTCTCCTCTGTTAGTTAGCACTTCGGTAACCCGTGAGTTGAAAATGTGGTAATTGGTAGAAACATTGAATGCCGCCTTTTATAGCCTTGCAACTAGCCACACGTTCGACTGCGGTATACGCGACACTCTTATGAAGATGATCTCGTGTGGTGTGTGTGTGGCAAAATCTATATAAAGATCAAAGTCGTTACCATATACTGTAGTTAAATTGCCAATAATTTAAATCAGTTTAAGAGTAGCAGCTGTTGGTGCCGCAGCTATTTCAGGCAGTACAAAATGAGGTTCAGAAGCTGTTGTGTACTACTCTAAGCATTCCATGGTTATAGCGGAAAAACTTTGCAGCCATGTTATCTTACTCACGCTGTCGAATCCAATATATCATTGAACATAGGGACGGAAGTTTAGGTTCGCATTTATTCCTTTCATATGTTTAGTTTCATAGAAGATTGGAATAACTGAACTTAAAGATTTGTAAAGTTTAATTTATCTTACGATACTTAAATGAGACATGATGGCGATCATTACTTGGAGTCCTGCCCGTCTTCTTCTTAGCAGTCAATAATCGGCGAAGATATGTGTTAGCTGCTTAAATTTGTTGCAGTACAAATTTTATTATATCAACAACAATTTTAAGCTGCATGTGGCTTGTTGTCGAACATAAAATTGTTATCAACTTAGCAGAACCTTTAAGGTGGGTGAAGACATCCACCAACGCACATGGTGGGTTTGTAATTTATCTGCAAAGTTGATCAATAGATACTTTATAAAAATTGCTTGTACACTGAAAAAAGATTATCAAAATTTCAGATAGATGAGATTAGTTCAGTTGAAGAGGCACTCATGTTGTCGGAAACTTAACACGTTTTTCAATACATTCATGATTGTTTCCCCTTAGATATTGAACATATTACTTGGGTTTTGTCTAAATAACGGGTTTTTCAACAGAGACGCTACAAAAGTAAATCGATAGGGACAGCAAACGACGCCATATTTTTCCCCGGTCTTTTGACATTTCTCTTCAGTAAGGTTTGCCATTTCATGGTGGAAAGATATACGAGCCAACAACGAGTCGGAATTATTAAAATTTACTAACGAAATTTGGAGTCAGTGGCCTCAAATTTAAGAGCGCTAAGTCCAATTTATGGTCGTCATAATCGTCCTACCAGATCAACAATTGAGCGTCTAGTGGAAAAATTTGAATCCACAGGCACAGTATAAAATTTTCCAGTGTCAGTGAGGCAAAGAAGTGCCCGTAGTGTCATTGTCATTGGGCCGTACTTCTTCCGTGATGATCAAGACCGGCACATTACTCTGAATGCGAATCGCTACCGTTCAATGCTAAGCGAATATTTCTCGCCCCAATTGGATAATATGGACTCGGAGGACATGTGGTTCCAACAGGACGGCGCCACAAGCCACACAGCGAATGCCACAATCAATTTATTGAAAACCAAGTTTGGTGAAATTGTTATCTCACGAAATGGCCCAGTCGATTGGCCGCCTCGGTCTTGCGATTTGACGCCGTTAGATTATTTCCTGTGGGGCTACGTCAAGTCTATGTTCTATGCCAACAAGCCAGCGACGATTGATGAACTTCCTACGAATATCGAACGCGAAATTGCAGCAGTATCGGCCGATTTATGCTTGAAAACCGTCGAAAATTGGGTTCAGCGTCTGGACTTCTGCAAAAGTGCCCGTGGTGACCATGCAAAAGAAATCGAGCTTCATACATAATGGCATTGAACGTACTTTTACAGGAATAAAGAATTTCATTGGTATCTAAAACGGGTTTTGTTTTATTTAAAAAAACTTTTGTAGCCCTCTTATTGAAAAACCCGATACTTGCATGATATACAGTGGTATACACAAATAGTATGTGATAAGATTTGCCACTGTTGCTTTTGATCGTGCTTAAAATGCTGTTTTTCTCTTGTTTGTCTCAACTAAAACGAGAGTAAGAGAGAGTCTTTAAATGATCAGGGATGTGTTAATTCACCTAGAATATCAGATTCTTCTTTTCGTCTTCTACAAATAGTCGACAAAAGTATAGAAAGGGAATCCTAGGGGTGTAAGTCATACCTACACGAGTCTGAAAAGAGATACGAAAGACAAATTGTCGCATTTAAATCACTTCTAGTAGTGTTTGAAAATAGTATCTTAAACATCTCTGAAGTAAAGTAAAAATAATTGAGGTAACTGAGCGGTTAGATAAACTCGAGAGAGTTAGCGATGAAATTTAAGCACTAAAAAATGAAATGAAAACCTTGTAAAATACTAACTGAATAGTTTCTTGTGAATGTCGTATTAATGTTACGCCACATGTAGATCATGGAAACTTAACGGATTTGTTTGACATCATCTGCAAAACAATTAATATAAGTATCTACGCTACGTCCAAAATCGATATACCGCCTGCAAAATAAAAACAATAAAGCTAAAGAAGATTATCCAGACGCAGTAATCAACGTTAAACTTTTCTCACCATATCATAAGAACCAGGGGGATTTTATGGCACAGCTGATCGAAAAGGTACTAGGGCAATGATGGAGAATGAGAGACCAAAGAAGGCAGGAACTAAGTTTAAATAGTGTTTATTGATACTAATGACAGCTAAATTATGTTGTTTGTATTGAACGGAAATGCGCATTCCCTTTGATTTCTGTCCGCTTTACGTCCAACGAAAGTGTAAAATTGGTAAAATACAGCAGCAAATGAATCTCTATGAAATGACCTACTACCTCGTCGTCATGGAGAGGCATCGAATAGAGTAATGGAAACTCTTAAGTATTACTCTATGTAAGAACTTCTTCTTGAAATCGTTGGGAATTTATAAGAATATAAATAAAATTAATATAGTGTGAAAAGTTCTGGGATTTCAATAAGAGCAGAAATTTAGTCTTGATGAGAATTTAGCAAACTCAAACTACGAAATCTGTAACTTGAAGCTGTAACTTTGAAAAAGCGCCAAAAATTACATTCAGCATATACACTTCGACGTCTAGTTTATGTCAAATGTGCCAAAGACGATGGCCCAACCTGCATGGAACACATTGATGCACTGGATATTTTTGTTCCCTAAGATCCAATGTTTACCGATATTTTTGATAAAACTGTCTTTTAATTCTATCCAAACCACATACTTTACAATTTGTATTATTAATTAATATTGGAACGAAGTTCTTTATTGCAAGATGAGTAATGGCTGCTAAATGAAAAAAAAAATTAAACCACGCTTGTTTTAACACTATTATGCTAGAACCCACTATTATCAACTAAATTATTTAATGTTGCTTTGGTTTGTGTCTAGACTCACGCCTTGGGTCATAGAGAAGAAATTAACTATATTTCTCACATATATTGGGAAATATCTTGTTTAATGGGAAATTTTCTAGGTGATGCCTGTAACCAATATTTAATATGTATTATAGTTTTGAGCACAACATTAGCTTTTAATAAAAGAAGTACCTCTCTTTAAAAAATGATCTTTTACGACCTACACAGAAAGAAATAAAAATCAATTTCAATTAAAAAATTTGTTTATTTGATTAATGTTTTAATTGATTTTGGTGTAATCACGAAAATGATAATAGTAATTAAAGGTGTTTGTAAATTTGTCCAAAAAATCTTCAATTAAAAAATGTGTAAATTTGATTAAAATATTTATTGAATTTTCTCAAAAATATTGATTAACTATGTAATCAAGGTTATTAAAAGGTATATAAAAAAATTATTGATTTTTTCGCGATTTATGATTAAATTTTGAATTGAATCAATTAAAGCCGTTATTGTTTTTTTCATCATGAAAAGAATTTGGATTCATAATCGGAACTCCATAATCGGAACTAAATCGGAATCCGAAATCCGGTTCTCTCTTAAACTATAATTTTAATCGGTTTGTATTAAACATTTAAAGTTCAAACGGTTTGTATTAAATACAAAATATATATACATATAACAAAAAACAGTTCGAATAAATTCTGATTGAGGGAATGTAGTGCAACAATAAATTCAATTGCGTTATCACAAATTAATTTCATTTTGTTTTTATAACTGAAAGAGTGGAACTGCTCTGGTCGTTCTGGAGAAAGATGCAATTTGTCTGCTCCTTCTGAAAAAATTCAATTGTATATTTGATTTAAATTCACAGGCCAATATTTTTTTCAGTGTACTTACTATGTTTTATAATCAAATTATTATTATTATCAATTTGTATTTTATTATTCAAGTTCAAGACCATTCTATATCTCTACAAATAGAGATAATATGTTTTTAAATAAGAAGATGTTTTGCAAATGCATCTTCATGGTTCCTGGCAAATCGTATAGCTGTTTCAGGTCTTCATCAGCGGTTGATTGGAATGCTGATTATGAAAAATGCATCAAACCAACTGCAAACGAAAAGTTCATATTCAACATTTTACCAAAAAAAAGAGCAGCGACGGAGAGAGCGAGATAGTTTGCGATTGCACCATGTATATTAGCTCCTGAGCCGTGTAAATTGGGAGAGTTTTCACGTCTCTATGTTAGCAAACGAATACACACAATCCATACTTGCGAACTGGACACTGACAGAGAATGTACGGTGGTATTTGTTTTTTTTTTGTATTTGTATTTGTATTTATTGATCCATATTAATTTTACAAAATCGTTAAGTATTTAATTAAATATACTTATAATATATATTTTTTTCCATCTAGCGTCCAAGGACTTTTCTAGATATACTAGTTTTGTTCTATATAAGTTAAATAGGCCCTAAGGACAGCCCATTTTATCAATCACAAATTTATCATATTCAATTAATTATTTGGGAAAAAGGATTAAAAACCCATAGAATGTACGGTGGTCGCGATTTCCCCTTTATATCCACAAAACCGTCAGTAATATATCTTCTCAACATTCTACTTACAGCTTTGCTCTGTTGAAGTAGCGACTGGTAGCAAATCGGTGGACTAAGGCAGGGGTACGAATCCTGCCTACACTCTGAAAAGTGACGCCTTCTCTAACATATTCTCCCAAACATATTCAGCAGAAACCACGTATATGTTTGGAACACACTTCAAACATTCAAATGTTTGCAACTCCCAAACTCACTTGTATTTAAATGTAAACGGCATCTCATTTACTGACAAACATGTATGCCAACATCCATATACTTGCATTCGCGTGTTTCCCCCAATTCTACCTATACTTACATGGAAACTTATTCATATTTCCTCCCAAACATAATAATATTTAGAAACGAATTACTCTTTGATTTCGATATATATGTATTACTAGCCGACCCGGGCAAACGTTGTTTTGCCTTCAAATTTTATTTTCACTGCAAGTCTTGTGCCGCTAATAAAATTAAATAAGTGTGTTTGAAAAAAAAGAAAATTTTGTTTATTTATTAACTTCTTTATCTTAATGCTAGCGGATAAACAATATTTTGAGTTTTTTGGGTAGGTGTGTAAACATAAAGATTTTTTGGCGTTCCAACTCTAGAGCAAGCAACATATAATTGGCCGTGCGAAAAACAGGAATTTTCTATGTTCAAACCAGCAACACTTAGCGATTGGCCTTGAGCCTTATTGATGGTTATGGCGAAAGCAAGACGCACTGGAAACTGTAATCGCTTGAAATCGAATGGTAAATCTGTTGAAATCATAGGAATTCGTGGTATCAGCACTTCTTCTCCTTTACATTTGCGCTGATGATTGTGGCTTCGATTAAATTTGGAGATAGTTTTTTAACTGCAAGTCTTGTTCCGTTTGGTCAAAATCGGTGCAGTTATTCTTGAGTTACGGTGCAAAAACACAAAAAAACTAAATATTGCGCCATCTGTCGGACGAACTTCAAACTACACAGAAACACTCCTCACGCCCCATAGAGCATGTATATAAAGTTTGGTCAAAATCGGTGCAGTTCTTCTTGAGTTACGGTGCAAAAACACAAAAAAAACTAAATATTGCGCCATCTGTCGGACGAACTTCAAACTACACAGAAACACTACTCATGGCCCATAGAGCATCCATATAAAATTTGGTCAAAATCGATCCAGTAGTTTTAGAGTCTATGGAGGACAAACATACAAACATACTATTGTATTTTATATATATAGATTTATTATAATTATTTTTATCAATAAAAATCCATATTTATAAATAATTAATAAAAAAAATTAAACGATTTAAAACGGTCCTTTTTAAATTTACTGGTTTGTTTGTTTTTTTCATGAAATTAGAACCTGCTGTTCTTTTGCTTCGCCTTTCCCAGTTGTCTCTCATATTTTTGTTTTCAGAAGGTTTCGGTTATACGTCGGTTATCACTATGCATTGTTACACAAACAATACATTTATATTCAAATCTTGTTCATGCAAGCCAAGCGTGGATTAAATTATTGCTCTTTTATTATACTTATTTCTCAAATGGTCCACCGATCCGATTTTCTCATTAAAGGCTCGGACATACAACGGGCTTCACGTTGTTTCCCTGTTCAGTTTATTTAATCAAAATCGTTTCTCACTTTGGTAGCCAACTGAAAAATCGAATAATATAAACTTAAACAGATACATACATATATAAGAAACACATGCATAAAAACCAAAGAAACATCACAAACCATTTAACCGTCCGAGCGTTTGTTTATTCTGCTTCCACTGATCAATCGCTTTTTACGACAGAGTGCATGAAATTTAAACGCAATACATCAGCCAAAATTAGAATCACTGATTTCACTTGTAATTTGCACGCACATTTATGAATCACTCACTGAGAGAATAAAACAAAAATACAGATACACACTTACAAGATACACGCTCTCGTAGTCCCTCTTTTATTCTCTTGTTCTGGAGAGATTATAAACAGTGCAACAAACACAGCTGTCTTTATGTCACAAACACAGATATCTTTGGTCGCAAACACATATATTATAACATGTTAAACATTGTGTCTCAGCATGGAGTCATAGCACGAGTTTTCTAGCAAGAGAGTGCGCAAATTCGGACCCTGCAATTCTACTCTGGCCATGGACGCAGCATAATCTTAGCCCAGAGCTCGTTTCTCAGAACACTTTCGATATACACGAGTTTTACCTAATTTACTATCAACCCATATGATAATGTCATTGGGTATAGGTGAATCTAAATTGTTCAGCTCCTATAAAATGCTAAGGATTTCACCATAGGCGACACTATAGTTGTCACCTGATCTCAGGAACAAGTTGAGTTGGAGGTTGACACTAAATATCTCCGCCCCAAAATTCCTAAAATTATTTTGAATTTGTGTGACTGCTAGCATTTCTGTTTTTAAAGTATTTTATATATAGAGGTTTGTGGCTTCGATTTGTTTTATCTTGTGGTACTTTCAGGTTCATAAACATGTACATACGTATAAAATGTTTGAAAACCAAAACTGTCAGATATGAAGGAAATGCTTTGAATTCAAGTATAATTTCCAATGGTATTTAAGATTGTTGGAATTTGCATTTGTTGAGGTAATTCAAATCAAACTACAAATTATAATTGTCATGTATGCTCCTGGTAAAAAATTGCGTTGTACCAATGTTAAACGAATAAAATATATGCAGTCGAACTTCTCTATAACGTAGTCACTGGGGATCGTTGATTTCTACGTTATAGAGAAAATTTGTTATAGAGAAACTACTGATTATTTGGTTGTATGTATGTATGGATATGTAAACACTAGCTTTTTATTACATTTAGATGCTATTTCGATACATACAAATTTATATAAACATTGAAACTTATTTAATATGAAAGAACGACGATATTCTCGTTTGCCTTAAACTTTTAAATTTCTCTTCATCGACAAAATCTTCACATCTATTGAGGAAGGAAAAAATTTCATAAATGTTCTTATTGTGTTTAAAGATGTGTGTAGTTGAGAAAATGTTGGTAATTCATTTCCTTCTTCATCAGCGTCAGAGTCATCATTTTCTGAACCTAAATAAAAAAATATATTAGTGGGTATTCTTCATGATTCTTAAGTGCATATGTTGTACATACTATTAACCCCATACTGATTTGATAGAATGCTTTGCAGAATATCTTCATCGGAAGGGCAGTCCATAGTGTATGTTTCGTTGTCAACGTTAATGTAATCTTCTATAGTGACATCCTCAATGTTGTTCTCTTCGATGTACGCGGACCACAAATCTGCCAAAGTAATGTTTTCATCTTCAATATCCACTGATAGTTCAATGCCTTCATCAAATCCAGCTTTTTAAAGCAGTTTGAAATTGTTTCCTTTTTGACATCTGAGCTCCAGGCTTTACTTAAATCTCTGATTCCATCAAGTAAGTTAATTGACATAGGAGTTTCTTTTTCTGAATAGCACGGAACTTTCTTTAGAATTCGCTTTATATAGCGATGTTTCAGATTCTGTATTATTCCCTGATCCAGTGGTTGTAGGGATGATGTCATATTTGGAGGAAAATAAACAATTTTAATATTTGTTAGCTTCGATTGTGCTGATTTTGGATGTGCCGGACAATTGTCAATAAAAAGTAAAATCTTCCTTTTTTGAGTCGCAAATTTTTTGTCCAACTTTAGAAGCCACTTCTCATATAATTCACTAGTCATCCAAGATTTTGAGTTATTCTCGTAATTCACTTCTAGATATTGTAATCCTTTAAAACAACGAGGATTTTTTGATTTTCCTATGACAAGCAGTCTAAGTTTTTCTGTTCCACTCCAGTTTGAACCTACCATGACAGTTATTCTTTCCTTGCTTTTTTTGCCACCAACACATTTTTCATTTCGCAAGGCTAGTGTTCTGGATGGCAAACATTTAAAAAACAATCCTGTTTCATCAGCGTTAAATATGTCATTCTTATCATATTCTTGAATAAGGGAAGGTAAAATATTTTGAATCCAATTATCCCGAGTTTCTCGATTCTGCAAGCTCGACAGCTTTTTCTCTGATTAACGGTCCGGAAAGTGGAATGTTCTTATGTCTTGCAACGGTGATCCACTTAATCATAGCTTCATTAACATCAGGATACTCACAGGATCTAGCTTTCTTAAATTTCTTAAGTATACCAGAAGAGCTAGATTCTTGAATCTTATCTTAATTCTTCAAAATTGTTGACAAAGTAGTTGGAGAAATTCCAAACTCTTCAGCAATATCCTTCTTCTTTTTTTTATTTCCTTGTGATACTGCAGAAATTATAAGACACTTTTTTTCAAAAGAGAGACTTTTGCGCTTAGACATCTTAATTTTAAAACAACCTTGCAGCACAAAACTTATTACAAACTAAGATTTTCTTACTCACTGTCGTTTTGTTTTTTTCCTTGAAATAGGCAAAATGTAACGTATTTTACCGCAATATTTGTGTGCGCATAAATTCATTGGAATTTTGCGACAGATAAAAAAATTCGCAATAGGGAGGTTTATTTTGTACATAAAACACCAGCTAGCTGTATTGTTAAATAAGCTTCGTTACAGACAAAACTACATAATAGAGAAATTCGTTATAGAGAGGTAAAAATGTGTGAAAACATTGGGAAAATGTAGTGTTTTTGAAAAAAATTCGTTATAGAGAGAAATTCGCTATAAAGAAGTACTTTATAGAGAAGTTCGACTGTATATCAATTTTGCTGATGAGATGTTTGGATATAATTAATACAGGTTTTGCCAGCATTTTCCTTTCACAGAAATGTTAAAAAATATGACTCCATCCGTTAATGTATTTAAAATTTTTTTTACAATGCAAATAAAGTGCAAATTCTTTGGTTTTTCTACTTCCAAAATCAACAGCTACCTCAAATTTATAGATGCCAGAAACCCCGTGTTGGCGGCGTTAAATGATATTAAGCACTGGAGTCCACACGTTGAAACCCATATCATTGCAACCATACTAGTTTTTTGCAATAATTGTGCCACTTCATCTCCAAATTGTTTTCCTGTTGCTTTACTCCGTGTCATGCCAAGTTGTGAAGATCTAACCAGTCGCTTGTATGTTCCATCAAATTGGTGGGTCTTGCAAAGATTTATTTTATTACCTCGCAGTAAATGACATAAAGTTGTATTTAATTACATAAAGACAATCATACAGATTGTAATTTAATTGTACAAGTTAACACAACAGATACGAATTGTAGATATAGACAGATGTATGTATATGGATGGGCGGATGAACAGATGAACATGTAGATAATAGTAGGCTATACCGAATCCTCTCATTCTGGGGTGCTACATTAGATCTTGGCATATGGTTAATAAGAACGTGGTTCTATATTCAAATGGCATAAGTAGGAGATTTTATAATGTGCGTGCAAATGTGTTGTGTTATTACCAGCTACACACAATTGTTAGTCAAATTGAAGAGGCTGTATTAATGACCTCTTAATTATACAAAGGAAAAATAGATGTTTTCAAAAAAAACAACAGGTTGCAGGGATGGCTAGAACTAGATACTTGAGAAAATAAATTGGTTATCCAGCCCCAGAAATTATTCTATAAAAGTTAATTTATGATGCAATTAAATATTTAGGATTTGTATTTTCTTCTTAATTGAAAGCGGTTTGGGATCAGTATATAAGTGAATATTTGACAAGTGCGCCTAGGAAAATCATGCAAATCACTGATTCTTGAAAAGCAATCAATGGGAAAATGTTGCTTCTGTTTTCTCTCAGTTTCAAATATTACAGCATGAACCTAAATTTAATATTTTCAAAAAAAAATTCCAGAAAATGCAGCCAGGTGAACCGACTTGAAAATATCATAAACAAAAGCCACTAACTTAACTTAAAATTCAACATTCCAAATTTTAAATTAATTTAAGAGCCGACTCTAATTTTTTCTGAGGAAGCGTGTAAGTTCGCTCGTAGTCAGTATCAGATCGGCGTTTAAAAAAACTTTGCTTTCTACCAAATTTAGTTAATATCGATTGTTCGTTTCGAAATTTATTGTACGTAGGGTATTCGAAAAGTATATTACCAATCTGAAAAAGAGATCATAATGTTTATATTGGTTTTTTTTGTGATATCAAACTTCGGAGATTTTAAAATGGAAAGCGCAAAGCGAACAAAATAGATGTTATTATTTTTTGAAAGCGTCCGATCAATAGTTGCTACTCTAAGGCAATTTTATGGGGATCCCAAATTTGTCAACAGCTCCCACTATACGTGATACGATGGGCAAGCTTCAGCAATATGGGAATGTTGTTGATGTGAGATGATAAGTCAAACCCTGAACGATCAAAATGCGATTCAAAATTACATTAAAACTACAATTTGCAATCCATTATTTTAGTCTTTACAGCTTCATTTAATTCTTATAAATGGAAAGGGATTTTTCAGCCACACATTGTAGGTACGAAATTGAGCGTGACAAATCTGCCTGTTCTAAATGGGGAGAGATGTGTGCAAAATAGAATCTAATTCTAAATCTCATAAAGATTGTTTTAGATTTTCAGGTACCATGGTGGCAGCATGTCTGCTCCATAGGAGGTACGAAAATGGTGGCAACAAAATCGGATATTGTAATCGGTAGCAATCAAAGTAGTGAGACACAACATATTGCTGATACAAAAGTCATTAGTTTGGTTGAGTTTTACGAAATTTATGATATCGACCAACAACCTTGGCATGGAAGGTCCAAAAATATGTGTGCAAAATCGCACATTTTGCTGTAGTCCATAGAAAACAAATTGTCTTACTTACATCTAATTGCACTAAAATATTGTGGGAACTAGCAGCCCGACCGTTTTATTTTTATTTGAGATACCACACTATTTTCCTCTAGGTAATTAGTAACTTGGAGAATATTTACCAAAAATTTAAACTGCTATGTACTAAATTTGTCGATTTGTAACTTTTTTTAATTTTGCTAGCAATATCTTGTTTATTGGAACTTATCGCAAGTTGCAGGATGGGGCTAAATGAAAAAAAATAAACAACTTTTGCTTTAACACTATTATGTGTTATCAATTAAATTGTTTAATTTTGCTTTGGTTTGTGTTTAGAATAACTACATGTCTCACATATGTG
The DNA here is from genome assembly GCA_963931995.1 of Phaonia tiefii. Taxonomy (NCBI): domain Eukaryota; kingdom Metazoa; phylum Arthropoda; class Insecta; order Diptera; family Muscidae; genus Phaonia; species Phaonia tiefii. Next base: position 50,074,235 of record OZ008371.1, read on the forward strand.
GGGAAATTTCTTGTTTAATGGGAAGTTCTCTAGGTGGAGCCTGTAACAAACATTTAGTACTTATATATATTGTAGTTTTGATCCCAATAAAGATTAAATTTAGAAAAGCCAAATTGAAAGAAGTTTGAAAAAATATCAATTTCTAAAATAAGTGTCTCTTCTTAAAAAAGTAAATTTTAAAAAATACATATTCAAATTCATAAATAAAGTACCTTTTCTCAAAAAAAAAAATACCTGATTAAAATTTTCTTACAAAAAAAATACCTGATTAAAATTTTCTTACAAAAAAGTAAATTTTCTTAAAACAAGTAATATTTGTTTAATTAAGTACATTTTCTTAAAAAACTAAATTTTTTTACAACAAATTGCCTGTTTTTAAAAAACTACATTCTCTTTAAAGAGTACCTTCTGTATGAAATAAGAATACTCTTTAAAATGTGCCTATTCTTGAAAAAATTACCAATTCTAAAAGAAATCACCATTTCTTTAAAAAAAATCTTTTCTTTAAAAACATTTTTGATGTGTTAACATCTATACGCGCGCCTCTAGGGCAGTAAACTATAAATTTAATACATACGCAAGTGTTAGGTTTGTAAGAGTAAATCATCGTTTGTTTGTTCGTTGCTTGGCAGTCGGTATTGAAAGTGATTATTGGGCGATTTTCATATAATTTTCCCACGCGATTGTCTCCGGAAATTCATAGCCGATTTTATTAATTTTTGGATTAAAAAGCTAGTGCGGATTTCGACGAAGAGTTTAGGCCAAAAATTAAGGCGATCCGATATCGGCGAGCCGAGATTTAAGTGTTTTAATTTGGAGTATTAATTTGGAGTAATATTAAAAAAGTGTTTTGTTGATCTTCGGTTTTGTCTTATCATCGTTTGTTTGTTCGTTGCTTGGCAGTCTGTATTGAAGGTGATTATTGGACGATTTTCGTATAATTTTCCCACGCGATTTTCTCCGGAAATTCATAGCCGATTTTATTAATTTTTGGATTAAAAAGCTAGTGCGGGTTTCGACGAAGAGTTTAGGCCAAAAATTAAGGCGAGCCGAGATTGAAGTGTTTTAATTTGGAGTATTAATTTGGAGTAATATTAAAAAAGTATTTTATGTTGATCTTCGGTTATATCGTACGAATATAACAATGTATGTATGTATGTACAAGTGTCTGTTGCTTTGCATTCTTTGACTTTTGTGGGAATCAAACAAAAAGTATTGAGCAAGAAAATAATGACACATGTGCTTGCACTGGGTCTTTAAATAATTTTAAGTATTAATATTATTTAACTGTAATGTCATCATATGATTGAACGCTGTTTTTTATTTTCCAATGTAACATTTACGAATGTGTTCATAGAAATCGAACAGGTACCGTGTAGCAAAAAGGTGTTAACACATCGCCCGTGAGTTCGAACACTCATTGGATTTTTTTTCTTAAAAGTACATTTTCTCGAAAATAAAATAATACGTTTTCTTTCCTTTTCTTGATATAAATAGCCTTTCTGAAAATATGTAAATTTTCTTTAAAAAAACATTGTCCTCAAACGACTACCACTTCTTTAAAAAGTACGTGTTCCTAAAAAAGGACTTCTGTGTAAAATAAAAATCACTCTCTTGTGGCATTTTCTTGCAGAAAGTAGTTCCTCTTAAAAATAGTACATTTTCTTATAAAATACATTATCTTTTAATAAAAGAAGTAAATTACCTTTTCGGGAAAATATAATACATACTCTTACAAAAAAAAATTAAATATATTTTTTAAAGAAAAATGCATTCTATAAAAAAAATTTATTATTTATTTTTCAACTAACTAGTACGTAATATGTAGCGAAAGGAACTTCGTTCCAACTGGGTGTCCTCTGACACCTCATGTTATTTTTGATGTATTAGCATCTATAGGCACGGATAGGGCAATCTATCAAAGTGAACACATGCAAACAACACACAGCGTTAGCATCACATACGTCGTTGTTGTAAAGGGTGACTGATGAAAGCCGCTACCAAAAAAAATTAGTAACTTTTTTTCTATTTAATGAATCTGTTTTTTTTTTTTATTTTGAAGATTGATGTTTAGATTTAACAAAAATGGATAACTTGCACACTGAAACAAGAATTTGGATTGTCCGCCGCTATGACGCACTGGAGTCAGTTGATTAGGTCCACAGAGAGTATAGGGGCACCTTTGGCGACAATCCTCCGAGCAGATGGACCATAATGAGACTTGTTAATAATTTTGCCGAGCATGGAGCAGTCAACAAAAGACCTTACCATCGAAACCCTTCAGTTCGAACTGAGGAAACAATCGCTGCTGTAGCTGCTGCCATACAATTTCGACAATTTCGTATCCATATAGTTTCGACAAGAAGCGTATCTGCTCAAATGTGCATAAGCAGACAGTCACTGCAGTCAATTATGCACAAAGATTTAAACTTATTCCCATATGAAATTCAAATGGCGTGCAGTTTCACCCTGCATTGTCGAGCCCTACTTCTTCGAAGAAAACGGTCACACCGTTACGGTTACTAGAGACCGTTACTTGAGCACGTTGAGAGAGTTTTTCTATTCAGAATTACGCCGAATAAGAATTTCTTTCAACTCTGTGTGGTTTCAGCAAGATGGTGCAACTCCTCACATAGCCCGGCCTATTATGACAGAATTGCGACGAAAATTTCCCAATAAGCTGATATCCAGAAACTCCACATTCCGTTGGCCCCCGAGGTCGCCCGACCTTACTGCACCTGACTTTTTCTTGTGGGGTTATTGCAATCAGGAAGTCTACAAGGCAAAACCAACAAATTTCCATTCGAGAAAGAATTTGGACTATTTTTGTCTCAACACTCCCAGAAGTAATGAACAACTTTATGTGAAGATGGCGTACATGCATCAACGAGCAGGGGAGGGGGTGCATTTAAATTCCTTTGTTTTTAAAACTAATTAAGCTATATGTAATAAAATTGAGTGAGCTTGAACATGAATAAAAAAATTAATTCCATACACTCCAAAAACATTATTTGAGTTTCTTAATGCAGCAATATTCATCAGCCACCCAACAATAGTCTCTGCCTGAAAATAAGTATGATGGTATTGATGTACCGGCAGCGAACAAAGAAGCATGTCGTTGCCAAAGTATTGAATATTATAGTATTGAAGAGAAACATTGATGCCTTTTGAAACATTTATGCTTTTGGTATTGTTTTATGTAATATCATTGTCCAAATGGTGCAGTTATATTGAAATATTCTATAAAGACAGTAAGGGTGGTTTGTGCTCTTTTACTCAGACTCTCGACATGAGAGCGGAAAAAGAGTGCAATAAGTTCTCTATACTATTCGTGGTAGAAATATAATGGTAAATGCAGTACGACAACAAGCTAAAAACAACAGGCATTTCCTGTTTGCTCAGTGCCTGTATTGTGTCAACTCAATTGATTGGAAAATAATGAAAATGTATATAAAATTGGACAAAGTGTCATTTACAAAAAGCGTGTGTTTTATTTGATATTGATATGTTTAAGTATGAAATTAAAACGTTTCTATGTGATTTTTACAGAGAACACGTTTCTGAAACAGCAATTATAGGCGAACAACAGTAAACAAACTCTGACGTAAGAGAAAACTCACTCCAGAAGAAAGTTCAAATCAGCTAGGCTAGTGCTTCTACCATATGGTTGTAACATGATATTATTTAACACTTTTTGTAGTCGCTCTGTTTATGACTAAACAAAAACAATTATTTCAGAGAGCTAAATATTGCTTTATTTATTTTAACAATATTACATCTAATGTTAAAGCAGATGTAAGAAAAAGACACTGCAATAGCAGAAGAGCCTTCAGCACAAAAACTATACTTTTTTTATTTTCCAATGTAACATTTACTAATGCGTTCATAGAAATCGAACACGTATCGTGTAACAAAAATGTGTTAACACATCGCCTGTGAGTTTGAACACTCATTGATTTTTTTGAACTTCTTTCACATTTATTTTTATTGGGTTCAAAACTACAACATATACTAACTATTTTTCACAGGCTTTACCTAGGAAACGTCCCATTAAACAACAAATTTCCCAACATATGTGAGGCATCTTGTTAGTCTAGACACAAACCAAAGCAAATGTAAACAATATAGTTGATAATAGAGGGTTGTAACATAATAGTGTTAAAACAGTAGTTAGGCATCTGACGATGAAATTATCACGGAGTTCGAAACTAGTCATGCCAATGAGTGTGTGTTGAACTGAATTGTCTATTATTTCCAACAAAACCAACCATTTTTCAATTAGAAAAATGTTCATGACTTTTAAGCTTGTAGTATGTATTTCTCATACATTAACCAAAAGTTGTTAAATTTTTTTTTCATTTCGGCCCAATCCCGCAACTTCGTTCCACAAAACGATTTGGCAGCACTGTGTTACGCTAAAAAATCTAAATTTTGGAAAAGTGGAATTGATCGGATGAGCATTTGAATGCCTCGTATAAGACCCCTTTCACATGCCATCATCTTGAGTTTAGCACCAGTGAAATATATTTAACCTAAAAAAATTAATCAATACTGAGCATTTTAGAAAGTGTGTACAAGCATTTTACAAATGCGCTTTCCTCACCATTTGTCACACCAAACAGTCAAAGTCATCAAATATATTGTGGGAAGTGGTGGTCAAACCGGAACTCTAACCAATACAGGAATCTACCTATCCACAATTTGTATGCACATTGATGCACATTTTCAATAAAATAATATGACAGTGAATTACAGCCTCAAAACCAACATAGAATTTGTTTATCTCTCCCCGTACCACTAGTCCACCATCATCATAGAAGGAAGTCCCAAAGTTAGATTTTGTTTTTCGAATTTGCGTTCACACTTTAGCCAAGTTCTGTGCCATTTTTGGTGTAAATATCACTTTGTTAAATTACGTTTTTCTTCGTTCGTAAGTAAAAGCATTAAAATCTCAATCCTCTGTAGTCCTACACTTTAATAAAGTAATTTTATACTTTTCTACCCAAAGTAAACTCGCGAGTATTGAAAGTTATGACGTTAAAGTATGGTGTTCAGCACTAATACAGCAGAGTTCAGTTAATTTGAGTACAGTCTACATGCTTTACTTCAAATGCATTTGTTTGGTGCAATGTGGAAGTTCATACAGGCATGCTATAGTTGTTTTATTTCCTCCTTTTGTCTTAGCTTTTATTACAATAGTTTTATGTTAATGAATTTGTGACTCTTTGGAGCATCGTTTCATACACAAATTTTCCGCCACATTTTTAGCAGCGATTACTCATTATTTGCATTAATTGTCACATGAAAGGAACAAGAATGTTAAAAAATTCAAGTTGTGAACAATGTACGTACTAAAATATTCCGAAGCTACAAACTAAACGCATTTTATAAACATATTAGACTGGCTTAAAAGGAGACTTTAATTTTTTTTAGAAAACTAGTTGTGAGCTCTCCCCAATCCCTACGTGGGTATAAGACACTGGTGACCAGCCCATACCGCAATTGCGGAGACCAACACATAAACAAAGTCACACTTATTCTTATGCTCTTGCATTCAGTCGTCGTTGAGAAAGCGACGTGTAAACAAGTAAGCGGACATATGCGTCTTTTCCTGATATATCAGCAGAAACTTCATATACCCGTGCTCATGTGCATACGTCGCTGTCTAAACGACGACTGAAGCAACAACGTTTTTCTCACCAATACTACACCATACAAATTTTTGGTCACCTCTGGTCTAATGCTGCCCTCAGACGTACCAACAGTTGATTCAACCTGTCATAAGTTGAATCAACTGTTGGTACGTTTGAGGGCTAGTTGAAGTTAGTTGGTCGTCAGTTGAATGAAAAATCAAAATTTTTGATAATTTGGTGAAGTTGAATCAACTGTTGGTACGTGTGAGGGCAAGCTGTTCAACTTCATTGTTTTTCTTAATTTTTTCTTTACGTTGATCAAGCAAACACATACGCTGTGAGCGCAAAAACGTTGATCGAAAGAAATAAATCAATAAATAAATAATAAGAAACAAATAAATAAATAATAAGAAATAAATAATAAGAAATAAATAATAATAATAAATAAATAACCACTGAATGTTTCACCTGACATTCGCATATAATTTGTATAATTTTTGCCTGCGTTTCAATGTTTTTTAAAGTTTTGTTTTTTCTTTACTATTTTATTTTTCTGAATTATTTCTTCTTCTTCCTCTAAAATTACATCAATTCTTGTAGCGCAAGGACATCCGAAGTCATGTTGACGCTTCAAAAATAATTTTTAAATGAAGTTGAATGAAAAGTTGATTCAAAAGTTGAAACGTGTGAGGAGAATGACCAACTTTCTTATTCAACTCAAACGTCAAAAGTTGAACCAACTGTTGGTACGTCTGAGGCAGCATAAGACGAAATCATAATTTTTTCAAAATTTCTCTTAATTGTTGTGGCCTGTTTATAAGGGTATTTACGTTTGAAAACAGATATTAGATATGATTTTTGTTCTTGCATAAAAGATAACATTAACAATTGCCTGTTGTTTCATCGTGCTCTACGTTCTTCAGGAATGATTTTTTTATTTATTCGACCTTTTTATTGGTACTTTTTATTTCATTATTCAAGCTCAAGACCATCTATGTATATCTCTATAAAAAGAGATATAGGTTTTTAAAAGAGAAGATATTTTGCAAATGCATCGACATGATTCCTGGCAAACCGCATAGCTATTGCAGATCTAGCTATTTCAGATCTAGCCACAAAAGCAGCATTCCAAACAACCGCTGATGAAGGCCAGTGGCTAAATCTGAAATAGCTACGGTTTGCCAGGAATCATGAGGATGCATTTGCAAAATGTCTTCTTTTTAAAAAACTATATCTTTATTTAGAGAGATGTAGATGGTCTTGAGCTTGAATATTTTTTCAATACACATCAACCCCCTAAAATGCAGTCTTGTGTCACATTTTAGCACCACGTCGGAATAACTACGAAAATAACCATTAAATGGATTTTCAGTTTTGACTAACTTTTGGGATTCAAGTTGAGTTTTGAGCTTTAGTGTCACTGTGTGTAATTTCCTAAGTCATGGAAATATAACCATATACGTACACTACTACGTGATAAAAGACAAAAAAACAAACGACCCGTGTCTCCCAGTTTTGCCCAAAGTCATGTACTTTTTTTATGGGCCCCCAAAGTTTTTGGGTATCATTTTTGAAAAAAGTGATAATTTTGCAGGCTCATAGCTTGCAAATAGTTTGGAATTTTGATTTACTCTCTGAGGGAGAGAGTATTGTCATAAGTCAAAATATACAAACATAAAATCAAAAAAAACTTTATCTTCAATCAAAATAGCAAAAAACTTAAAAAAATAGGTAGCAAACCGTTCAAAATTCAAGGAAACAATCAACAACAAGAATGTACCTAGGATCTCAGTAAATAACTTCCTAGAACATATGAACGTCCTATGAATAATTTTTAACACCGTTTACTTCAACATTGAGATACTTTGCTATCTCATCGACCGCAGAAGCACTGGCAAAGCAATAAGCTCAGCACATGCAAAAAGGGACGCAGCACACATTATAAGAATAATTCCGAGGAAGTTCATATATTCCAGAAAGTTGGTTACTGGGAACTTAGGTACAGTTCTGTAGTTGACTGTTTCCTTGAATCTTGAACGGTTTGCTTTCTATGGACCTGAACAGTGGAAAAAAGTTTAAAATAATCTAATTTTTTTAAGTTTTTTTTGCGATTTTGACCTTGAAGATGAAGTTTTTTTGATTTTATATATTCCCAATTTTGACTTATGACAAGAGCTAAAACTTTCCCTCAGAGAGTAAATCAAAATTCCGAACCGTTTGCAAGATATGAGCCTGATAAAATGATCACTTTTTTGCAAAAATGACACCGAGGCCCCAAATTTTTGGGTGCCCATAAAAAAGTGCATGACTTTGGGCAAAACTGGGAGACACGGTTCTTTTTTTTTTTTGTCTTTTATCATGTAGTGCTGTCCGTATATGGTTATATTTTTTCGTGTTGACCTCTGTGTGTTAAGAAACTTGTAGCAGAATATTTTTGAGGAATATTTTTGTAGTACGTTTTAACCCGTTACACCGTTGTTTTAGGGGTGTTTTTTACCCTTTTCCATTAAATATTGAGGCGGTAGAGGGTTAAAGTATTCGACAAAAATGTTTCTCGTAAAGGTTTACATAAAATTTCTAAACACATCCCACACTTAAAATGTAAGGATAACATGGTTCCCTATGCCGATTTATCATAAGAATGTGCAAAAGAGCTGAAATTGCCCCCCCTCCCTCTCCTTAACAAAAATGCTGACGTAGACTTTCAAAACGCCGATACACATATATTTTGTTGCACCCTCTACCAGAATACATTGTCAGAACATTGCTATTTTTTTGTGTTCCACAGTGTTATTGTCTTTAGTCCTTGGTGAGTAGCGGTTGACAACAAAATTAACGCCAGCTGGCGGTTGGCGGGAATATTTTTATGGTAGTTTTTTTTAAGTTATTTTGGTAATAAATGGTAAAAATATCAGAACATTTGTTCGATCATTAAAGGATGTACTAGATGTATATGGAGAAGGAGTCAGGCTTTAAGGATATTGCATTTGGAGGCACAATGTTGTTACACAGAATATTGTAAAATGTGTCAAATTGAATCACTTTTGATGCTGTTCATGTCTTGAAGATTTTTTGATCACTACTCTCATTACTCAGATTGAACGCCAAACCAACCAAATTATATCATCCCCAATTAAAAATTTTCGAAACAAATTTTCTAAGGTCCACTCTGACGAGGGAATAAAATTCAAAATGTAATAAGCCTCGCTTACCGTGTCTGGTCAAAACAGCGCAAAAAAAACACGTTTTCACAATCTCTTGTATATTAGTTTCTTCTGCCTAGGGAGGACATGCTTCCCAAATGTCATGATTCTAAGATCACATGTTTGGTCATGTATCTTATTATTCTTAATATAGCCTATTAATTATATTATCATATTATTACCATAGCCTATTAACCGGTATTTTTGTTAAGTTATGCGCGCTTGGGACAACTGCGCATACAACCACTCCGGGTTTCAAGATTCCAATTATATTGTTATAATTTAAATCGCAATGGAAGGTGCATTGGTGTACCAACGATTGTGGTACCAGCCAGAATGTTCCCGTTACATCCCATTAAGGACTTTGGGTGATTTTACAGCAACTACTAAGAGGTACGATTTTTTTATTGACCTCATCTTTGGGATCATTTATTTCTACTCCAAATCGAACCATTGTGCTTCAAAAGCCTTTTCGTGGACACTAACTGATTATACGAGTATTTCAAGTAAATTTTTATGACATCACCAATGACTTGATAAATGAGGAAAGGAACTGTTTTTTCTTCAACTCAGTGGGGTAAAATCGATATCGCAGTAGCTATAAACTTCAAAGTGATGACAAACACATACCCCATTTAAATGTCATCGGTATAATATGAGTGACATTTTTAATTTGTCATAAATGAAATCGATCACTGTAGTGACATCCAACATCAACATCAATGATTATCGTTCCGTCCCAAGTCCATTCGTCTCTGTCACTATTTGGAGTGTCACGTAAGTCACCCAAGTTATGTTTCCTACAATCAATGGAAAACTTTTGTAAGCATAATGGTCAATATGAGACATTGAGTCGTTGAAAGCAAATTCATATGATTTTATAATTGGCTGTGTAAGTACTGAATAAGAAAATGACAAGCACACTGAAATGAATTGAACTGAATGAAATGGAATTATTTATATACGTACAAGTATCTTTAGTCAATATTAAATCAAATTAAAAGGGAATCACTTGTAAAACTTGGGTAAAAAATAAAATGAACCACTGCAAATGAGCCATGTCATGTAGTGGAGTAGATGCTTAAGCTGAAATTGGCATTTTATTAGAACAATATAATTTCGAAGAAAGCACATAAAGGACTCACAAGGATGAGGGGGATGGAAGCGGGAATGGCAAAATAACGATTATTAAGTATTCGAAAATGGCATAGAATAGTCGACAAACTGTGAGCTAACCTCACAAGCACAGTGCATTAAGGCAACTAACAACTAGATTTTTAAAACCGCACACTGAGCTGTCATTGGGAAGGAAGAGAGGAATGGAAACGGGAATGGTAAAATAAAGACCAGTAACTATTCGAATGTAGCATAGAATAGTTGACAAAGTGAAAGCTAACCTCACAAGCACACTGCATTAAGGCAACCAACAACTCGATTTTTAAAACTGTACAGTGGACTGACATTGGGTCATCCTTTTACACCTTCTTCGCCGTCTGCCTTTTACTCATTCATTCATTTATAATACGCTCAATCATTGAGTCATTTAGTTCGGCCATACCCCACACGAGTACTTCGATATCATTCTCAGCAGCACTGGGAAAAACGTCGTGTATTTTGACATGCATTCTATATGATACTCGCAACGCAGTGATGGGGGGTGTTGATTGCCTTTTGCGACTTTCTTTCGATTTATTTATTTTGGGGGCTAAAAATGAGCAAAAATAGATTTGACATGAAAACAAATACATTTAATAGATTTATTCCACCCAATCCCTGGCGAAGAAGAGTACAAAAAGTTGGTGCAAAACTATGATATAGTTGTAACATTATATTAGATTGCCATTGAGTTGGAAATAGAAAGCACACCGTTTTGAAATGATTTTCTTTAAAAAAATCCCTAAGCAACAGTTTGAAGAGTATTCCGATAAAGATTTGAAATGAAAATGTAACACGCACAACATGCAAATTTATTTCCGAAAGTAAAGTATTAATTTGAAATTATGAAGTTTAGCTATTTTTAAACTAATACCGACAACAAGTACATGGGTGATTGTTCGGAAATTGTTATTTTTCAGATAACAATTTTTCCAAACCTCGATATGTCTGCAGTACCATTTTTTTACGTTTCTGAATGTTATCATGGTCCAAAAGTATGATCTGAAGATCACTATACTACAACACCAAAGCAATCGAAGTTATGGAGCATTGATGGTATTCCGATGCCACGGTAGTGACGAAACTTGACAAATCAAATTGTTGATATGATAAAACAATTTTATATATATATCAATTGAATAAAACGCACTATTTTAATGTTTTAACTAATTTATTTAGTTAACTTCGCCAATAGACTAATACCTTTCACGACCTACACACGACTGGCGATTGCCACAAGATATGTCAAATACTTCACGCTCGTTTTGCCAGGTCTTCGCAAAAGCCTACTGTGTTGCCAGGTCTTCGCAAAAGCCTACTGTGTTGTCAGGTCTTTGCAACAGCCTACTCCACATTAATCATTCAGTGTTAAGAAACCATTATTTATCAATTTTAGTCAGTATTGGAAACTATATGACACGGTTGTGACTTTGAGTGTTTAACCTAACCGTGCTCCAGACCGGTTTGGAATTCGACAAGTTCCAAAGACAATGAAGTTCAGGCAATGAAATGTTACTTTCATAACCGGGAATCAAGCCTAAATATCGTACGGCATATGTGAATCATAAGAGAACGGTTGTGACGTATTATTTTGTGACTTAGATTTTAAATTTTTCGAATTGAATTCCCCTTCGTATACATGTGCGTGTGTTGACTTCTGCCGGTGTAAATACTGCCACTATCCCCTCCACTCCAAAATGCCAGCAAGTGGGTCATATTGAAACCCCGGAGATGGCGCCACCACATTCGAATTCAAATTGTAAAAAATTCTGACAAAACTGTTGGACAGACTACGTGGGCCGTTCAATAACCATGGCGTGCATATTCCTCCAATTTTTTGGCGTAGAATTGTAAATCTAAATGTCCCTTAGAACATATATGCAGGTAACTTCTTTCAAGCCACGTCCTTGAGGGATATTACTGCTGAAGTCCTGAATTCGATACGGAGGACAGGCCATGGTTGTGACATTTTGAACAGTTTTTTCTCCCGAAAAACGACTTACACGGTTCAGAATGGAATGTGTTTCATGGAAATAATAGAGTACCATCGTAGCTTCGGGAACATGTCGCAATTTAATCACCATTCGACCATTTTAGGGTGGGAAAATTCAAAGGACGAGAAAATGACAATTTCCGAACAATCACCCACATAGGCTGTTGTTGCTATATTGATCCCAACAAACCAAATGCTCAGAATTCGAACCGAATCCGTAACGAAATTCTGAAAATTTTGACGAATTCGGATCCGAATTCTGTCCTACTCCGTAACGTAAAATGGTTGACACGAATTCGGAAAAGGGTTGACACGAATCCGGAACGAAAAAGCGGAGGCAATCTTGATGCATTCAACGATACTACTTACCGATTTCTGACCGAATTCTCATATGAAATCGGATTGAATTCTGAAAGGATTCTTATCGAATTCGAAGAGTTGTTATCGTTCTTATCGAATATCGAAGAGTTCTTATCGTATTCTGACAGAATTCAGTATTTATTCGGGTCATGTTCTGACAGTATTTGGTCTGAATTTGGAAAGAATTTACACTCTATTCGTAAAGACTTCAATAATGTAATTAGAATATTTAAAAAATATGTTTGTTTTCAAGATTATATTTTATTCGGAAATACACATTTTTACACAAATCACAAATTACATTACAAAGTAAGCTATTTTAGTAAAGCATAATTTTTAAATAGTATTTTCAATTTATAATTTAAAATAAAAAAAAATTCCATTTATTTTCCGAAAGCTCTGTATCTCGGCGATTTGACTTTTTCTAAATTTTTTTATTGATTCTGAAAGGCCTCTTAAAGACCTTTCCAACAAGTCCAAAAAAACCCCAACCACTGGCTCAAAAGTTAGCAACTTTACCCTACTACCCTCCGACAACCAATCCGAAAATTTTGAACCCGCTGCCATTTCGCACCCTTGCATTTTCGGACATGGTCCTAGTGGACTTTTCTTCTTGAAATGAGCCAAGGATACGCTGGAGAAATTTATCCGGAACTTCCTGAATCACCCTGTATATCATCCACGGGAGAATATGGTAAATATACAATTCACATTTCACGTCGCATAGACACAGAATTTGATGTGCTTTGCAGAAACACAATGATTGACATATATTCTTCTATCCGAAATCACAAGGTCATTAAAGTAAATGTATTCGTCAAGACAAATATTCGTCTAGACGAATATACGTAGTCGAATATGTGACCACACTAGTTTCTGAATCGCATGTACTTTTTTACTCTACTAGTATTATTATAAATTGAAGTGAAGTGAGATTTAAAACACAATCGTTGAATCTGACGCCAACAATGACGCCTTCACGAACATACGCAAACAATTTTGGACACTTGCCTGGAAAAACTATTATTGTGGATGACGCAAATTAACTTAATCATGTATATGATACCCAGAGTAACTCATCCCCATTTTTGATCGATAACATGAAAAATTTAGAAAAAATTTCTATATCTGCGAAACGGTGCGTCCAATCGCAGAAATAATAAATAGGCTTTCACCTTTGGATGTCTTTTTATATTTTTAAAAAATCGCTAAAACTAAAATTTCACGAATGAAAAATCGCTAAAACGCGCCTATGCCAATATCTCGGAAACGGAACGTCCAATAGAAAACAAAATTATTTTTTACGAGTTTGTAAGGATTTATTACAAAGTGGGCCCAATCGTATGGAAATATTTTTTCAAAAAGTCATCAAAATATGAAAATTGCGGAAATTAATAATGGCTATAACTCTTTACCTCGTTACCCAATGGATGTCTTTAACACGACTTCACTTATTTAAAAAAATTACATGAGGTGTCAGGGGACACCGGGTTGGACGATATTCCTTTCGGTATGTATTATGTACTAGTAATTTCCAACACGCCTAGGGCGCCTGTTGAAAAATACTATAATTTAAATGGATCTTTAAGAGAAGATATTTTTGTAAAATGATACAATTTTTTTAAGAAATTTTTTATTTGTTCAAAGTATTTTTTTTAAAAAAGTATAGTTTTAGGTCCTTTTTGTAAGACTATTGATTATATTTTACCGAAAAGTTACCTTGTTTAGTGAGAGGTAACTACTTCTTATATTATAGGCTAATGTCTTTTTTAAACAAAGGTACCATTTTTAACAAGATGTACTTTTTGTAAGAAAAAGCTTAAGACTATGATGTTTTTTACAAAGAAGAAATTTTTATTAAAAACAGGTACTTTTTGAAAAGAAATACTCATTTTAGGAAAAGGTTATTTTTTTAAGAAACTTTATTTAATTTCAGAAAGGCTACTTATTGCAAGAAAACCAAAGGTACTATTTTATTTTTAAGAAGAGGATTTTTTAAGAAAAGGAATTTTTGTAAGAAAATGTATTTTTTTTCAGAGAACATATTTTTTTTTTAAGAACAGTTTTTTTTTAAGAAATGGGAATTGTTTTTAGAATTGGTCCTTTTTTTCAAAAATAACAGGTAAAAATTTAAGAGTAGGTACTTATCTCAAGAAAAGTTATTTTGTTTCACAGAAAAGGTACCTTTTAAATAAAAGATAGTTTTTTAAGAAAATGCATTTTATTTTATTCATTCGTATTAATGTATTAATTTAAAAATGTATTTATTTAAAAAAATTACATTTTAAGAAAAGGTACTTTTTGTAAAAAAATTTACTTTTTTAAGCAAAGGTACGTCTTTAAGATAACGGTTTTTTTTAAGCAAAGGTACTCTGTTTAAAAATGTGAATAGGTATTTGTATTTGAGGAAATTTACTTTTTTTAAGAAAACGCACTTACTTAAGAAAATGTTATTTTTTTAACGCCATATATGGATTTTTATTTTCAATGCTTATTGTTTTTATCGAAACGGTACATAAGAGAGTTTAAAACATAATAGTCATTCTCTTTGTTCTCTTTTGTACTGAAATTCTATGCGCGGTTGTGTCAAAGTTTCTTTTGGTTATTGTTTCAGTTAGTTTTGTGCAAGTGTCTCAGCTGTATGATCGAAAGTTAATTTTGCAGTGATTTGAGTTAAATTTACTTTATATAAAACAAAGTTTTCCTTCGACAAGAATTTTTTCCTGGGACAAAGTAAAGCTCTTTTACAAGGAAAAATATAATTTAGCTGCAAGGTAAGTATTATATAAAATAAATGGTTTCCCGTTACATCCCTCGAGGGGATTTGGGAGAGCTTCTCACAACCAGTGAGCTGTGCGCGTTATAGTTTTATACTCATTGATTGGGACCTATAGTTTTATACCGGTTCCGAACGGCATTTTGAGAAGCTTTTTCATGGCTAAATACTGGATAGTGTCGCGGTCACTAACCGAGGTGACCGCCGTCGAAAGAAATTTAAGGTGGTCAGAGTAGGGATCGAACCCACGTCCTCATGCACAAGAAATTGCCGTGTGTACAATTTATTCTCTACATAAATATCAATGTAAATTTTCTAGAAATGGATGTACAATCATTTTATGGTAAATTGAAATATGTCAATGAAATCAATAATGGGCTTAAAAGTGATGATGATTATATATCGGATACCGATGAAGAAGTCATTGGAAGTTAAATTCCCAATCGGGAACACGTTTATATACCAGAGACTGATGAGACCGGTTCCGATGACAGCTGTGGCAAGCCCACTTCTTCGAATGCACAAGCCAAAAAGTCAAGAGCGCCAATTTGGAGAGAGCGTCATTTGCCCCCGTATTCGAGACAAAACTTCTCATTTGAAGGAAATACGAATCTTCCGAGCGTTATGGAAGAACAGGAGACACCAGCAGACTTCTTTAATTTTTTTCCAACGATGATTTGATGAACTATATAGTTGAGCAGTCGAACTTACTAGCACTGCAAGTTGATATGACTTGCAACAGATGGGAAACCATCAAACGTTTTTTACATTTTAACAATAATGAGAACATGAGATCACTAGGTGAGACCGGATTCGATAAACTATTCAAGATTCGACCGTTACTAAGCAAAAACCGGTGAACAATTACTAATCGTGCCAAAAGAAGAACATTTGGTTGTTGACGAGCAAATTATTCCCACGAAGTGCCGGCATCATCTAAAACAATATAATCCGGCTAAACCCCACAAATGGGGTTATAAAAATTTTGTTTTGAGTGGAGTGTCAGGATTCAGTTACGATTTCGATATATTTACTGGGGCCCAAAGTGATACATATCCAGAGGGAGCACCTAATCTGGGAGTCAGCGGAAACGTTGTAACGAGACTAGCGGCCACTGTACCCAAAGACAAAACTATAAATTATTTTTCGATAATTGGTTTAACAGCCCCAAACTTGCAGTGCATCTCATGAAAAATGGTTTATTACCTTTGGGTACTGTAAGGCTCTATCGAGTTCCTAACTGCAAGATGCTAACTGAAAATGAAATGAAAAAGCTTGGCCGAGGCAGCATGGTTGAAAAGGTAGCTGAGATCGACGGAGTCGAACTTGGCCTCGTCTCTTGGTTTGACAATAAAGTAGTCAATATTCTTTCGACTTATGTTGGAAGCAACCCTGTTTCTACAAAAACTCGTTTTAGCAAAAAGGAGAAAAGCATTTTCAAATCGAGTCGCCAAAGGCTGTTGATGTCTATAATTATTTTATGGGTGGCGTCGATTTACTCGATTCATTACTCGGCCTTTATAGAATTCAATTACGTACGAAAAAATGGTATAAAATGTTTTTTTTCCATATAATTGACATGTGCGTTGTTAACTCATGGATTCTATGGCGTCGAAAGTCAGAGGAATATATACCGTTATTTTATTTCAAACTTGCAACAGCTGAGCACCTTTGCAAGGCTGGAAAATTAAAAAGGCGGGGCCGGCCACTGACCACAGCTTCTAACTCTACAACCCCTACAACAAGCATAGATGGTATTCCTACCGGCACCAAAAAACGAAAGCGACAAGATTTTCCGTTTAATTCTGTACGAGTTGACAGTATTGGTCATTTGCCAAAATGGATGAAAAACAGACAACTTTGTCAAAATAATTGTTCTTTTCGTTCTTACACTATTTCCGAAAAATGTAACGCGTAATAAACAGGCTCCATCTAGAGAACTTCCTATTAAACAAGAAATTTGCCCCATATGATAGTGTAGACGCGAACCAAAAGTACGAGTGTAAGAGTAAGTGTGCTGCCAAATGTAATTCCATGCTCAAGGTTGTATTAAATGAATTTGCCAGGCTTGCACTTTGGCTTTTCTAACTTTATTTTTTATTGGGTTCAAAACTACAATATGTAATAAACAGGCTCCACCTAGAAAACTGCCCTTTAAAACAAATCAAAGAAAAAGTACCCAATATATTTGATAATAATGGGTTGTAATTAAGTAGTTAAAAAAAAGTTGTTTAACATTTTTTCATTTAGCCCCCATCCCGCAACGTCCGATAAGGAGCTTCGTTCCAATACAAAAAAATACAAGTAATAAATCCACGCTTGGCTTGCATGATTTGTATATTGTTTGTGTACCAACGCATATGATAACCAACGCTTAATTATGAAACCTCCAGAAAAAATCTTCAAAAACCCGAGAGATAACAAAGAAAGCAAGAGCAACAGGAGCAGAATCTTATTTCATGAAAATTTCTTTTGTTTTTAGACCACTTTTCGTAGACTAGTAATGCTAATTCAACCGACTTCTACGAACAGAAATAACCCCAATTAATAAAATTAGCTTCAGTGAATGTCGTCACTTTATAATCTGAGACGTGCCAGCATAAGCATTCTATTTTCGTGATCCATCGAATCGCCTTCTCATTTTAGCTGCCAACAGTCTGGTTTCTAAAACTGCATTATAGGGAAGTACTTGATGTAATGGCAGAGGTAATAAGGTATTTGGGAAATTCTACAAAGGATTTTCCCCCGTTACACCTATATTGAATAGCATTCGTAGGATTTTTAAGAAAAACACAAATCTTTTTATAGTATATGGGAAATACTAAGAATGCACAGTATTGAAAACTTTTCAATGCGATCGAATTCGTAAGTTAAATATGTATGGAAATATTCCACAAGAATGAGATGTCAGCCCACCGATCACCTTCCTTTTACTTCCGGCATAAAATTGTGTTTTTCGAAAACAAGATCACTAAATTTTTATTTTTGGATAACTCTCAAAAACTGGTACACTTAATTATGACGATGTAAAAAAACGTCATTCAAAAACAAAAATTGGCAATTGTTTCAAAAATTTTGGATATTTTATCGGCATTTTGATTTTCAATATGTTTTTAATATACATACATACATATTTAAAATCTTCTCTGTTGCGTATATTTGACTGTGATTAGTATTGTTCCTTATCTAATTTTAAATTCGATTCATTAATCAAATACTCCAGGATGTTACTATACATACCACCAAAAATTAAAATAGAGTAGAATGTTTTAAAAAATTTAACATATTTCTTTATTTCCCACCACAAATTTAAAAATATTTCTTTGCGTTCGCTAAAAGATAAAATCCTAGCAAAAGTACGGCAACTTTCAGTGGGGGTGGACAAGCTTATGCAAATATTTACCCAACTCTAAAAGTCCATCGGCAAAACAACTCCCTCACATTGGAAACTGGCTGATGGTAAAGCACTATGTGCAGTTCCTCCTCCAGCAACTCTGCATCAGCTCTGTGCAACTTAACAATTACAATTACCGTGACCAGGGGGGTTGCAGTTGTTCTGCATGTGGATGTAAAAGACTAAGTTCGCTGGTACAAAGCACCAAATGGACTTCAGTGATAAAAGCATCGTTTACATTATGAACCCCTGCCTTAAATAAAATTGCAAGAAAGTGCAAATATAGCTGAAAGCCATATAATTTTTAGTTCGTTTAGAGAATTCACGCAATCTGCCAGGATGGAATGACAATGACAAAAAAATTCGATGCACTTTAGTGGCGGTAAAACCTCAATAAAAATAAACAAAATAATGGTGCGAACTGAAAGCAAAAAAAAAAAACTTAAGTATCATTAGTGATTTTGTCCAGAGATAATGAGGATGGTGATTTTCGGACGTAAGTACTGGTGCAGTTTTAAGGTTTTCTGAAATTTGTTTCTTCCCAAATGTTTAGTGGGTCAAGCAGTGTTAACACTCATTGCAGTTAGGTATTTTACAAATAATTAAGGCGAATTTTTTCTATTTCCGTTTTATTGTAATTGAAATATTTTGAATGTTATATAAATTGTTGTAAATTCAAAATAATTTTCGTCTTCTTATAGCATTTTAACAACTGTATTATAGTAATTGTTCTATACGCTCACAGGATTGTTCCCTAACCTCCAAAAGCTCGCAATTAATTGAAGGACGCAGTTTAGCATATCTAAGTACAGAGAAAGTTTTTTTAAAACATTTCTTTCGTTTGGAATTTTGATTGGATTTTAGTTCTTTCTTCTTATATAAATTTTCTTCTTATTTAAAATTTTTTATTTTTAACACAAAACTCACGCATGCAAATTATATTTTGTACAAATGCTCTTCGATCAGTTTTTTTTGTTTTGTTTTGTCTTTCTATCGTTTAACCGTCATAACTAACCCCGCAATATTAAGTAGAACGTCAACCGTCTAGCGTCAACCGTCAAGATTACACTTTGTATATCCGCATTACAACTACAACTTTTTCTGGATAGTTCCAGAACCCACATTATGAACAGTCTTGTTATGACGCCGCTCTCTCCTAGAAAACTTATGCATTCTCAAGCCAATCTATCGGTCTATTTTGCACTGAGTATAGAGCCCTAATGGACACTTGGCTGTCCGTAAAAATTTCACACTCTTGTCCTCTTTGGTGTGATTTTGTAACTGACGTCAAGCCACAAATATTGCCAGTACTGCGGCTTGGAAGATGCTAAATAAGATTGGAATAGTTTATCTGAAAGTCATATATTGGTGAGATGTAATTCAGTGCTAGAGTGTATTGGTATGATTGCTAGATTTACAGTGAAGAAAGTCCTAGACTGATTGTTGACATTCCCGTTATATGTCTGACCAGTCCGGCCAAAACCTCGGTAGTTGTTACGAAGGAGACCTCTTATACACCTCTTTGTCAACGACAGACTTTAGGAGGTGGATTTCGCAGAACTGACCACGAAACAACATTGCCGTAAAACAATATCGGGTCGAAAAAAAACTTACTTTCCGGATAAATCTCATCGGTGCCATTTGTTTTAATTTATTGTATTTTGGTTTTATATAACGGGTCCGCCAAATAACTTTTTTTTTTTTAAATGCTATAAAAAAAAACTACTGAATATATTGTCAAATTTCTTTTTTACTTGAAAGTACAATCCTTCCGGTTAATAACGGAAAATAATTTCATTCAAAGGGCTGCCTCGGCTGGCCATGCCGTAGCCTACACGATCGGTCCAATTTTTAAGCACATTATCGATTGTGTGCAGCTGTATTTCACCAATGGCTTCACGAATATTATCCTTTAAAGCGTCAATTGTCTGTGGCTTGTCGGCGTAACACTTGTCTTTGAGGGCACCCCACAAATAATAGTCCAACGGTGTCAAATCGCAGCTCCGAGGTGGCCGATCTTCAAAAATAGGGCGCACAACATCGAGTGTAGCTTCGGCTGTGTGGCACGTAGCGCCGTCCTGTTGAAACTAAATGTTGCCAATATCCTCCTCTTCAATTTTTGTGAACAAAAATTCGTTCAACATGGCCCGATAACGATCGCCATTGACTGAAACGGCCAATCCTTGCTCATTTTCGAAGAAACTTGTTTTAGGTGCATCAGCTTCGGGTTTTCTGTGCCCCAAATGCGACAATTTTGCTTGTTTACATACCCGCCAAGATCAAAATGAGCTTCATCTGAAAAGATGATTTTTTTTGGCAAAATCGGCATCTTCTGTAAGTCGATCGCAGGCCCACTTAGCGAAGCGAAAACGCATTAGATGGTCGGTTGGCTTCAACTCCTGAACCAATTGGACTTTGTATGGCGTCATACCAAGGTCTTTATGCAAAATTCGTCTCAATGATGTCTCAGAAATGTCCAATTGTTGAGAACGACGGTGAATTGATGTTAATGGCGTTTCGCGCATAGTTTCTGCCACAGCAGCAATATTCTCGGGTGTACGCACTAGTTTTGGCTTTTCACGCTTTGGTTTATCGATGAGGATGCCAGTTTCTTTAAATTTTTTCACAAGATAACGAACATATGGTGCTGACGGTGCTTCTCTTCTTCCAAAATCCGCAAGCAATTTTCGTACACATTCTGCAACATTACCATGATTTTCAGAGTAATGTCGCAATATTTCCCAGCGTTGTTCAAGCGTACACACAACCATATTCGTTCAGCGGAAGGATAAAACTAATTATCTGTCAAATCAGACATGAGCTAAGTCTTGCCATTCACGAAATAGGCACTAGTTGAAAAAAAACGTTAGATGGCGGACCCTTTATAATTACTTTAGTATGAGAGCAAATTTGGAGATGATACCCAAATACTTTATAAAATACCAAACACAATATAGTCCAAATGAGTGATCCATATATTATAGGAACGATGTTCCTTATCGAACGTTGCGGGATTGGGGCTAAACGAAAAAAAAAATTAAACAACTTTTGTTTTAACACTATTATGCGCACACAACCCACTATTACTCGTATCAACTGTATTGTTTACTTTTGCTTTGGTTTGTGTCTAGACTAACTAGATGTCTCAAATATGTTGGGAAATTTCTGTTTAATGCGAAGTTTTCTAGGTGGAGCCTGTAACCAATATTGAGTATATATTGTAGTTTTGAACCCAATATAAAGAAAATTTAGAAAAGCCAACGTGAAAGAAGATTGAAAAAGAACATTCTCTTAAATAAGTGCATTTTCTTAAAAAAAAAAGTAAATTTTCTAAAAAAAATATCTATTCAAATTCTTAAACAAAGTACCTATCCTTACAGAAAATGCCTTATCTGAAAGAAGTATATTTTCCTTGAAAAATTAAATTTTCTGACAAAAAGTAAATTTTCTTAAAAAAAGAAATTTTTTTAAATTTCTTAAAAAAGTAAATTTTCTTACAAAAAATGGCCTCTCTTAAAATCAATCTTTTCTTTCGAGACTACATTTTTTGGGAAACAAAATAACTTTTCTTGAGGTAAGTACCTACTATTAAAAATTTACATTTTCTTGAAAAAAGGACCAATTCTAAAAAAATTACCATTTCTTATAAAGAAAATCTTTTCTTCAAAAAAAGTAAGTTTTCATTTTCTTACAAAAATTCCTTTTCTTAATAGTACCTTTTCTTAAAAATAAAATAATACCTTTTCTTTTCTTTCCTTGAAATAAATAGCTTTTGTGAAAATTGGTATATTTTATTAAAAAGTAACCTTTTCCTAGAAAGAGTTCAAGTTTTTTAAAAAGTATCCTGTTCTTAAAAAAATTACTTCTTTTTAAAAAATATTTATACTCTTATGGCTTTAGAGAAAGTACTTCTTCTTAACAATAGTACCTTTCTTAAAAAACATTAGCTTTTAATAAAAGAAGTACCTCTCTTTAAAAAAGGGACTTATCGGGCAAATATAATACATATTGTTCCAAAAAGGACCTAAAAATATACTTTTTGATGGGTTAACACCTATAGGCGCGGGTAGGGCAATCTATGAGAGTGAAAACATGCAAAAAAACACACGGCGTTAGCACCACATACATGGTTGTTGTAATAAGTATGATGGTATTTATGTAATGGCAGCGAACAAAAAAGATGGTCGTCGTCTCCAAAGAATATTGAATAGTATAGAGAACTCATGGAACGATTGGAATGACTCAAAGGCACTGGCGATATCTGGCGAAGGATTAAAAACATATTACTTACTTTTTTGTCATAACTTGGTATATTCAAAATTTTGATGTGAAACTTTAATGCCTTCGAAACACTTATGCTTTTTGTATTATTTTATGTAATAACATTGTGGAAATGGTGCATTTATATTGAAATATGTTATAAAGACAATAAGACTCGTTTATGCTCTTTTACTCAGACTATTTACATGAGAGCGGAAAAAGAGTGCAATAAGTTCTCTATACTATTGAGTCTTTTTTGTCGTCGCTATGTTTATGGCAAAACAAAAACATTTATTTCAGTGAGCTAAATATTGCTTTATTTATTTTAACAATATTAAATCTAATGTTAAAGCAGATGCAAGAAAAACGAAAACAGCCTTCAGCACAAAAGCTATTATTTTTTTCGATTTTCCAATATAACAATGTGTTCATAGAAATCGAACAGGTACCGTGTAACAAAAATGTGTTAACACATTTCCCGTGACTTCAAATACTCATTGATTTAAAAAAAAATAAAAATTTTTTTAAAAAAAGTTTAGCATTTTACCAAGAGTCCATTTCGTATAAACGTCCATTTAAATTGTCGTATTTTTAGGAGCCTTAGCCGTGTTAGAACTAACTAGTACATAATATATAGCGAAAGGAATATCGTTCCAACCGGGTTTCCCCTGACACCTCATGTGATTTTTTGTAAAAATAGTATACAATATTTTATCGTGAATTATTTGCAAGTATATAAAATAAATATGTACAAAAATAAATTGTACGTAGTAAATCTTTCTCAATTCTGTATTAATATTTTTCTAGAACTAGTTTGCTCAGATAGTTGTCAATTATATCAGTGCTCTATTTATATTCCAGCATTTATTTCCGGGAAATCATATTCAAATCTTGCTTCAATACTTAAAATTATTCCAAACGCTCAAATATATTCTTAGGAACAATTTATGAAGACTAAAAACATTTAAAGTAATTGCAGAATGAAGGAGGAGATTGGGTATGATGCAAGAGAAAGCCAATGCTTATTATTTACATTATTATAAAGTTAGCCACGTAATCCAATCAGATGTTAAATTGAAGGAGGCAACCGTGGCTAGAATATAACTTAAGAACCAAGAATCACAACAAACTGAAACAGCGGTAGGTGGACAACAAAAATACGGGCACTAATACAATACACAGGCAGACACTTATACTTATACAACATTCAGAACATAGAAGCCATAAAGGACAATCATAAAATGTTGTGTAGCGTTTATTATACACAATACAAGAAGGCGCGCCGGATAGAGAAGTACAAACAAGAAGTAATAAAGTAAACACAATAAATCCGACAGTGCCAGTGGATACCAATGAAGATGAATATAATGCTGTTGCTTCTGATACCCTAAGATCCCGCAATGGTAATAAATAGCAGCCAATATGACTAACGTACTGGCAGATAGCAGGAAAGTGTGACAGAAAAGTTTAAATTGACTGTGATGGTGTTGATGTTTCTTGTTATTACATAAAATTATGATAATTGCATTAAACATGGGATGTTCATTTGGTTGTAATTTCTGATACTAAAATTGACTCCTTTGCTTCCTGTTTCGCCAGAAATCACAAGTTATGTTATGGACTCCAAAGATAGGTGAAGGTGACATTATAATTGCAACAGTGTTTGTACTAGACAGACAGATATTGAACATTCGGAACAGTAGTTAGTATCAAGAGATAATAATGGGTATATAAAACACTCTTGTGCATATCGTCGCCTGAATATATATTTGCCGTATTCGCCAAATTGGCGTTTTGAGAAAAACGAGTTCAAGGTTTCGTTCGACTGTAAAAATTGATAGCCGTTGGGTTTAATTTTTTGTTGTTTAGATGCACCACCGTTGGTGGTGCAATGGTTAGTGTGCGCGGCTCTTGTACATGAGATCCTGGGTTCGAACCCTGCTCTGACCACCTTCAAATTTCTTTCGGCGGCGGTCACCTCGCATAGTGATGGCGACACTATCGAGTATATAGCCATGAAAAAGCTTCTCAAAAATACCGTTCGGAATCGGTGTAAAACTGTAGGTCCCAATCAGTGAGTGAAAACTGGAAAGCGCACAGCTCAGTGATTGTGAGCAGTTCTCCCCGGTCCCTTCATGGGATGTAATGGGAAACCATTTATTTATTTTAGATGCAAATATAATATGCGTTTGGAGCTTGTCGCAAATATGATATACTAATATATATAATATACCCAAACGCATTGTGTTTTCTATTCAATAATACATGTTTGAGACACAATGATAAATTTGTTATACTGTATGTGTTTGTGAGCCAAATATGTTTGTGTTTGTGATATAAACACAGCCATGTTTATTGCACTGCGTATTTTCTCTCAAGAGAAAGAGAACAAAAGAGGGGCAACATGTTTGTATCTTGTAAGTGCGTTTCAGTATTGTTGCATTATTCTCTCAGTGAGTGATTCGTAAATATTCCTGAATGTGCGTACAAATTGTGTTTCTTATTTTGGTTAATGTATTGCGTTTTAATTGCATCAATTGTTCAAAGGACAGATTATATCAAAAATGTTTTGGGATGCTGCTCTGGTTTTTGTGTATGTGTTTCGCATATATCTATGTGTCCTATCAAAGTGAGAAAAGATTCTGAGAAAAGAAACTGGAAAGGACAACAGCGTGTACCCCTTCTTCTGCCCGAGCCTCTACTGAAAAATCGGAACGGCAGACCATTTGTGCAATATAACAAAAAAAATACAAGTAATTAATACACGCTTGTCTTACATGATCTAGAGTTGTATATAAGTAACGGGGTTTTTAATAAGAGCGCTACAATAAAACAAAACCGGTTTTAGATACAAACGAAATTCTTTATTCCTGTGAAAGTACGTTCGATGCCATTATGTATGGAACTCGATTTCCTTTGCATGGCCACCACGGGAACGCTTGCAGAAGTCCAGACGCTGAACCCAATTTTTGACGGTTTTGAAGCATAAATCGGCCGATACTGCTGAAATTTTACGTTAGATATTCGTACGAAGTTCATCAATCGTCACTGGCTTGTTGGCATAGACCATAGACTTGACGTAGCCCCAAAAGAAATAATCTAACGGCGTCAAATCGCACGACCGAGGCGGCCAATCGATTGGGCCATTTCATGAGATAACACGTTCACCAAACTTGGTTTCCAATAAATTGATTGTGGCATTCGCTGTGTGGCTTGTGGCGCCGTCTTGTAGGAACCACATGCCCTCCAAGTCCATATTATCCAATTGGGGCCAAAAATATTCGGTTATCATTGAACGGTAGCCATTCGCATTCACAGTAATGTGCCGGTCTTGATCATCACGGAAGAAGTACGGCCCAATGACGCTGCCGGCCCATAAACCGCACCAAAACGTAATTTTTTCGGGATGCAATGATGACTCATGGATTACATGTGGATTGATGTCTGCCCAATAACGCATATTTTGCTTACTGACGAAGCCATTCAGCCAGAAATGAGCGTCATCGCTGATTGTTGAAGCCTCTTAAAGTTGGGCTCTTAAAGCTGAGGCCACTGACTCCAAATTTCGGTAGTAACTTTTAAAATTTCGACTGGTTGTTGGCTCGTATTTCTTTCCATGATGAAATGGTTGAATTACTGACGAGAAATGTCAAAAGAGCGGGAAAAAATATGGCGTCGCTTGCTGTCCCTATCGATTTACTTTTGTAGCGTCTCTGTTGAAAAACCCTTTATATTGTTTGTGTACCAAAGCATAGTGATAACCAATGCATAGTTAAGACCTTGTGAAATCAAAAACTTGAGAGACAACAAAGAAAGGAGAAGCAAAAAAGCAGCAGATTCTTCTTTCACAAAAAAAGTACTGCATTCAGCAAGTAAATGTAAAAAGGGTAATTTTAGATATTTTAATTTTTTTGTATTAAATATTTATTTTAATTATAATAAATAAAAAAATAAAGAATGATTCATATATAAATATTATTATATTTGGGAGGAAATTCGCATATGTTTCCACTTAAGTATGTATATGTAGGTTTTTGGGAAACACACGAATGCTTTCAAGTAAGTATGTGGAGGTTTGGGATGCAGAACGCATATGTTTCCACGTTAAAGCACACATGTTTGTCAGTAAACATGATAGTGGTTGCATGTAAATACAATTAGGTTTGGAACTTGCAAAAATATGAATGATTGAAGTGTGTTCCAAACATATACATGCTTCCTGCAGAAAATGTTTGGAAAAATATTTTAGAGAGATCGTTGTTTTCCAGAGTGGGGTTAACCGGCCGGAATTTGATTAACTGGTATCGGTTATGAATATACTAATAAGGACCTTTTCATAAACTAGGTCACATATATGTGTACATTCATCGAGTAATGGCGCAACTCAACTTAAAGAAAATGCTGAGTATATGTAACCGCTGGGCAGTGGAGATTTCTGAAAAAATTTAAAATCATTCAGGGGTGGGTAAACGGCTTGCTCGCACTGAACGGAAAAGCATCGTCACAGGGATGAAAATGTTCATCACCCCAACAACTTTTGTCATCGTACAGTTTCATTCCCGCTACGAAAATGTGTTCATAAACTGCAAACTATTCGTCACTGTGATGAAAGTATAGTAGTTGCTGCAATGAATTTGATTCATTATTGCAACGAATTTGTTTCGTTGCTGCAATGAATATGTTTCATTGTTGTATTGAATAAGTATCGTTCCTGCGACTTCATTGCAGCCATGAACTTATTTCGTTGCTGCTATTATTTTGTTTCATTGCTGCAATAAATGTTTAAAACTGTGTTTGAGATTATTTATTACACTGTGTGTGATTTTTGCATTTTAAACATCTGAATTGAGTGAAACATAGCGAACCTGCATAATTTTGATACGCTGAATCTAATAGCATTTCCCGTTTTTCTCTACCACGTCAAAATTTCGAGATATTTGACCCCAAAGTTTGCTGGGATGTCAACAACTGTAATATTTTTGAGACTGAAGTAGAGGCAGAACGCTTCAAAATTGAAGTTTGACTTCTGAGTAAGAAATGTAGAGGACCTTAAGAAGAATACCAACTTCAAGTTTGTACCCCCTCTCCTCCGCCTTACCCCTAACAGCTCGACAAAAACATTATTATTAGGGGTAAGGGGGGAGGAGAGGGGGTACAAATTAAGATGTGTACGTGACCCATGATTCACACTCAACATTATATCTTGCTGGTCTCTTTTTTACGCCCGCACATTTTTTTGACTGCTTTTCTCTCTTATCTTCATAAAAATTAGTTTCGTTGCAATAACGAAATTGTTTCGTCAACTATAAATGTTGGCAAACCTCCGAAATAAATAAATAATAAAAATAAACTATAAAAGGGAAGAGGTAAATCAAATATCAATAGTTTAAATCTCATGCACTTACTTTTTTTTTAAATTTTAAGCCACTTTTCTACAAAATTCAAATTAAATAAAATTTTTCCAAGACCGAAAAGTAAGTTCTTGCAGCAACGAAATGACAAATTGTCAAAGAAATCATGAATGAAATTTTTCGTTGTAGCGACTACCAAATTGTCGGATATACGAGACCTTTCATTGTAGCAACGTAAACACATTATCGAAAATGGTTCATAAATTACTGTGCTATGAAATTCCACTGTGAACAACCTTGCCCAGCAGCAAAATTTCAACCGTTGATAGATAACAGGTGGCACAGAAGTAATCCTCCTATCAGAAAATGCTATAAATTTTGCGATTGGCCCCTAATGTCAGTTCTGTTTTGATATTTGTGAAGTAAACACATGCGAAATACACGTTAATAAACAATGTTACGCTACACTGCTCCAGAACGCGGAATATTGCTGACTATTTATTTGACCAATAATCGGTCGGTGACTTTGACACATCGTGAATTTCGTCGCAGATTTCCTGGCCGTCCAACGCCTACTGGTGAAACACTGCCACGTTTAGCCGCTCGCCTCGAAGAGACTGGCACAACACGAGATGCTGCCAGGCGTGGCAGACCCTGGAGTAACCGTTTTGCAGAGAATATTGCTGCTGTAGCCGAGGATGTCATGGAAGCGCTGTCGACATCTACCAGACGACGTGCCACGCTACAGAGCAATGATCAACGAGTTCTTTTGCCGCAACTTGATGAATTGGAATTGGAAAACATGTGGTTCCAACAGGACCGTTTTGGCGATTTGCACTGGCCAGCAAGATCGCCTGATTTGACCGCTCCAGACTTCTTTTTGTGGGGCTGTTTGAAGTCGCGGGTTTACATCAACAAGCCTCAGACTCTTGCAGCTCTTAAAGACAATATCCGTCAAGAATGTGAGGACCTATCGCCGGAAGTTTCGGCCAAAGTGATGGAAAATGCCATAAAAAGGGCTCAAATGACAATCAACTGTGGCGGCGGCCATTTACATGACATCATATTCTCGACTTGATGTAAAAAAAATTAAAAGACCAAATAAAAATAATCCACAAGAAGAATCAAAGTTTTTCATTTTTTTTTTAATTACAGCCAAAAAACATCGGAAGTTTACTTTTGCGCCACCTTGTACTTCGAATTTAGTGTCTACTTCAAATATTACTTTATATGTTCTATCGCAAGTAAAAATAGTTGAGAACAAAAGCGGTTGATATGCCTAAATACTATAACTATATTGCCAACCATCCACCATTACAATCAATTTCACATCAATTCTTTAATAATATATTAAATTAAAATCATCGATTTCTATAAAAAGTACAAACTATATTAAAGATCGGAAAATATAATCTAAATACCATATATAAACGTGAATTATTTTTGTGGCTACCATGCATTTCAATATTCCATGTGGCTTTCTCCCGAGCTTTCAAAGTATGGTAAATTTTCACAACAAATTTCACATTTGACCAAAAATATCTTGACGTGCGAGGGTGCCCCGTCATTTGTTTACCATAACTCAAATCTATTACACGCTACAGCCACATGTGGAATTTTCAAAAAAGCTCACATTTGGGAATTATTTAAGTTACTTTGGGAATTCTGGGAGTTTATTGCAGAGAATTTTACAAATTTTGATCATTTTTTATTCCAGAATATTCGACTAAGTGTTAGTTCCACACTCCGCATTTAAAAGCTGAATTTGAAAGCCCACGGAAAATTGTAATATTAAATTTAATTTCAATGACAACCATCGGGTATTTAAATTGCATTTAAATGCTGAATGGTAACTGTTAAACTGAGCATAAATATATTTTATTTTCTTGTCTTATTTCGTGTTGAAATGTCAATTCATTTCGAAAGGAAGGAAATTTAAAAATTTGTTGACGTAATTTATTTATTTTTAGCGAGTATCATTTATTAAAATCGTGTGTCCTATAGTAAAATACCAAGAATTTACAGATGATTCCGCGTCCAGTTGTACCAAATACTTTATCAAAGCTGTTAAATAAATATATTGTAAATTTCTGGTTTATTTCAATTCACCTTCACCTGACTATAACTGAAATTGAAAATTGTTATACCTACCTATCGATCATGCATTAATCAGATCAGCTTTTTTCCTGAAAATTAAAATAAAGAAGCCAATGAAATAAATTTTAGACATATTTTATTTTAATATTAACACAATTTAAAACCAGGTCCTTCTTAGGTTTTAATTTTAATTATATATCTTACTTATGTTGGCAGAGATCTTTCCAATCTTGGCATACTTTCCATTTCCTTCATTGCTTCTTCATTCTTGGCAGGGAGTTTGGAGCGGGCGAAATCCTATATTCTTTTTCCATACAGCGATCTTCCACGACCTAGTCATTTGACTGTCCTTAGCCAATGGAATAAGTCCGAGGTGTACAACTGCATGTTTCTCTGCACATCCTTGAATATTGTCCAGTTTGCATGCCTTGAACAATATTAGTGAGATTAATTTTCGGTCGATTGTTCCAT
The DNA here is from genome assembly GCA_963931995.1 of Phaonia tiefii. NCBI lineage: Eukaryota > Metazoa > Arthropoda > Insecta > Diptera > Muscidae > Phaonia > Phaonia tiefii. The sequence goes on from OZ008371.1 coordinate 50,104,928, forward strand.
AATAATTCTGCGGTTCCATAATTCCGAGGTGCCTGGGCTTAATATACATTGTGCAACACGAAAAAATATAACCATATACGGACACCACTACGTGATGGAAGACCAAAAAAAAAAACACCCGTGTCTCCCAGTTTTGTCCAAAGTCATGCAATTTTTATTTTATGGGCCACCAAAAATTTGGTACCTCGGTGTAATTTTTGCAAAAAAGTGATAATTTTGCCAGGCTCATATCTGTAAACCGTTCGGATGTCTGATTTGCTCTCTGAGGGAAAGTTGTAGCTGCTGTCATATAAATATAAATAACCGTATAATAAAAACTATGAACATATAAAATCAAAAAAACTACATTTGCAAGGTTAAAATCGCAAAAGAAAACTTTAAAAAATTTGATATTTTTAACCTTTTTTCCTTTCTCATCGCTACGCTTTGGGAAAACGCTTTTCAAATAGTCGAATGCGTTTGTACAATTTACAACAGGCACTTTGATGAATTTTTTAACAATTCCCAATTTTATGTGGAGCGGTGGCAGCAAGATGTCTTGCGTATTGTCAATTATTTGTTCCTCCACACTTCCTCTTGATCTCCACGAATTACATTGGTATTGATTCAGAGGTGAGCGCGAATGCCAATTACAAAGAAAACAAAAGAATTTTGGAAAGCCGGCCTTATCGATGATCCCTTGCAAAATGTTGATGACCTTCAAATCACAGCAAATCTTCCATTTATTTTCGTGGCATTGGAGTTTTTTCATTATATCTTTCAATTTTTCATAGCTTTCTTTCATGTTAATACCCACTGCTAGCGGAATGGAAGGTTTTCGGTTCGACACATGCAACAAAACTGCTTTCAAGGTTGAAACAGCACCATCAAAAAATAATCGCCACTATATTGTTATGACATTCGCGACACTCTGTATTAGATGTGTAATTTTCAGCGGTCAAGTCTATTTCGTCGAAAAACAACTTATATGCTCTATTCATTTCACTACTTAAAAGATTCTTTTTGATGACCTCAACCGTAGCAAAATAAATCAATATTTTCACAATACATATTGAAATTGTCAGTTGACAATATTTTCACAATACATATTGAAATTGTCAGTTGCCAATGTTGTGAGCTTATTCTGCTGTAGCACTTTCTCTATAACTTTCATCGCTGAGCTGACTTCGCGTTGTGTAATGCCTCGATGTGAGCGTCGTGTCGATTTTATATTAGTGGAATTAGTGGATACATGAAAGCTCGAAAGAACCTCGTAAACTCGAAAACATCGTAAACTTGCACAGCAAACGTCAAAACAAACAAACAAATTTCCGATACAAAGCGACTTTTCGAGGCAAATTTGTTGCGCAAACGTGGGATGGAGAATCGTGTAAACTTTTGACATTTCGTTGTCATCTGACTAGGATGGATAAATAAGGTGATAGCACTAGACCAGTAGTAGAAGTACACATACATAATACATGCAATTGCTACTGCTACCACCATATGTATCCATCTTGGTCAGCTGATATGGTTTTGAGCACAACTACGCTGAGCAACTTTACCTGGTGCCTCATGCAACGGTGCGAGGGAAACTTGCGCTGAGCAAAAGTTCTCGGCTTTCAGGTTTGCATGAATGCCGCTATTGTGTGCTGCGTCCCTTGTTGTGTGTGCTGAGATTACTGCTTTGAGTGTGCTCATGCGGTCGGTGAGATAGCATAGTATCTCAATGTTGAATTAAACGGTATTAAGTATCATCCCATATGTTCTAGAAACTTGTTTATTGAGATCTTATGTACATTTTTGATTGTTTCCTTGAGTTCTTGAAGGTTTGCTAACAGGGGGAAAAATGTAAAAAATCTAACTTTTTAAATTTTTTTTTTTGCGATTTTGACCTTGAAGATGAAGTTTTTTGACTTTTTGTGTTCACAATTTGACAAGAGCTATAACTTTCCCTCAGAGAGTAAATCAAAATTCAGAACAGTTTGCAAGATATGAGCCTGACCAAATTATCACTTTTTTGCAAAAATGACACCGAGGGCCCAAATCTTCGGAGGCCCACACAAAAAAGGGCATGACTTTAGGCAAAGCGGGGAGACACGAGTCATTTTTTTTGGTTATACAAGGTGATGCAAAAGTAAACTTCCGATGTTTTTTGGCTGTAATTTAAAAAAAAAAATGAAAAACTTTGATTCTTCTTGTGGATTATTTTTATTTGGTCTTTTAATTTGTTTTACATCAAGTCGAGAATATGATGTCATGTAAATGACCGCCGCCACAGTTGATTGTCATTTGAGCCCTTTTTATGGCATTTTCCATCACTTTGGCCAAAACTTTCGGCGATACGTCCTCACATTCTTGACGGATATTGTCTTTAAGAGCTGCAAGAGTCTGAGGCTTGTTGACATAAACCCGCGACTTCGAAAAGACCCACAAAAAGAAGTCTGGAGCGGTCAAATCAGGCGATCTTGCTTGCCAGTGCAAATCGCCAAAACGGGAGATTAGGCGCCCGGGAAATGCATCCTTCCGCATATCGGTTGTGGCACGTGCAGTGTGTGCCGGTGCACCGTCCTGTTGGAACCACATGTTTTCTAATCCCAATTCATCAAGTTGCGGCAAAGAGAACTCGTTGATCATTGCTCAGTAGCGCTCACCATTCACAGTAACCGTTTGGCCCGCGACGTCTTCGAAGAAAACAGGTCCGATGACTCCTCCAGCGAAAACAGCACACCATACAGTGACTTTGAGCGGGTGTAATGGCTCTTCGTGGGTTACACGCGAATTTTCAGTGCCCCAGAAGCGTAAATTTTGCTTATTTACGTACCCGCTAAGATGGAAATGGGCCTCATCACTCATGATTATTTTTGATGAAAAATCATCTTCCTCTTGGTGGTGATTAAGGATGGCTTGAGCGTATGTTAGACGCGATTGGCGGTCAGCAGCTAACAGCTGATGCACCGTCTGGACTTTGTACGGAAACATCTTCAAATCTTGTACCAAAATTCGCTGTAATGACCGTCGACTGATACCCATTTGCGTGGCACGTCGTCTGGTCGATGTCGACGGCGCATCCATGACATCCTCGGCTACAGCAGCAATATTCTCTGCAGAACGGCTACTCCGGGGTCTGCCACGCTTGGCAGCATCTCGTGTTGTGCCAGTCTTTTCGAGGCGAGCGGCTAAACGTCGCAGTGTTTCACCAGTAGGCGTTGGACGGCCAGGAAATCTGCGACGAAATTCACGTTGTGCCAAAGTCACCGACCGATTATTGGTCAAATAAATAGTCAGCAATATTCCGCGTTCTTTAGCAGTATAGCGTAACATTGTTTGTTAACATGTATTTCGCATGTGTTTACTACACAAATGTCAAAACAGAACTGACATTAGGGGCCAAACGCAAAATTTATAGCATTTTCTGATAGGAGGATTACTTTTGCGCCACCTTGTATTTCCATGACTTAAAACATTACACACAGTGATATTAAATACCATTATATATTGTTATTTAAATTTATGGGCGGTACCTCACATATTTCCAATCACGACCAAACATTGCCAGAACCCATACCCTGAGGAGTATCCTACCAGAGAAAAAATTTTAAGCGAATCAGTCCAACAGTTTAGCCGTTATTTAATTTTGTCACATAAATTAATTTCAAACACACGTATCAAATCTCATATCCAGCTCACCAAGTACTTGAGATATTTTCATTAAAATTTCGATTTCTATGGGAGATCCATACTTATATTTCCAAAAGGCGAGTTAATAGAGCGTTATTGCGTTGTCATCCAAGGTCAACAGGAGGAGATAGTTTAAACCAATTGTACGATATTCACCGAAAAGCCAAACAGACAGTTAAGAAACCGAGCTGATAAAATCGTTTTTAGCAGCGTTTATTTAAACCTGGCGACAACTTTTTACACATGTTGGTAATCTAATTGAACTGACTTGTGTACAAGATGGCCGTTGGTCTTGGTGGCTATTTCTCCTTCATTTGTACCTCATAGGATACATATGTCTCTACATATTTTAACAGAGTTATTGATGATAAATTTGTTCAAATTTCTAAACTTTTAATTTGAAATATATGAGAAGTACCATACTACAAGCTTTCTAGGTCTGATAATTTGTTTGAAAATGGTTGGTTTTTGTTGGAATATTTATTACTCCACATTCTATTTTTAGTTAGGTCTCAATTAAACTCCGCTAATAAATGTTGACTGGCTTGGATTTGTTGTACACAAATGTGCATGATGGAATTATAAACGAAAACACACAGTGGTACATCTGTAAATTACAATAAACAATTTATATGTACTTCCATTGTCGAGAGATGCAAATCCAATACAAACCAATGCAAAATACCAATGCAAACCGTTGACATATTTTTCCCCATACTATGGTATTTTGTGATAGGAATAAAATCACGTTTCCAATTAAAATATGATAAATCTGACAATAGCAACAACAATAATTCTGCATCAAACCCAATATAAAAGTTTAATTATCAGTACGAATAAAACAAAAAGTATTTATACATACATACATTTAAGCTCCTAGCTGTCATGTAGCTATTTCAAACATGTAGGGTTGAACATTTGCTCTTACGAATATTTGCAAATTTATACATGTGATTTTACCTCTTTTCATTAAATGTATTCACTGCACTATAGAGATCATAGGGGTGCACGTTGTTACGAAAATATTATATTTTGTTTAATTACGATCTCTGATGAGCCAGAGAAAACGATACCAAACAGTGAGACAAAAACAATATGTTATCCCACGTAAGACAACAATATCACAGAAAATTCAGCATATTTTCAAAATTGACCATACAAAACAATCACCCCAATACACCTAAAAGTGTATATAAGTTCATATGTTGTAATAATTAAAACGTGTCAAATAACTCATATTTCACATGTCCAAAATGTATTGTATTTATAGTCCCTTTACATTGAAAATACACCCAACCCTCGTTGTTCGTCGATTAGAAGTTGCTTCGTGTAATAAATTTCGTGATTCCGAATTGGAATCGTTTAGCATTTGGATAGGTAACCAAAACTGTAAAATGATTCTACATAGAAAAATTTTATTTCTTATTGAGAATTAAGTCCACCGATGGTTTAATTTTACTAATGACAGTTCTCCTTCAAGCATAATTTGTTACGTAAAAAAACATTATCGAAAACAATCACTAATAAAGGGTTTTTCAATAAGTGCACTACAAAAGTTTTTTTTTAATAAAACAAAACCGGTTTTAGATACCAATGAATTTCTTTATTCCTGTGAAAGTACGTTCGATGCCATTATGAATGGAACTCGATTTCTTTTGCATGGCCACCACGGGCACGCTTGCAGAAGTCCAGACGCTGAACCTGAATTTCCGACGGTTTTCAAGCATAAAACGGTCGATACTGCTGCAGTTTCACGTTCAATTCACGTTTCAAAGTTCATCAATCGTCGCTGGCTTATTGGCATAGATCATAGAATTGACGTAGCCCCACAGGAAATAATCTAGTCAAATCGCACGACCGAGGCGGCCAATCGACTGGGCCATTTCCTGAGATAACACGTTCACCAAACTGGGTTTCCAATAAATTGATTGTGGCATTCGCTGTGTGGTTTGTGGCGCCGTCCTGTAGGAACCACATATCTTCCAAGTCCATATTATCCAATTGGGGCCAAAAATATTCGGTTATCATTGAACGGTAGCGATTCGCATTCACAGTAATGTGCCGGTCTTGATCATCATGGAAGAAGTACGGCCCAATGACGCCGCCGGCCCATAAACCCCACCAAACCGTAATTTTTTCGGGATGCAATGATGACTCATGGATTACGTGTGAATTGCTGTCTGACCAATAACGCATATTTTGCGTATCGACGAAGCCATTCAGCCAGATATGAAATTCAGAAATTAGACGTAGCGCTCTTAAACTTGAGGCCACTGACTCCAAATTTCGGTAGTAAGTTTTAATAATTTCGACTCGTTGTTGGCTGGTATATCTTTCCATGATGAAATGGCAAACCTTACTGAAGAGAAATGTCAAAAGAGCGGGAAAAAATATGGCGTCGTTGGCTGTCCCTAGCGATTTACTTTTGTAGCGTGTCTGTTGAAAAGCCCGTTAGTTAAAAAGTGGTTTACTGAATTCCGTTGTGGTCATTCGTTCATAACATCCATGGAGTAATAATGATCGATTGAAGAATTCACGACTACATCACATTTTATGTGAATATTTGGAAATTTTATGTTTTTTGAACATTTGGCGCGATGCGATCCACGATAATGCACATAAGCGCAACCGAAGTATTTGGCGATGTTCATCCAAGTTTTGGCGCCATTTCGTTGCCTATGACGGATATACACTTTCGATCAGATGTTTAGAACCACTTAAATTTCTTGTTTTAGTAGGCCATAATTTTTTAATGATTTTACCGACAGCTAAAATCTTACTACCGCCGGAATGGTTTCTTAGGATTACAAAAATAACATCAACAACAACATTAAAGTTTAATGCAACAGTATCATCGAAGTCCTTTCCCCAAAAAAAAAAAAATAAATAAAAAACATTTTTTCCCACGAAGTCGCATTTGATTTATACATCCAACATTTAGTAAAATAAAAATATTACTTTCTAATAAACATTAGTGAAAAAAGGGCAAGAAAATTTACAAAAATGCAAATATTACGACCATTTCTTTTCGGATATACATAATTTACATATCATTTCAAAGGTATTAAACTTCGCTTTTTACTGCGGGTAAACATTTGCAACATTTTCTGCGATCAATGTAGTTTTAAATGGTAACTTTCGAAAAAATTTGAAATACAACCGACAAAAATAAAAATAAGCTATATAATTTAACGTTAAGTTCCAAATTATCATACCGAGCTACGAAGCTGAGTTCATAACCTTCTCAATGATATCTTCAGTGTTAATATACGAGTAAAAATGACGGAGCTATTTTGATTTTTTCTTAGGACTCCACGAAAATCCACTAAAAAACGGCATTTAAACTTCTTCAACTCAATCAACTTCAAAAATACAACTAAAAACAATATGTGGAATGCAAGATCTCATAAAGGTCTACGTACGCATAATACATTTTCCATCTTAAAAGTTTCCATACATCTTAAAAGTTACACCCAAAAAACCGGATAATTAGAGGTGTCTTTAAAGCAAAATAGCTCACAATTTGCTGAATCCAGAATCGCAATATTTTGCAAATAGTAATTAAACACTCTGAACTTCATTTTTAGGTGGTGACCTAAAAGTGATTTTTTTGTAGGGGCTTTTACCCACCGTAATGTACATAAAAACATTGGTATGTTCCAATTTTCGTTGCTCTCTTAATATCGCATTTGTATATACGTATAACCACTTCATTTGTCTCTTTGCCCTGAGAGTGCTCCGCACCCACACAAGACAACAATTCGCTGCCGCTACATCGGTGTGTGTTTTTTTATCGCAGCCTGATAATGTGTGTTTCGCAGTCGGACAAATCTGTGTTCTAAATAGGGGTGGGTCACCCTAATCATTTAGGGGTATGAGGGAATAGGTGTTGGCCGATTATGAGACCCAACCTATATGCACATAAAATTTCATACAAATCGGTCCAGCCGATTCGGAGGAGTTTAACGCCATACAATCTGTGAGATCGCAGTCGGTCAAACTGTGTTTGGATGTGTTCACTTTGTGAGTTAAGTCCCTACCCGCCCCTATAGATGTTAACACATCAAAAATTTGGTTCAAATTCGTTCATTAGTTTTTGTTTCATAGCCCAAAATATAAGTAACAGTATTTATGTCCCTACTAAATATGAATTCATATTTGAATCTATATGGGCTATTTCAATAATTTTCAACATTTGTTGAAACTGAGTTCAGATGCTTATTATTTCTCCAGTTTTTCGAATTGACCAAAACGGTAAAAAGGGAATGGTAGGTCACACTAGAAAACTGGGAAATTCAAAGTTTTCAGTTCCATCAGTTCGTTATCTCTAAAAGTTATGGTCACTCAAATATGGAAAAACTCAAAAAAAGGCTTGAAATTTACAAGAGTTTTTTCATATTTCATCACTTTTCTGCTTTTAGTCTTAAACTTCCGATGCCCACTGATATCAAATAAAGTAAACTTCCGATGTTTTTTGGCTGTAATTTAAAAAAAAATAAAAACTTTGATTCTTCTTGTGGATTATTTTTATTTGGTCTTTTATTTTTTTTTTACATCAAGTCGAGAATATGATGTCATGTAAATGGCCGCCGCCACAGTTGATTGTTATTTAAGCAATTTTTATGGCATTTTCCATCGCTTTAGCCAAAACTTCCGGCGATACGTCCTCACATTCTTGACGGATATTGTCTTTAAGAGCTGCAAGAGTCTGAGGCTTGTTGACATAAACCCGCGACTTCAAAAAGCCCCACAAAAAGAAGTCTGGAGCGGTCAAATCAGGCGATCTTGCTGGCCAGTGCAAATCGCCAAAACGGGAGATTAGGCGCCCGAGAAATGCATCCTTCAGCATATCGGTTGTGGCACGTCCAGTGTGTGCCGTTGCGCCGTCCTGTTGGAACCACATGTTTTCCAATCCCAATTCACCAAGTTGCGGCAAAAAGAACTCGTTGATCATTGCTCTGTAGCGTGGCACGTCGTCTGGTCGATGTCGACGGCGCTTCCATGACATCCTCGGCTACAGCAGCAATATTCTCTGCCGAACGGCTACTCCGGGGTCTACCACGCCTGGCAGCATCTCGTGTTGTGCCAGTCTCTTCGAGACGAGCGGCTAAACGTCGCAGTGTTTCACCAGTAGGCGTTGGACGGCCCGGAAATCTCCGACGAAAATCACGTTGTGTCAAAGTCACCGACCGATTATTGGTCAAATATATAGTCAGCAATATTCCGCGTTCTGGAGCAGTGTAGCGTAACATTGTTTATTAACGTGTATTTCGCATGTGTTTACTACACAAATGTCAAAACAGAACTGACATTAGGGGCCAATCGCAAAACATATAGCATTTTCTGATAGGAGGATTACTTTTGCGCCACCTTGTATTTGGAAAAAAAATGTGTACAGCGGTTCATTTTTGAAACCAAAATTTTCCGATTTTTCAATTTTCGCAGTTTTTTCTATTGCGTTTTTGCGCCGTTCAAGAAAATTGCATGTCGTCAACAGTATTTAATAGATGGTGTAATTTGCTAAAATTTGCGCCATATCACGTCGATGTCACGCTGCCAGTTGCTGAGAACGATGACCTCAAACTTTTATAGAATTGGCGTAAATTTGTCAAAAATTACAGTTTTTCGCGCCTGACATTTGCAATATTATTTAAAACTGGTTTATGTATTGCGTGATCTAAACTTCTTAGTAAATGGCACCTTAACTTCAAGAAGGCGTTAAAATATTTTGAAACGCAAAAATTTTATAAAGAAAATAAAACTTTTGCGAAATTTCATGATTTTGTTTCGCGTTTTTTGACGTAGAATACGTCTTACCTTACGGTATGAGGAGTCATGTCAGGTTTTTTGTAGATAAATGAAGATGTTATCTTTCGTTTGATATACATTTAATATTGGTTGATATCTTCCTAATATTTAAATTTCTCAAATGAAAATTGTTTAAACACATACACTCAAACATATGTGTGGTGTTTGGTTGAGTGTTTTTGGTTGTTCAACATTGCTTAGGAACATGGCAACATGTATCTAGTAAAAAGTGAAACAAACAGTAAGCTAACGTAATAAAGCTTTTTTGCGAAAGCTTCAATAAAGCTATTGTAACATTAATTTTGAATTGTAAAGCGTAAAGCTTTCACACAACGCTCGAATGCTAATGCGAAGACTCGATAAGGTAAACCTTTTTTAATATTAGGGCGGCCCTCTCAACATTCGCAGAACTTATTTCAATAAAAATATTAATTAAAATACATAAATTAAATTAAGTTTAAAAAAATTTAACATAATATTTTTTTTTAAACGGACTTGAATCAAATGCCGTTGGTAAATATAAAAATTACTGCAGACAGTTGTCACGGCCATTAAGTTTAACGTAGAATACGCCATCCGATAAGACAGAAATCATATATAACAATAAATGATAAATAATATAAGCAAATGAATTTATTGTTATATGTATATGTTTTCTGTCTTATCGGATGGCGTATTCTACGTTAAACTTAATGGCCGTGTCTCTGACACAGCCTGCAGGGACAGTCCGTGGCCGAAGGCCTCGGACAACTGTCTGCTGTAATTTTTTTAATTAATCCGTGGTTTAAAATTAATGTAAAGTATTGGAAATGAAGTGCGGCGGTAAACTAAATATCATATATAAATATGGTCCAATTCGGTCCATATTTAGCGTGTACAGCGGCATTTTTCTTCAAACGCATTTTGCTTTGTGACTCCTGCAGTCATGTATAGATTCCGCCGCGATTGACACCAAAGGAAAGGTTTTTTTAAGCTTGATAGTAAAACCGAATAGGCCTTAAAAAATTTTCATGATTGTAAATTTTACAGATAAAAAAGAAAATCCTAACCTCAAAAATAATTCTTATATAATTAAAACCTCCATAACTTTCGCGCCGTTTGCAATAAATGAGTAACGCGAACTGTTTTTGTATGCTAAAATATTACCCTTCACTTGATCAAAGCGTCATTCGTGTCATCCAAAAAAAAATTTGGAAAAAAAAAAATATCAAAATGTCGATAATTTTTGAAAAAGCCCATATATACATATGTATTTAATATCGCTCAATATCTATTGGAGATTTAAAGTTTTACAGCCTTGCTCATAAAAAGTTATGAGAGGTTAGAGAGGTAGTTTATCATACTGCTGACGATATAGATATGATTGGGCGAAATTTGCGAGAGGTTACTGGAGTACTTTAAAGAATCGAAAAGGAATCAGCGAAGGTGTGTCTTGCTGGCCAAGACAAAATTGATGGTGTCAATGACCAGAGAAACCTCTCGACTTTGTCCGCACCTAAACTTCGACATGCGATTTAATTTTGAAGTTGTAGATGAATTTATCTACCTTGGATCCGCCGTGAAAAAGGACAACAATGGCAGCCTGGAGATAAATAGGAGAATTGTGCTTGCAAATATATGCTACTTTGGGCTCAGTAAGCAGTTTAGAGACAAAGTCCTCTCTCGATCGACAAAAGTCCGGCTATACCAGACTCTCATTTTACCTGTCCTGAAATATGGCTGCGAAACTTGGGTGTATGGCTCCGACGTCGGTGGAGCCAAGAGCGATATCAGATATATTCGGATGTTTACATAGCTAGGCGAATCAAATTAGGCCAATTGCGTTGGATAGCCCATGTTATAAGAATGTATGAAGATGAGGCAGCGGGAAAGGTTTTCGATAACGTATCCGATGGAAGCGGGAAAAGAGCACGACCAAGACGCCGCCGGAAAGAGCGGGCAGAAGCATCCCTCCGAATCCTTGGTGATACCGATTGGCGAGAAAAGGGGAAGGATAGAACCAGCTGGAGGAATAAGTTTAAATTTGATTAATTTGTTTATTTAATTAATATGTGTTCAACATCTGACGTCATAAGGTTGTAAAATATTCAATAAAAGAAAAGTAAAGTAAGTTGAAACTATATTACTTTTGTATATTTAACCTTCTTTCAACTACTATTTTGAGCATAATGGAAAAATTTATTTGCAATATTTATTATAATTTATTATGTTTTTACGGATTCGCAACTGGTTCGAAACTCGTCCGCCAAAACGCAGTTTCACTGATTCGCTTTTTTATGTTTTTACGGACTCGTAGCCGGTTGGAAGCGGGTTCACAAGTCACATTAAGCTTTTTTGTGATTTTATAGACTCGTAACGGGATGGCAACGGAACCGCATCCATGTTTGTGCCCATTCGGTGTCGACACTGCCAACTGTTATGCTCTATTTTAGTTACAAAGTAATGTTTTTTTTACAAGAGTTTATAAACAATCACACGAATTTTGTGTTTTCTCTGTGAAATAAAAAATGGTTTTTTTGCTTACGGACTTGTGATATTATGGTTTAGCATACAAATAAAGTTGAGCATGTAAATAGTTTTACGATTGCAAATCAAAAACAAAAGCTCTGTGCACTTTATGCGAAATTATAATTGACTACATACATTTACAATACATTTTTTTAGAATGACAGTAAATGCTAAAGTTTTTGACACATATTGCTGTTTAAAAAAGATGTAGATAAATGAAATTTGCTACACAAAGAAACTCATACTATAATACTATTTTTTATGGATTGCATAATTGGGTGTATATAATACTCAGTTCGTGTAAAAATTATTAAAACACAAATGAATGTTATTCAAATAATGAATCGCTAAAGGCATGTTTGGATACCAACGCAGATTTTAATTGACAGGGATTTAACAGTTGACCATAAGATTGGCGGTTCAGCAAATGTAATGATACAATTTAAAACATTATGCTGATGCAAACATTGGCGTTAGTGAATTTACTTAGTATTGGCAATGGCACAAATGTGACAATAAATTAAAGGCTTTAATGGATTATAGGATGAGGAATTGTAATTTTCGATGTGCCAGTCTGACGAATGATGTACATATTCTACCATAAAGAAGATAAATAATTTTTTTATTAAAGACTTGGTCTGGTTTATTAGCATATTTTCCTCTCTCACATTTAAAATATTTTCGACAGACATATCTTTAGGTTAAGTTAGGTGAAATTGGCTGTCACTATTGACACTCTTTAGCCGACGAGGACCGCTGTGATACCACCTTCAATCCTTGAACCTGTTAATTAAACCCGGTTTATTAAGGAGATGCTCGAGACATGTGATACCACATTCCAATATCCCACGACGTGGCTAAAGAAGACAGGTAGCTTTGTTCCTGGCGAACCTATAAGGCATCTGAAAAAAGATCCTAAGTTCATTCAGCTTAACTCTCTGAATGTGTGTTAGATCCAACATTAAGCAATACTTTACTTTACACTGAAAGAAAAGCACTTCATAGCATCAATGAATGGGTTTACATTAATGGGTTTACATTAATGCCATGAAAAGTTTCTTTGATGCTATGAAATGTTACATTACTTCACTTAAATCCTTCATTGCTGCAGTTTTTGAATTTATGGACCGTCATTAATGCTAAGAAACCTTTTACATTGATGGAATGAAATATGGTTTTCATGTAGATATGGGAAACTAAGAGAAAAATTGCGGACATTTTATCGACATCGTAAAGTAGAATCTATTAAATAGGCCAGTCTTTACTCTACACTCATTTAATTGAATTTTGAAATATTTTTTCTAAAAAAGCAATAATGAATCATCTTTCTTTAATATAATGTATCATTTCATTAATTTTGAACGATTCATTAATTTGGTTAGAGGATAATATGTACATATGTAGGTACGATTTGTATAAATGTATATATTTATGTATTTATGTACAGTAGGTGTGACACAGTATATGAGTGCCAGTATGAGATAAGGAATAAATAAGAAAAAAATAAAAGGCTGAAATGCAGAATCCCGCGCCATTAAGAAAAAACGAAAATCGAGCAAAATAAGGGGATTTCAAAAACCCAAAATTTTTTTGTCGGCCGGTCCTATTGGAACCACAGGTCCAATAAATTTCCAAAAATCAAAAAATTCCGAAATCCAACATTTGAAACAGAGACATTCCTCTCCCAGGCACCGTCCCAGAAAACCTAATAATTGTCGAAAAAATCGTGCAAAAAACCCGAACTTCTAAAATAGGGATTCCCTCTAACTTTTCCATTTAAAATTTTTTGCTTAGAATCGTCTGTTCTACCCCCCCCCCCCCCAACATTTTTTTCTGACCATTTTTGGACCCTATGGACCCCATATTTTGCTCGATTTTCGTTTTTTTAAAATGGCACGGGGTGCATTTTTTCCAAATAATTTACATGATAGTGTGGCAAAAGTTAAAATTGCATTTAGTTATGGAAACTGTCTTATACCATCAACGAAATATATTCATACCATGAATGAAGCCGGTACATTCCATCAATGAAACCTGTTCATACTATCAATGAAACCTATTCATACCAACTATGAAACTTGTTCATACCATCAAAGAAATGTGTTATACCATCAATGATATATGTTCATATAATTAATGAAACATATTCAGATCTTCAATGAAACATGTTCATACCATAAATGAAACGTGTTTATTACATTAATGAAACATGCTCATAGCATTAATGAAACATGTTCATAGCATCATCATAACAACAATGACTATATTTCATTACATCAATGAAACGGTTATGGTAACTTGCACACTCAAAATTCCGGGTAGAAACATTTAGATTCTCCTCTTCTTCTCCACAGCTATTGCTGTATCGATAAATGAGATTCCATGTGTAAACATCTGGTTGTCTATTTCACAGTGTCCAGTGGTCATAGCTACTAGCATAGAGATATCTTGTCTAGGAATATATATCATATTCAGCGTGTAATTCAGTGTAATTAATAAATTGGCCATACTTGCCATACAGATAGAGTCAAACCAACATGTTCCATATCCAGTTGAGTATCGCCAGCTCATCCGATCTTTGGTTTCCTGCCAGGCTCCTGTGCCCCAGTAGTTGCAGTTCTAGATGTCTGGACTACCGATTGTGGAAATTTTGTTGCAGGCTGGCGGTCAGAGTAGATGTTATTGTCCCAGGCGGTGTTGACTTTTCATCCCAGCCAAAGGGAAACTTCTGCGATTGCCATGACTTCTGCCTGAAAGACTCTATAAAGGTCTGGTAGCCTTTGTGAAAAGTCTAGACCCAGAATCGGCTTAGTCATGCCTAGGGTCTTTCGTTAGGGTCTATGATTAGAATCGCATTTACATCGGTTAATAACAATAATACTTAGAATAGTCGCTACGTTTGAATAGTCAGCCGATGCCCTATGTTGGAATATTTAGCCTAAACCTCTATGCTGATTGACTATGTACATAGTAGGAAATTGACAGACATAGGACAGGCGAGAGAGCGATAAACAACCAGATTGATTGATACTAATGACAGATAAATTACGCTTTATGTTGCATGCATTGAAGGAAAATACGCATTTCTGTCCGTTTTATATCCAACCAAAAAGTCCCAGCAACTCAAACTCGATGAAAGAGATAAAGAGAGGGATATAGTGGCATCCGGCTTTGTTACACTTGTTGTAAGGGTGATGTCTGACATCTGAAAAATAGATATGGTCGTTCGCAGATATGAGTTAATCGTCCTCTCCAGTGGTTTTTAGATTCTTTTGAATGCATATGCGATTCCGGATTCTCTCTATCTAATGGGAATATGGGCTGCGTTGATACAGGTCGTATAAAGTTTCAAAAGCCTGTCCAGGTAATGCTAAGATGCTAAGTCCAGGTAATTTGTAGGGCTTGACACTTCTCATTGCCCAGTGTAATGTTTCTTTCAGCGCCATATATCCCGCAACTTTCCAGGTGGCGTGGTTGTTCAGTGAACCCGATATGACGTCTTAAAACCAGTTTCCTGGAAATTGTATGTTATGGAGGATGTCTAAAGATTAAACACCCGATGTCGTTCACTGCGCTTTTTGTTCTTTCAGATAAACCTTCAACCTCGAAGTTGAAGATCTTAACAATTCCTTTTATTTTTAAATCAAATTTCGTACACATTCTATTCCCCATCCGCCCTTGAACGCTCTCTGCAAGGATTTACATATCCTTTTTCCACCACCGAGGTTTCCTCTTATCTTGGTAGGAACCGGCAGAGTGGGTGTAGGAGCATAGGTGACATCGTCCAACCTAATGGTATTAAGTGGTTCGGATATAGAAATGATTTTTATTATACCGTTGTAACTTTGTCTGTACTTGGACTAGTTTAGTTCACGAACGCGTCTTCGACGAGTCTATTTGCTTAGACTCGTAGAAAAATTCGGTTGACGGAACCAAATTAGCCGGCTGTCTCACCTGAATTAGAGATTGTCACAGCCAATTTTGAGGTTGCCACAACCAACTTACAACTACAAGAATGTACCTAGGATCTCAGTAAACAACTTTCTAGAGCATATGAACTTGAAAGGAATGACTCTTAAATTGTGTGCCGCGTCCCTTGTTGCGTGTGCTGAGCTTACAGCTTTGCCTGTGCTGCTACGGTCGGTGAGATAGCATAGTATCCCAAAGTAAAAGAAAACGGTGTTAAGAATCATTCCTAGGAATTTCATATGTTCTACAAAGTTGTTTATTGAGATCTAAGGTACATTTTTGTGGTGTATTGTTTCCTTGAATTTTGAACGGTTTCCTATGGAGGGGAAAAAAGATTAAAAAAATCGAATTTTTTAAAGTTTTTTGCTATTTTGACCTTGAAGATGAAGATTTTTGGAGTTTATATGTTAACAATTTGTATTCTCTATGACAAGCCTACAACTTTCCCTCAGGGAGTAAATCAAAAGTCCGAACTAATTGGAAGATATGAGCCTGCCAAAATGATCAATTTTTTGCAAGAATGACACCGACGACCCAAATCTTTGTCCATGAATTTGGGCAAAACTGGGAGACACGTGTCTTTTTTTTTTGTCTTTTATCACGTAGTGGTCTTTTATCACAAGGGACGCAGAATACAATATAAGAATCATTCCTAGGAAGTTCATATGTTCTAGAAGGTTGTTTCCTGTGATTTTAGGTACATTATTGTAGTTGATTGTTTCGCTGAATTTTGAACGTTTTGCTACCTATGGCCCTGAACAAGGGGGGAAAGTTAAAAAATCGAATTTTTTAAAGGTTTTTATCTTTTCGAGATGGAAAAAGAAGTTTTTTTGATTTTATATGTCGACAAGTTTTATTCTCTATGACAAGGGCTACAACTTTTCCAAAGAGAGTAAATCAAAATTCTGAACAAATTGCAAGATAACAGCCTGACAAAATGATCAATTTTTTCCAAAAATTACACCGAGGCCCTAAATCTTTGGGGGCCCAAAAAAAATCCATGACTTTGGGTAAAACTGGGAGACACGGATATTTTTTTTTGACTTTTATCACGTACTGGTGTCCGTATATGGTTATATTTTTTCGTGTTGCACTGTGTACTTTATTATTTTCCACACTTGTCCATCATTATATTTGCACTGTTGGTTTGAGATCTATATTCTCTTTGTTTTATCAATCACACTCAGTTGGAAATAAGAAAATTTAGAACTAAAATTAGAAAAATTAGAACTTTAACCCTAGAAGGGTACGGTTAATTTGTGGGTGCTTATAGGTGCCGATGGGTAAATTTTACTCACTTCACAATTTTCAAGCTATAAACGGATTTATTTTATAAAGAAGTAGATTTAAATGAAAGCAATTGAAAGCCAGCTATAAAACAAGTGTAATTTTTATTAAAATATATAATATAAACGAATATAATACATTATTGCTGATTTGCGACGATTACGAATACATAAAAAGCAACAGGTTCATCAACAGGTTCGTTACTCCAAACACAAGGGACGCAGCACACAGTTCCCACCTTTGCCGATCAGAGTGTCCGTACTAGATGTAATAATTGAAGAAATTACGTGTTCAGTTTCACGATTTTCAATTAATAGAGCAGCTGGTTTCAGTTCCTCTCTCCTTCTTTGGATTTTGACTAAGTTCCTGTTTTTTACGTTTGCTGCTATCAGGTGTTTCCTCACTTTCTTCCAATTTTAGCTTTTTCTACATTTATGATTTCATGTATCATATTTTCTTCGAAATCAATTAGTTCTTCCGGTTCTGCTAGATATTCCGGATCTACAACACTGTATCAAATATCATCATCAACGATGCAAGGTTCCCACCCCAAATTGCCTTCTTCCTCAAAACCAAGATCATGTAATGCATCCAAAATGCTTTTATCTGTTAGCCCGCGACAGGCCATTCTTATGCTCTATATTTTTAATTAATCTTATGCTCTATAATTTTATATAATAAAACACTCCGATGAGTAATAACGGGTCCGCCAAATAACTTTTTTTTTTGAAAATGCTATAAAAAAAACTATTGAATATTATCTCAAATTTCTTTTTTTTATTTGAAAGTACAATCCTTCCGGTTAATAATGGAAAATAATTTCATTCAAATGGCTGCCTCGGCTGGCCATGCAGTAGCCTACACGATAGGCCCGATTTTTAAGCACATTATCGATTGTGTGCAGGTGTATTTCACCAATGGCTTCACGATTATTGTCCTTTAAAGCGTCAATTGTCACTGGCTTGTCGGCGTAACACCAATCTTTGAGGGCACCCCACAAATAATAGTTCAACGGTGTCAAATCGCAGCTCCGAGGTGGCCAAACGACATCAGCTCTGCGGCTGATAATGCGATCTTCAGAAACAGGCCGCAAAACATCGAGTGCAGCTTCGGCTGTGTGGCACGTAGCGCCGTCCTGTTGAAACCAAATGTTGCCAATATCCTCCTCTTCAATTTTTGTGAACAAAAATTCGTTCAACATGGCCCGATAACGATCGCCATTGACTGTAACGGCCACTCCTCGCTCATTTTCGAAGAAAAATGGCCCAATTATGCCTCTGGACCAAAATCCGCACCAAACAGTGACTCGTTTTGGGTGCATCGGCTTTTCAATGTATGCGTGCGGGTTTTCTGTGCCCCAAATGCGACAATTTTTGCTTGTTTACATACCCGCCAAGATCAAAATGAGCTTCATCTGAAAAGATGATTTTTTTTTGGCAAAATCGGCATCTTGTGTAAGTCGATCGCAGACCCACTTAGCGAAGCGAAAACGCATTGTATGGTCAGTTGGCTTCAACTCCTAAGCCAACTGGACTTTGTGTGGCGTCATACCAAGGTCTTTATGCAAAATTCTTCTCAATGATGTCTCCGAAATGTTCAATTGTTGAGAACGACGGTGAATTGATGTTGATGGCGCTTCACGCACAATTTCTACCACAGCAGCAATATTATCGGATGTACGCACTCTATTTTGGCTTTTCACGTTTTGGTTTATCGATGAGAATGCCAGTTTCTTTCACTTTTTTCACAAGATAACGTACATACGGAGCTGACGGTGCTTCTCTTCTTCCAAAATCCGTACCCAATTTTCGCACACATTCTGCAACATTACCATGATTTTCAAAGTAATGTCGCAATATTTCCCAGTGTTGTTCAATCGTATACACAACCATATTCGTTCAGCGGAAGAATAAAACTAATTATCTGTCAAATCAGACATGAGCTAAGTGTTACCATTCACGAAATAAGCACTAGTTGAAAAAAAACGTTAGATGGCGGACCCTTTATAATCCTCATAATTCAGCACAAAAAATGTATTTTTAGTGACGTAGTAAGGTACTGATGAGTAAAATTTACTCACCAAAAATTAGTACGTAAAGGGTACCGATAAGTAAATGTTACTCACAAACTTTTTTTAAATTGTCCACAAATACGCTAACTCAAACCACACAATTCAATGCTTGGGGCAGCCGACTAATAACAGAGTTGGCGATGCACTGCTAACATCTTGACATTCAGTGTGGCCAACGTGCTGATTTACGAACAAATTTATTCCTTGTGTGAGTAAATTTTACTCACAGTATCCTTCTAGGGTTAAAATGTTTTTACCTTCACTCATAAAGATATTATTTGATACGGAAAAATTAAAAACACATAGAAATTTATCTTCGAACAAATTTCGTCAACTACAAATAGTGGTCCTTTTTGCAATATAGCGAAAAACTGCACTCTTGTTTTGGAAATGGGGGTTTTCGTCACACTCGAGTTCGTGACATCCAATACAAAAGTTGTGTAACAGTCAAAATCCATGTTAACAGAACTGATCTTAATGAAATTCAGTACCACATAATATTTTGTCAAACAGCATTCAGTAATTGTAAATTGTAAAAAATTCCGAAAAATTCAATATATCACAATTCATTTTGGTATAAGTAACCTGTACTTCGTTTTTGTAGTTCTGGAATCGAAAAAGTTTTCACATTAAGCATGAAACAAAAAATTAAATCGTTTCTCGATTTGTGAGTAAAAAGTGTTTCTGTATATTAATGCGAAAAGACGTAACACTGATGACCTCTTTATTGGAATATTCCAAGAAAGTTGTCAAGTAATAAAAAATTATAAACAAATAAAATAAGCTAGTGGGGGAAAGATCAGCAAATAGAAGTTATTTTAAGGCATTCCCACCGCTCCTTTCAATTTGTGTTGAAATTTAACCCGCCAAACTGTCGCTTGCAAGTTCCAAATTAATTGACATATATTCAACTATATTTTCCTTTTGCTTTTTTGATTTTAGGAAATATTTAGGAAAAATTAATTGAAATACATACCAAAAAGATTTAATTCTTATCATCTCCACTTAAAATATAAATTCTCAGTTTCTTAAAAAGCCTTTTTGAAGAAACAATATCAAAATCTCGCACCGCTTTAATTTGTGACTTTTGGAAACCCTACTTTTAGAAACAGTTTTTCTCGATTTGTACACTGAACGGAAAAGCATCGTCACACGGATGATAATGTTCATCACCCCAACAACTTTTGCCATCGAAAAGGACAGTTATTCAACTGCAAATTGTTCGTTACAGTGGTGAAAGTATGGTTGTTGCTGCAATGAATTTGCTTCATTACTGCAACGAATTTGTTTCGTTGCTACAATGAATATGTCTCATTGTTGCAATGAATAGGTATCGTTCTTGCAAGGAATTTGCTTCATTGCTGCAATGCATTTGTTCATTGCTGCTATGAATTTGTTTAATTAGTGCAACGAATTTGAGTCATTGTTGTAATGAATATATTACATTACTGAGATTGAAATTTTTTATTGAAAATTTGATTTGTTTTGATAATAATTTTTAAATTTTTGTTTTCGAAAATCTATTTGCTAAATAGATTGTACTCATTCCATGTTGAAACACTCGTATGGAGAAGATTGTGGTAGTCGAGGGGTTGAGTGTTATTGTTGCCGTCATATTCAGGTCCTGTAATTTAAAACCTATGCGAGGAATTTATTGTTAATATTTCTATTTAAGATATGTACATATCTACGTCTGTACTTACCATGAACATAAGCTCTACTCCCCTATGCTCTACTCCTTCAACATAGAACCGCATCATTGTTTTGTTAAATCATGCAATTGTTGTTGTCTTCAGGGTTTTGATATTCAATTGTCACACCAAATCTCCCCGACATTAAGCCAGTGATCGCTCCGTAAGCATTTTCTTCAACTACTCTTTTATTTATTTTAACCAAATTTGTTAAAGCTACGAATGGATTCATTTGAATTGTTATTTTCACAAAAGATCAGTTACATATATCGGGGTAGTTTTTCTGCTGTTTTCTGTCGTCTTGCTCCTTGCATTCTGTTTATTTATCTATTTGATTTATAGATTCTCAAGTTACACAAACGATCACAGCAAACACATAAATTCACACAATTTAGTTTTCACAATAAAAGATTTCTAATAATAATAACTAATTAGTCTGTTTTAACAACTTTATTTAAATTATTCCGGCGGAGAAATATGTCTACCACTTTCGATTCGTACGTGACCCACCACTCACGCTCACCATTTTCTCTTGTCGACCTCTTTTTTACGCTTGCTCATTTTTCGACTGCTTCTCTCTCTATACCATCATAAAAATTAGTTTCGTTACAATAACGAAATTTTTTCGTCAAGTAAAAATATTGACAAAACACTAAAATAAATAAATAATAAATATAAACTGTAAAAAGTAACAGATAAACCAAATATCAGTAGTTTAAATATCATGTCTTTACTTTTTTTTACGAAGTTCGTCGTCAGATGCTTAGTTGTAGGCTAAAGATATATGGTCAAAACTGTCAGTAACTGAAATAATCTAATAATATTTAATAATAATAATTTTTCCTTGATTCGTCTTCTTATTATAGTGATACATCTAATTTGTTAACATCGGAAGGGGCATGATACGTACGTCATCACAATTTTTTTCGGAACATAATATTTAAGCAAATCTCAAAACATATTCTTTTCAAATTAAATTTGTGTCACCGGTTAAGACACAATCACCGGTTTAGAGGAAAATTGTTCCTATGGTTACTAGCTAATTTTGTAGTCTGGCTTTTTAAAAATAATGAAAAAATAATAATATAAAAATATATAGGCATTTTAAATAAATGTTAATAATTCGATAAAATATATATTTAATTTTTAAATATAATTTAACTATTTCCAAATTTTATGTTTTTATTTATTTTAATGTTAACTCATTTGTTAAAAATCCCGCATTTTGTTTCAAAATCTCGCTTTTCGATCAAAACCAGTCGGTCAGGTTAGGCATAAGGCAATCCTTTGTTAAATGCCCTCTTCTGTTGACTATTGGCGCAGTTGTCGGCACCAAAATAAAATAAAAACATTAGAACAGATTACAGCCATTTCAAACGAAACTCGAAAACAACAGATTACATAGGATCATTCTACGTTTAAGCCCGTTTACCCGACTGAAGTTTCTGTACAGTGTATTGCTTGTTATTTACTAAATAACTGGTAGTAAATTCTTACTGTTTTGTACGCACTAAAATATTTATGAATACACAAAAATACTCCAAAGGGCTCCAAATCCGACTTAGAGCTATGGTCTCTTGAGCAAAATTTCTCAAACTCACCTATAGATTACGTTTTTGCTATACGCTTCATAAAAAAAAAATTAACCCGCCCTAAAATAAAGCCGCTGGTCCGGATGGCCTACCCGCTGAAGTTTTTAAGGCAGGTGGCGAAGGACTGATAGCCCACATGCATCAACTGATATGCGGTATATGGCTGGGGAAATCTACGCCCGATGACTGGAGTCTCAGTGTATTATGTCCCGTGTGTCTGTTCCAACTATCGCGGTATCAGTCTTTTATCCATCGCATATAAGGTCTTGTCGAGCGTATTACGTGAAAGACTAAAGCCAATTATTGAAAACCTGATTGGACCTTATCAGTGTGGTTTTAGACCAGGCAAGTCCCCAACTGACCAATAATTCACGCTACGCCAAATCCTGGAGAAGACCCACGAAAAGCAAATCGATACATACCACCTTTTTGTCGATTACAAAGCTGCTTTCGATAGCCCCATACGGGGAAAACTATACGAAGCTATGTCTGAACTTGGTACTCCGGCAAAACTGATCCGACTCTGTAGAATGACGCTGACCAACACCAACTCAGCAGTGAAAGTGGGGAAAGACCGCACTGAACCATTTTGTACCAAGCGAGGACTTAGACAAGGCGCCACACTTTCGTGCAATCTCTTCAACATCTTAATGGAGATAATAATGAGAAAGGCTGCAGTAAATACGAACAAGACCATCAACACGAAAAGCCATATGTTGCTGGCGAATGCTGGCGACATAGACATCATTGGACGACTTTTGCGAGAGGTTACTGCAGTATTTTCAAGAATCGAAAAGAAGCAGTGAAGGCGGGTCTTGCTGTTAAAGAGGACAATACAAAATTTATGATGTCAACGACTAGAAAAACCTCTCGACTTGATCCGCACGTGAACGTTGACAACCGATTTAATTTTGAAGTGGTAGAAGAATTTGTCTACCTTGGATCCGCAGTGAACAAGGACAACAACGTCAGCCTGGAGATAGATAGGAGAATTGTGCTTGCAAATAGATGTTATTTTGGGCTCAGCAAGCAGTTTAGGAACAAAGCCCTCTCTCTATGGACAAAAGTCCAGCTATATCAGACTCTCATTTTACCTGTCTTGACATATGGCTCCGAAACTTGGGTCATATCGCAAGCGGATGAAAAACACCTGGGAGTTTTCGAGAGAAAAATTCTCCGAAAAATATATGGTCCTGTTAGGGAAAACGGCGAGTACCGACGCCGCTGGAACGCAGAGCTATATAATCTCTATTCTGACTTGGACATAGCTAGACGAATCAAAGTGTGCCAATTGCGTTGGCTAGGCCATGTTATCAGAATGGATGAAGATGAGCCAGCGCGAAAAATTTTTGATAAACCCGATGGAAGCAGGAAAAGAGGACGACCAAGACTCCGCGGGAAATACGAGGCAGAAGAATCCCTCCGTATCCTTGGTGTTACCAACTGGCGAGAAAAGGCGAAGGATACAGCCAGTTGGAAGAATATGTTGAAATTTGTTTAATTTGTTTGTTTAGTTAATATGTGTAAGACGTCTGACCTCATGAGGTTGTAATATAGTCAATAAAAGTA
Source organism: Phaonia tiefii (assembly GCA_963931995.1). NCBI lineage: Eukaryota > Metazoa > Arthropoda > Insecta > Diptera > Muscidae > Phaonia > Phaonia tiefii. The sequence goes on from OZ008371.1 coordinate 50,129,083, forward strand.
AAGTAAAGTAAAGTAATATGTACACATGTAGTTATAAATGAGCGTGTAAATGTCCAAACGACTCCTTCTCTCCGACTGTCTTATTCCAAACCTTACTTACTTCTTCTTTTACATTACATGTTGAATTTAGTTGTGGTTTTATCATCTTTTCATATTCTATTTCCTTGGGTTTAAACTATTACAATTGTTATCAATCTGGCAAATACAGACACATTTATATCTAGAAACCACAATTAAGCCCAGTGGTTGCCTCTCTCTCACACATTCATTGAGTTGTAACAACACTAACACTTAAACGCACATCAAGTTTCTATTGTCCACTCATTTATACAAAAGCAACAAATGCGAAAATGTTTTCCTGGTTTTCAATTGTTGTTAGTTAACGATGCAGCACAGTGGTCATAGAATAAATAGAAGCAACATTATACAAAAATCTCGACTTTTTAATTTTTTTTAATAATAAAATACAACTACGGGTGAGATAAAAAAACTTCAACAAAGTAAAACGCCATAATTTTTTAATTTTTTTTTAAATTTTATTGAATGAAAGCAAACAATGTTGGAAATAGCATCAAATTTTAGAATAAGTTTAGATTTGTTCGAATTGGTCACCTTTGGCACGAATTATGGCCTTCAAACGGCCAATGAAACCGTCACACGCTGCCCGAATGTTGCTCTGCGGTATTTTGGCCCATTCCCGGCGAAGCGCTTGCTTGAGGTGATCGACACTTTGGTATTTTTTAGTGCCAACCTTGCTTTCCAAAATACTCCAGACACAATAGTCCAACGGATTGGTATCCGGAGATTTCGGTGGCCATTGTGCGCTGGAAATGAAGCGAGGAACCTCATTTTGTAACCATTCTTGGGTGGCGCGTGCTGAGTGCGATGGTGCTGAGTCCTGTTGGAATGTCCAAGGTCTGCGGCCAAAATGTTTGCGTGCCCAAGGCTTCAATACACCCTCCAGAATATTTTCGCGATAATATTCGGCATTTATTCTGATGCCACGGTCGATTAATACGAGCGGAGAGCGACCATCGGCTGTTATGGCGGCCCACACCATCACCATGGCCGGCGCTTGAGTTCTGGTGGCCAACCGAAGGTGCACATTTTCAGCTGACCTCTTTGGCAAGTAAACACGATCATTTTGTTTGTTTACAAACTGCTGGACAACGAATGTTTTCTCATCGGAGAAAACCAAATTCGGCAGTTCACCACTTGCGGCCACGCGAAGCAACTCTTTGGCTCTTCTGAGTCTATTTTCTTTCTGTTGCGGTGTAAGTTCTTGCACTTTTTGGAATTTCAATGGCTTTACCCCGAGCTCATTTTTCAATATTTGCCGAATGGAATATTGCGATATGTTCAGCTCACGAGCCATGTTTCGGCCACTGCGACGCGGATTTCGATCAAGTCGCTTCTTTACTTTTCGAACCATTTCTGCTGACGTTGCTGTTTTCTTCCGTCCACTTCCTTGACGTCGGGCTACGCTACCAGTGTCACGGTAACGAGCGATGGTACGAGACACAAAAGTTTTATTAACATTTAAATGCTGGAGTGCTCTAACGATAGCCACTTGTGGTTTTCCAGCCAAATATAAAGAAATCACACTATCACGCTTGAATTCCATCACGAATAACTTTTTTTCTGGAAAATTCTCACCAAAATGCTTTTGTACGCTTGTAAACAATATAATCAGCTGTCACTGGAATAATTTTAACAGCTGTCGGACGAGTGGCTTAGAAATGACAGCAGTCTGAAGTTGGTTGCAGTTTTTTCATCTCACCCTGTACTACTATGTCTATAAGTATGAAAGAGTATCTCGTAAAAAATTTCACATAGTTAGAATGTATAAATATAATTTGTATAACTTTTGTATGAATCTGTTATTATACAGTTAGCAATCGGTGTATTAGACCCTACGTATCTCTGGACCAAATTGGTTTACAAATTTCAGAACGATTGGACCATAGTCGTTACTGGGTTGTTGGGCAACACGATATCTGACGTAACTCTTTGCCGAACACAATAATATTTTACCAGTGAATATAATTTGGCAAAACTTAGCCGGGATTGAAAATGGGTGTTGTGGCTGCGCCCATGCTGATATTTCCCATACTTTACTTTTAATGACTATTTTACAACCTCATGAGGTCAGATGTCTTACACATATTAATTAAACAAACAAATTAAACAATTTTAACATGTTCCTCAAACTGGTTCTATCCCTCGCCTGTTGGTAACACCAAGTATACGGAGGGATTGTTCGGCCTGGTCTTTCCATAGGGGTCTTGGTCGTCTTCTTTTCCGGTTCTATTGGGTATGTTATCGAAAACCTTTCGCGCTGGATGATCCTCGTCCGTTGTGATAACATGGCTTAGCCAACACTGTTAGCCTAATTCGCCTAGCCGAGCTATGACCACGTCAGAATATAGATGATACAGCTGTTGGTCCCAATGACGTCGGTACTCACCGTTTTCTTTAACAAGACCAAGTTTCGGAGTCATAGGCGAGGACCGGTAAAATGAGAGGCTGACGCAACTGGACTTTTGTCTGTCGAGAGAGGGCTTTGTACTTAAACTGCTTGCTGAATCCAAAATATCATGTATTTGCAAGCACAATTCTCCTATTTATATCCAGCTTGGCGTTGTTGTCGTTGTTAACGGGGGAGCCAAGGTAGACAAATTCATCTACCACTCAAAATTATATCTGTTGTTGAGGTTCAAGTGCGGTCCAAGTCGAGAGGAGGTGTGTCTAGACGTTGACACCATAAATTTTGTCTTGCCCTCTTTAACAACAAGACCCGCCTTCACTTATTCCTTTTCGACTCTCGCAAATTTCGCCCAATGATGTCTATGTCGTCAGCATACGCCACCAACATATGGCTTTTGGTGTTAATGGTCTTGTTCGTATTTACTGCAGCCTTTCTCATTATTAACTCCATTAAGGTATTGAGGAGGTTGCACCAAAGGGTGTCGCCTTGTCTAAATCCTCGCTTGGTACAGAATGGTTCAGTGAGGTCTTTCCCCATTGCGATAGTCGGAACAGACACACGGATCACCCTCTTTGAATACTGGAGATAATACACTGAGACTTCAATCGTCGGGCATAGATTCCCCCAGCCATATACCGCATGTAAGTTGATGCATATGGGCTAACAGTTCCTCGCCACCTGTCGCAAAAAGTTCAGCGCGTAGGCCATCCGCACCAGCGACTTTTCCATTCCCAAGGCAGGAGATCGCCATTCCAATCTCGGGGGTACAATTTACACTATAATTACCTCTTGATCTTCGGTGGAAGAATCCGAGTGGAGTAGTGCTGAAAAGTGGTCTCTCCACATTCTGAGCACACACTGCTTCTCAGTCACCAGATTCCCATTCTCGTCCTTGCAGGAGGGCAGCCCATTATTAGGCCCGTTATTTAATCTTATTACCCTCTGGAAAAACTTTCGGGATTCACCATTTATCCTGCACATTCCGATTTCCCCGCTCTCTCTCTGCTCCCGCTGCCATTTTCCCCGCCTAAATAGTTGGTCTTCCTCACTTCTCAGCCTCTTGTACTGCTCACTCGCAGCACGCGTTGTAACTGACTGTTCCTCTGCCATACGTGCAGCGCGCTTTTCATCAGTTGCAATGCGACATTCTTCGTCGTACCATGGCGCATCCCTCCGCGGTTTTTGATATCCAAGTTCAGTCCTTGCAGCGGTTTCCAAAGAATGGGAGATGTGCCTTCACTGCGCATCTGGGTCCTCTCGAGGGGGTATTCCGCCCTATCTGGAGAGGGAGCATCTGCCGATAGAACATTGATATCTCCGGTATGTGAAGCTTGTTAATATCCAGCTATTCCTAAGTTCGGCTCCGTACGTTTTTCACCGTACTCATTCTTGTGCGAACTCTCGCAGCCACCAGGTAAAGATCCGAGTCGATATTGGCACCTCGAATCACACGTACATCTATTACACTAGAAGAGTGCCTGCCATAATTTACCAAGTGATCAATCTGGTTCTCCGTCCGTTGATCTGGAGATATCCAGGTCGACTTATGAATGTCCCTATACCGGAATCGTGTATTACTAACTACCATGTTCCCTGCAGCGGCGAAGTCCATCAGTCTTATTCCATTATCGGAGGTGGTATCATGTAGACTGTGATTACCGATGGTTGGTCGAAAGACACTTTCCTTTCCCTATCTGGCATTAAAATCTCCTAGACCAATCCCAATGTCGTGGTCACATACTTCCCCCAGACGCTCATAAAATATTCCACTGACCTCATCATCATTATCCTTTGTCGGTTCGTGCACACAAATTAACGAGATGTTGAAATATTTCGCCTTGATACGAATTGTGGCTATGCGGTCGCCCACTGGGTCGAACCCCGAAACTAGGTGTCGCAGTTCCCTGCCAACTATAAATCCGCACACAAATTCGTGCTTTTGCCTATGGCAGCTGTAGTAAATATCGAAGTTTCCCCTCTGGTGCATTCCCCGGATCGCCGTGTCAGCCTTACATTTTATGAGGACATCCGCCAGTTGGAAAGTGACACCAGTCCCGCACAGCGTTCGCACATTCCAGGTGCTCATCCCCAAATCATGGCCCCCATAACGTTTGCGAGGGTCGTCAACAGTTGGGGCGTTTCCTTGTCCATTATTTTGTCCATCGATTGTGATTCACCCATGTGATAAAACGGGTTTCTTTCAATGCGATGGATAAAATCCCTTGCGAAGGTATAGTATCGATACAACGATTGGAAATATCAAATATACAAAAAAATTTTTGTGAAAGTTATTTATGAATATGAGATGCAATAGGAATTCTACATATACCTTCTCCTAAACGCGATATTTGTTGTTCGTACCATGTCTAAGAATTGCATTGCCGTATTTAAATCTTTCGAAATCACTGTATTCACTGAATAATATTCCAAACAATAAACATAAATGATAACTGACAAACGATTTATTGTTATGTATTCAAGCAAGAGCAATGAAGCCGCTTTAAAAACAATTCAAAGCAAAGCAAAAAAGTTAAATACAAACTATTGTCGGACAATGTGGAAACACATAACAGAAAGACTATTCACAGATATCCTTTGGATGACACCTGCTACAATCCGTTGTCCTTTGTGCTGAGCAATGGCGATAACAACACTAGAAAAAGAAAACATGTAATCGAAAGAATGAACAAAAACGGAAGCGGCAACGCGTAACAAGCCATTGTGGCGTTTAAACGTTCAGGCATTGGTTTGTATTATTTTGCCTACTAGCCCCATTTATTCAGCGGTATAACAAATCGGATTACAACACATCTTAGTTTTGTCGTGATTTTGAATAGAACGGGAAAGCACAAAATTTAACTCGTCATTGCACTATTTTTGTCATTGTTGGTTGTTAGGCTGCTGGTAACAGTAGTATCTTTGTATACACACTGAAAGAAAAACGCTTCGTTGCATGGATGAAACATTTATGTTAATGTTTTTACGTTGTTATAGTGAAAAGTGTCGTATATCTAACAATTTGGTAGTCGCTGCAACGAAAAATTTCATACTTGAATTCTTTGACAATTTTTTATTTCGTTGCTGCAACAACTTACTTTTCGTTCCTGCACCAATTTTATTTAATTTGAATTTTGTAGAAAACTTGGTTAAAAATGAAAACAAAAGTAACGGCATGAGATTTTAACCACTGATATTTGGTTTGTCACTTACTTGTTATAGATTACGAGTATATTTATAATTTTTTTCTGAGGTTTGTCAAAATTTTTAGTAGACGAAACAATTTCGTTATTGTAATGAAACTAATATTTATGAAGGTATAGAGAGAGAAGCAGTCGAAAAAATGAGCGAGAGAAAATGGTGAGCGTGAGTGGTGGGCAGTGTTGCCACACCAAGTCGTTGAAATTCCCCAAGCTTTTAAAAAAATTCCCCAAATTTATGGCTTATACCCCAAAGCAAAAGTGTAGAGTAATACAAATTTAAAGACCGACTATTTTCGTCTATTTTTTCTAAACAGTTAGTAAAAGAAATTGATTAAACATTTTTAATATATACATAGTACGTATAAATTTATTTTCCTTTTACTGGGTAACATAAAGTAGTATACAAAATAATATAAAAACATAAAAAAATAGTTGTCTGGGGAAACAGTTGGTTTGTTAATTAATTCCATTGTTTAAATTAATAAATTATTAAAGTTCAAAACTAGCGCCAAGATAAGTTATACAGTTTTTTGTCGGGTTCGAAATTTGTTCCACCATTTTCTTTAATTCCTTCTTTGGTGAAAATTACTGCAGACACTAAGTCTGTGGATAGGCGATTTCTCTTGTCGGTTTTTATCTGTTTCAGAGCGCTAAATACTCTTTCAACGGATGCACTTGAAAATGGTAAAACTAGCAAAAAAGAAAAAACTTCTTTTAGTTTGGGAAAAATTTCTATTCCAGCAGAATTTTTTAAAATAAAAACAGCACCCCAGTATTCTTCCACAGACATATTTTGGTGTAAGCCCAAGCTCTGGTGTTCCAGAAAAGCATGTGCTCTCCACTCGTTATCGAGGGTTTGTAAGTCTAGATCAATAAATGGGAATCTTTTAATTATTGAAGAAAGAGATTGAATTTCGAAAGATTGCGCAAATGATGGCTGTAGGGATTTAATAATTTTAAATATTTCATCAGAAAAATCAAATTTTATTTTTATTTGTTGGACAACTTCTATGTAAAAATTTCTACAGACTTGCAAAATTTAATTTTTCTTTGAAGGGGGCATATCTTGTAGACTGGCTTGTGCATTAACTCCTATATATACTTTATCTAAATCAACAAAATTTAAAGCATTTTTAAAATCTATTTCCCAAATATAATTTTCTTTTAAAATCAGAACATTTATAAAATTCAATAAAATTGTGCGCATTAATAGATTTACCTCTTCTTGCAGCTTATAAAGCATGGGGGCTTAGACTGAAACATTATGTTGAAATCTGTTAATAGCCCTAGACTGTAGCTCATAAACTCAAGATAAACAAGTGTAGAAAATAAGAATCATGAATGAAAAAAGGCTTAAAATTGTTGAGTATGACTACGAAAATGAAACGAAAACAAAACGACTAATGTCTAACATACTCATGGCAAATTTTTTTATTGCAAAATGTACCGCCAATGAAACCTCCTTCCCTTCCCCACCCTTGGTGCCATAATGTTTCGCACACCACAAACGACTAAAAAGAAAAATTGTTGACACTTCTCTTGTTCTCCCTTCCCCTCCCGACTATTACATACTCATTCCGCAATCATTTCAGTTCAATTCCATGAACTATTCAAATATCTTTTTCTACTTTTTCCAATTTCTTTGAATTACAAACCACTCACAAGCAGCCTCTTGCACTTGTTTCACTTTGCCCTCATCCATGAAACTCGGTATTTGTTTTGGCTTGAGGAAGTGGCGTGTGTAATTTAGCGTACTTTTCGTCATTCAATTTATTGACGAGAGAGGAATAGATACAAAACTCCTCTCTCGCCTACAAACTCAAGACTTTGCAAAGAAATATTTGCCTGTGGAAAAGGGGTATTATAATGACAATGTCATTTGACTGTAATATTTTTAATAAAGCAAAATAAAAATGTGTACTGGAATCGCAATTCCCCAAAAATCTCATTCCCCAAAAAAGTTCCAATTCCCCACATTTTGGGGAATTCCCCAAGGTTTGGCAACACTGGTGGTGGTTCACGTACACATCTTAAATCAGTTCTGTTGCAAAAACCGAAAGTGGTAGACATAATTCTCCGCCGGAATAATTCAAATAAATTTGTTAAAACAGATTAATTAGTTATACTAAGTAATAATCTTGTATTGTGAAAACTTAATTAAGAGAATTTATGTGTCTGCTGTGATCGTTTGTGTAACTTGAGAATCTATAAATCAAATAGATAATTAAACAGAATGTAAGGAGCAACACGACAGCAATGTAAGTGACGCATCGATAGCAGAAAAACTACCCCGAAATACGTAACTGAACATTTGTGTGTGTGCATGAGCGTATTTTCGTGTTTTAACCATAATTCGGTACCGCCTGTTTCGTTGTGTTGGTATTTGGATTCAGAAAAAAAAATTAATGTGAGTCCGATCACAGGGGAGATGTGTAAACATCTAGTAATGAAAAAATTTTTTTAAGTTGGAAGTACTTATGCTTCTAGTATATTTTTTTAATTAATCAGTTAAAAGTATCAACACCTTCAATATTGTAAATACATAGGAATTTGTGGGATTTTGTTTGTTTTATTTAACTTATTTGGTTAGTAAATGGGCACACTGCAGTATATATGTACTGCATGAAAAATTACAGATGATTACTGAAAAAATTCAGTAAATTTTTACTGATAATGAAATTAAATTTGCATTACCAATAAAATCATAGGGTAGTATTCATAATAATCAGTAATCGGGCATTACTGATTACTGAAACTTCAGTGCACCTCATCGTAATCATGTAGGCACTTTATAAAAATTGCTGAAAAACATTTTAGTAATCAGTAAAAATTTACTAGTTAAAGAATTATTTTTACTGAAATTTTAGTAGTACTGCAAAGTGCCCATCTATGGTAAATGCCTTAAGTGCAAATAGTTAATATTGGCTTATGGTAACTAAACTAAGATATATAAATTTTTGATTCGATTGTATTTAATAATCCATGGAAAACTGCATCTATAGTAGTGGGATTGTTAGTTGTGGGGGTTTGTGGAGAATTGCTCATATGCAAGTGGAAAACGTCAAATAAAACTGTTGATAAAGCTTGCGACTGTGGGTTTGCAAAATTTGTATTAAAATCTCCACCCATAATAATTGGCATGAGATGGAGATTGTTACCCAATTGTCCGTAATTGTTGTACGTAATGAAGATATGTTATAATCTTAATTTATATTGGAATCTAATAGAAATTTTATTAGAATTAACATTACCGCCATTCAGCTTTGATACAGTTTGTGTTGTTTTATGTTCTGAGATATAATTTTTTTGGTGTTTTGTAAAATATTTTATTATTTTATATTTGTTGCGGTTGACAAGTTATTAATCAGCTTTTTACTGTTGTTTACTGGTTGTAGTTATTTTACAGCAATGGTTTTCGAAAATTAGTAGCTACTATTGCACACTAGATGGTGCTTATAAGCAGCTGTTAAGTATGAATGACAATCTCAAAGACGAAGAAGACTTTTAGTTTGACAAGTTTAGTTTTTAGTTTTCCTTATATTTGACAAGTTTAGTTTTTAGTTTTCCTTATTTTGCTTTGTTTTAGTAAATTTTTTATTAAAAGTGCAAAAAATCTTTTTAAAAGTTATTAAAATTAAATGTTTTTGTATTAATTTTATTTATTTGTTTTCATTTGCCTACGATAACATAATGTACGACAATTAGTGAAAATTAGTAGCTACTATTGCACACTAGATGGTGTTGAGTATATTGTATGCAGCGTATGAGTACACTAATTCACTCATACATAGCTCACACCGATTTGATAACGCTTTACGATTGGTCAACGATTACATCGCACATCTTACTCTAAATTTGTGATTGTATTGTGAAAAAGATTTTTACCCCCAGCGTATAGATGTTTACACATCAAAAATCGAAAAAAGTGCATACATTTCTGCGGGCAGTCGAAGTGAATGAAAACGAAGAAGTCAAAGAAACAATGTGTTTCAAGTTCGACGAACATGAAAAATAACAATTCAACGTATAATCAAATGAATCCAATCTAAATTTTTAGAAATTGTGTTAAATAAATTAAAGAGCAGTTAATGAAATTGCATACAGAGCGATCACTGGATGAATGACGGGGATATTTGGCACTGAAATTAAATGCCAGACGAACACAACAACAACAGCATGCTTTAAGAGATCAATGATGTGGTTCTTTGTTAAAGCAGTAGAGTGTATGGGATTAGTGCATATGTTTACAGTAAGTAGAGATATAGATATGTATATATTTTAATAGGAAATCTTAATAATAAATTCCTCATATTTGTTTTTAATTGCAGGACCTGAATACGACGGCCACTATAAGACTCGACCCATTGACTACCACAATCTTCTCCAGACGAGCGTTTCAATGTGGAATGAATATAATCTGTTTAGCATAATTAGCATCGAAACAAAAATTCAAAAGTGTTTTTTTTTTATCAAAACACCTGCAACGTAATACTAACAGTGTATTTATGTAAAATTGTCAATAAATAATTTCGAACACAATTGAAAGCATTCGTTGCACCAATGAAACAAAATCATTGTAGTAATGAAACAAAATCATTGCAACAATGACTAAAATTCGTTGTACCAATGAAATAAATTCATAGCACCAATGAACATATTCATTGCAGCATTGAAGCAAATTCATTGCTGTAACAAACAAAATCATTGCAGCAATGAAATGAATTCATTGCAAAATCGATACATATTCATTGCAACAATGAAACCAATTCATTGTAGCAATGAAACAAATTCGTTGCAATAATGAAGCAAATTCTTTACAGCCACCACCATACTTTCACCACAGTAACGAACAATTTGCATTTGATGAATACATTTTCCTAGCGGGAATGAAACTGTACGTTAGCTCACTTTCGATGAAAAAAGTTGTTGAGGTGATGACCATTTTCATCCCTGTGACGATGCTTTTCCGTTCGGTACACGGTATAACTTTGAACAATTCACGATTATTGGATGTTCAATAAAAACTTTCAATATTTTCACAATTACGAGAGGATGAATACTTTTCGGATTCCAGAACAGACTGATTTGAATTACAGCAGTAACGCCTCTCCAATGGTTTACAACTTTTTATAGCACAACGAATAATAGATTCGACTGCAATTTCACTGGAAACATCCGATGGCTGTACTTCAATGGAATCTCCAGCTGAATTATTCTGTGTATCCACGAGTAGCCCAAGTAAATTCTCACAGAACGGCGTCTAAGAACTGTCATTTTCTTAATGTACTCAATACTACAGGGTTGTCAACTATTTTATAAACCGAGAGGATTCAGATGGAATGCGCAACTCTCGCTTGTAAAACTTGAGTTCTTTTTTATATCTATCCAAATCCTGTTGTGCACGTGTGGCCCTTTCCATTTTCCTTTTTTTTTGTAATCGAGCGAACCCATCACCGCCACTCTTACCCGACCCTACCGACCGAGAGGGTCACGTCCCCATAACGTGAGGACAGCGTACACATTGTAGACCGGTCTACAACGGGAGGGCAAGGATTATAAGTTCACAGGTTGCAACCATCAATTATCTTCAAAAATGTAATATAGTTTATCATGGTACGTCTACTACTAAGAATCTGATCAATGCTAGTCTACAGCTATACGAAGGAAGATTATGGTTCTCAGACAAAAAATTAGAAACTATTAGAAACTATCATATTAACATACAAATTGTATTGACTCGAGAATAGGGCTGACTATTGAAGTAAAAAGATTTTGCGTAACATAGGGATCTGAACATTCCTTTGCCCAACGTTTACTAAAGTTCAGAACGTCATAAGCCTTGTATACCATCGTAATTATGTGGGAGTTGAAATTAAATTTTCTGGAATGTAGACAAATCCCTCTGAAGTAAAGTATATTGACAAGGATCCTTTTAAGAAAAATAGATCTTCACGCCATCAGCGTACATTAACAATTCAGAGTGCATTATGGAGACGGGTAAGTCGTTTATTAATATCAAGTATAGAACCGGGCCAAGATGACTGCCCTAAGGCACCCCAGATGACACAAAAATAGATCTTGAGAATGATCGGCCAAATGATGCCATCTGTTCTCGGTGCATTAAGTAAGAACTAATCCAATTCAGCATGTTACAATTAAAACCCATTGACCCGAGTTTATATAATAACAAATTGTGGTTAACTTTATCAAAAGCCTTACTAAAATCGGTAAAAATCATATCAGCTTGATCTCCATTAATAAAGCCGTCAATAATGGAAGACGAAAACTGACGCAAATTAGTCACGCTGAAACGACCCTTCCGAAAGCCATGTTGACATGGATCTAAAATAGAGGAAACATGATGAAAAATTACCTCTGTGACGAACTTCTCAAAAAGTTTTGGAATGACTCTCAATTTTTCAAATATCCTATAATTTGCAACATTCAATAAACTACCAGACTTGTGGAGAGGGAGCTCTTCCACTGTGCAGGAAAATGGGTGTTGAGGGAGCTCCTCCAGTGTGCAGAAAAATGACCGAAGTTCAACGAAGCGTTAAAGAAGAGAGTCAACGGAAAGCTGAGAGAATTCGAGCAGTATTTCAACATATATTCCGGGATAGCATCAGGACCAGCTTTATTTGAGGCTCTCAACCTGATCAAGTTATCTAGAAACCACGAAGAGTTTACGACAGGTGCATCAAACGGAATGGTAGACCGGACAGTGTACGGGTATGATTTGGAAACATCATAGGCTCGGGTGGAATAAATAGATGCGAAAAAACCGGCGAAACAATTAGCAATAGACTCTTCATGTGAATATTCAATACCGTTCATTTTGATCCTACAAGGTGTGGTAGACGAATTACGCTTCAAGTTACCAAATCTAAAGAATGATTTGTGGTTCCGTTTAAAATTAGCCTTCAACATATCCAAATATAATCTGTAACTCTCACGAGATATAGAGTTGTATCTACTCCTACCAACAATATACCTAGCATAGTCTGCTAGCAGTCCAGATTTTTTATGTTTTTCGAACATCTATTCCTTACATTCTTAAGACTGTTTAGAGCCCGTGAGGACCATGGGGGGCCAGTATTACCCATTACAGGCCTCTTGGGTACAGACTTAGAAATATAGCCATTAATAATATTAGAGAAATCATCCAGGGCGATTTCAAATTCAAAAGCATTATCACACTGAAATATACTATGCCAGTCGGTATCAAAGATAAGATTATTCAAAAGAATAAAGTTCGACGTGAAAAGCATAGGCCAACATGGGACGAAGAGCGATTGCAACCAACCTGCATGGTATCATATATATGTATAATTAATTCCCAGATTTGGATGGTAACTATCCTCAGGAGAAATTAACGGATCAATTCGAGAAATATCAAAGATATTAGAATCATCCACTAAAACTAGATCAAGGACTCGGTTCATAGAATTGGGAATGTCGTTCAATTGAAACAAGCCAAGTTTGGAAATATGCGTAACAATGGAGTCAGAGAATTGGTGTCGGGTAAAGACACCCATGTCACAGACGGCAAGTTAAAGTCACCAGATACTAAAATACGGTCCTTTCTACTGGCTAACGCAATAACTTTTGCAATAGCGTCAATATGCTCTTGATACACCTCAAAGCATGAAGATGTCTGTAGATAAGAACACGTTACAAACAATTTCAAATTGTCTAAAATAATGGATACTACAACAAATTCAAGATCGCCAATATCATCAATTGTAACTAGCTCAGAAGATAACGAATTTTCAGTTGAGATTAAAATACCACCAATAATTTTACCAGCATGATATTTTCTATAAACCACGAACTTATTGCAGAACAACTCAGAATTAAAAACATTAGGTTAAAGGCATGTCTCACATAATGCAATGGCATCAAACTCAAATCGAAAGCTTTCAACAAATAATCAGCATTCTATTTCACTTCTTCAGTCCTAACAGACGTGGCCACCACCATGGTGGCTGCTGTTTTCCACTTGTTTTTAGCATGGGGCATGCGGCACCATTAAGGGCTATTGAGAATCGCTCCACCGTTCTTTCGATTTCCTCTATAGTTCGCACCAGCAGTAGAGGTACTTTTGAAATATACCTACAGAAAGTGTCTTTAATCTTTATGTGCCTTTCTAATGATGCGCCGAATGACAGGATTTCGAGGCTCTTCAATTAGGCAGAAACAAATATATCGATGGTCAGCCCACTCATTTTCCACAGGAGAGTGGCATTTGACTATATTTTGTCTAGCACCAAATTTCATGAAGATTGATTCGACTTTGTGGGAGTTATTTTGTGGGAGTGGGAGTTACAGCCAACCGGCCGAACAAATTTTGTAAGGGAGGTACCAAAATGGTCGTGGCAAAATCACCATTGTCTTAATCGGCGACTGGCGTTTGATGACATGAAGCCTATAACCTAATTTCATTAATATGGGAAGTGTTTCGAGCCATTTATAGTACTGACAACCCGGACGACCAGCAAACTATTGTATGGGAAGTACCAGAATAGGTGACCTCCCACATGTTGTTCAGATAAGTAGACTTTGACAGATTATTGACAGATTATTACGCAAAATGCGGAAGGCGATTGATACAAAATATAGTGTCCGCGTCCGTCCACCAGAGCATAATTTCTTTTAAAAGTAGGACTGAGATTCTGGGACCAAGAAATTTATCCGGTTGCAGGGACTGTCGGCGAGTAGAGTTTTTCCTGCATACAACCCTTCCAATGGGGTGAGCGTATTTATGCATTATTTGCAAAAAGGTGTTTTGAATTAAAGAAGTCTACAGTAAGTGCCTAGGACAGAGTATGACTTATAAAGGGATTTCCAATAAGGACATGACAACTTTTTTTTTTAAAATAAAATTAAATCTCGTTGAAACCAATTTAAATCTCAAATGGTTGAGATATTTCCAAAACTTTATGATCGACTTGAAATACAATCAAAACATTTATGACTTCGTTAATATGGCCACCGCGGGCACGTCGGCAACGGTCGATTCGTTGGACCCAATTTTCGATGATTCGGTCACACATTTCGCCCGTAACGGCCGCTATTTCGCGTTTAATGTTAGCTTTGAGTTCTTCCATCGTCGTCGGCTTGTTGGTATAGACCATTGATTTGACATAGCCCCAAAGAAAAAAGTCTAGAGGCATTAAATCACACAATCTGGTGAATTTCTGGGGATAACACGCTCACCAAACTGACTCGTCAATAAATCGATTGTAACATGTGCTGTGGGGTTGTGGTACCGTCCTGTTGAAACCACATGTCCTTCAAGTCCACGTTTTCCAATTCGGGCCAAAAATAATCGGTAATCATGGCGCGATAACGATCGCCATTCACAGTAACGTGACGATCGTTATTGTCGACGAAAAAATATGGCCGATGACGGCGCCGGCATGCAAACCGCACCAAACAATTGTTTTTTTGGATGAAGTGGTGACTCATGAAGCACATGTGGATCTTCACCAAACCAATAACGCATATTTTGCTTATTGACGAACCCATTGAGTCAAAAATGGGCTTCATCACTGAAGATGACTTTGCGATGAAATTCATCATCTTGCCGCAACTTCTCCAGAGCCCAATCGGAGAACGTACGTCGCGTCAACTGGTCCATCGGCTTCAATTCTTGAGTCAGCTGGATCTTGTATGGGTGTAAACCAAGATCTTTACGCAAAATTCGCCATAAAGATGTCTTGGCAATGCCCAGTTCTTAAGAACGCCGCGGAATCGACTGATTCGGATCGTTTGCTACGGGTGCCTGAACGGCAGCGATGTTTTCGTCACTTCGACCAACCCGTTGTCTTACTGGCACAGCAGCATCACACAATGAATATGTAGACTCAAATTTTTGAACTAAAGTTGTTATTGCTTGTCTACTAGGGCGAGAATAACGACCGAAAATTGGAGTTAACGCTCTTAAAGTTGCCTACAACGACTCCGAATTTCGGTAGTACATTTTTATAGTTTGCATACGTTGTTCAATCGTGTACTTTCAGTGAAATACTGCGTTCACAAATTAAATTCAAAGTTGTCAAATACCTATTGGAAAACCCATTAGATTGTACGACAGCAAATAGAAGCAATATAATTTTTTTTTACTTTTTTAAAGAAATTATGAAATAAGAAGTGCTTTCAAAAGACGACCGGTTCGAAACTGTACTTGTGCTTTAAAAATAAAATACTTGTATCCGTGATTTAAGAAACTGTACACTTTTACTTAACCCTGCTGTTAGATTAGGACCATTTGGTCCAAATTTTTTCTGTTTTCCCTTGTAACTTTGGAACGGTGATATATACTGACTAAATTTTTCTGCTAATGGGGTCTTTTAATAAAACAATGTTATGTGCGAAAATTAAATTTTCTAACTTTATTCAGGACTGAGAAAAATACAAAATGACGAATCTTAGATTAGAGGACCATTTGGTCAATAGTACATTTTTTCATTACCAAGCGAATGTAAATTCATGTCAAATATTTAGAAGATGTTTTTGATATGTCAAATACTTGCTTTAGAAATTATTGAACCAAAATAGTTACAAAGGATAAGATAAAATTATTATTTTGGATGAAAATTCCAGTATGGACCAAATGGTCCCTCAATCTAAGATTCGTAAGTTTTTTCATTACCAAGCGAATGTAAATTCATGTCAAATATTTAGAAGATGTTTTTGATATGTTAGCGGATGTTTTTGATATGTCAAATACTTGCTTTAGAAATTTTTGAACCAAAATAGTTACAAAGAATAAGATAAAATTATTATTTTGGATGAAAATTGCAGTATGGACCAAATGGTCCCTCAATCTAAGATTCGTAAGTTTTTTCTAATCTAACAGCAGGGTTAATGACTTTCTCCAACCACTATCATATCACATTCAAACAATCTATCCTATTAAATAAAATAGTTTTCAACATCTTCAGTATATCCTTTCGGGAATACCATATCAATCGTTGAGATAGCACTTATGTCTGTTTAGTCCGCTTGATAACATGGATAGTAAATATTTCCATATACTTGTGTATATATTTACTAGTGTCATTGACATTTGCCAAAATATACATTTATTTAGCATAATGGATTAATATGTTGATGTGTGAATTATTTAATAATGTTGTGTTTATAAATATGTTAATGATACATACACATTAGAGTGGCATTTTTTTGTATGAAATTTTTTTTTTCTTTCTACTCAAGGATTGCCGGGCCGCATATTATGCCACTTGATGAAAAAATGTTATGCTATAAATTTGGGGAAAATTGGACAATGTTAACACGTCGCGCCCGAAGGTCAAAGTTCAAAAATTTTGAAATTATGTTTTTCTAAGTGACAGATTGTTGCAATATACTTATTTTTCGGCAGATTTTTGCGAAACTTGGTGGGTTTGCAACACAGAAGTTACTTTGTATCTGGTAAAAATTTAGGCAACATGGGGCAACGTTAACACGTAGCGCCTTTAGGTCAAAGTTGAAACATATTTAATTTATCTATTTCCAATAGACAACTTGCAGAACATACTAATTTTTATTCGGATTTTTATGAAACTCGGTACAAATGTAACAGTGAAGTTCCTCTTAATCTGGCAAAAATTAGGACAAAATTGGGCGACGTTAACACTTACCTCCTCAAGGTCAAAGTTCAAAAATTGATGAATTATGTATTTCCAATATTCAGCTTCGAGCAACATACTCATTTTTTACCAGATTTTTACCACAAACTTCGTAGAATTGTAACTATGAACTTGTTGTTTATCTGGTAAAAATAAAAAAAAAATAAAAAAAAAAAAAAAATAAAAAAAAAAAAAAAAAAAAAAAACTTTGACCTAAAGGCGCTACATGTTAACGTTGCCCCATGTTGCCTAAATTTTTACCAGATACAAAGTAACTTCTGTGTTGCAAACCCACCAAGTTTCGCAAAAATCTGCCGAAAAATAAGTATATTGCAACAATCTGTCACTTAGAAAAACATAATTTCAAAATTGTTGAACTTTGACCTTCGGGCGCGACGTGTTAACATTGTCCAATTTTCCCCAAATTTATAGCATAACATTTTTTCATCAAGTGGCATAATATGCGGCCCGGCAATCCTTGAATTTCAAAAGTAAGGGAAAAAATGCCACTCTAATACACATATATAAGTATATGTAACTACATTCCTAATCAAAATGGTTTAAATATTATCTCATATTGTTTTTATATTCCTCAATATTTGGGTGGTTCTGCGGTTGTGCTTGTGCAAGTGTGATTGTACTATGGAATTTTAACGATATGAAATTTGATTAAGCATGAAATTAAATTTTGTGACTTCTTTCTTATTTGTAAATTAATATATTTAACAGATTGTGGTTTCAACGACAGTTGATATAATTTTTTGTTATCTTACAGATTAGATGGCACGCCTGTCTTTGATTAGGTTGCCAGGTTGATTATAATAACTTAATACTGTATATTTTTAACCTATGATATGATATGAATAACCAAAACTCTTCCGTTGGTGGCAAGTTTGGGCAGGAGGCAGCCCGTGGCAGCTGCTAGCGTAGCAGGCTAGATGGTGTTGAAGATGATGCTTCAAAAAAATCGAAACGATCGCACAGCGAATTAGAGTTTCAATCTTCCCGAATCCTAACTCAGAAGACAAAATGAGAATTCAAATGCAATTTAGTTTGTTAATTTGTGAATTTCTTTATCGACTGAAAACGAAAATGCTTTTCATAAATAACGTATAAATATTTGTAGATGTTTAAAATTTTACATCGATTTAAAAAAAAAAATTTTTGCAAAATGAATAACTTTAAAATATAGTAGCTGACACACTCCGAACCACTTAAATAACGAATTATATTTTGAATGTAAATATCGTTTAAGATAGATTGAGGACAATTAGGAAATTCATTAGGAATAAATTATATAATGTTACTACTTTTGTAGCAAAGTAAAAAAAATATATATTTATATAAAATTGTTTGCTTTTCTTTGTTTTTTTTTTTTTGTTTTTCTTAAAAATTAACCTTTTCCTAAAAACAATACCACTTCTTTAAACAATGCCTGTTCTGGGGCGAGACGAGATGAAGATCGAGCCGGTTGGAGAAACATGTTATCCTCAATTTGTAAGGTCGTTAGAAGGCTCTGGGTTGTTTGGGACAACCTGTGTAAGGCTGTGTGTTCATCGCAAATAATTCGGTCGTGGTAAATTTTGTTGAATTTATATTTATGTGGTGAAGATACAATTTCGATTTTGCTGTGTGACAGCTGAAAATTCACATGCTTACCCTTTTTTGAAATGGACATAATTTTTAAAAAATAGTTCGCTATTTTTATTCAAATTATAAACAAAATGCATAAATTGCGATTACTCCAAAGGATGTATGTGACGTATCAAATGAAGAGAAGAAGGTGTGAGGTATGCTCTTATTGATTTATATTTTGTATTGCATTTTACTGACTTTATTTATGTTGGCCACACCTTCAGGTCAGTATAACAAATCAAAAACTTCGCTGGGAACCAATGTGGGACACAGCTTAAAGGTGGCCAAAAAAAAGCCTTAGCGTTGCACTATACAATGCCGAAATGGCATCAATGTGGATATCTGACAATTTTGAAACGCAATTTCCTCCTCATACTGGCTTATTTGGATGATTTGAATGTTTTCAAAATCAATTTACGCTCCCCATAAGTACGAACCACACAAAATATGGATGAAATACTGCGGACTTTGCACACATTTTTAAAGCGATGCAGCCAGCCACGCTATTTGCATCTTTCCTATAAACAATTGATCTGCGTTTTTCCACAAGTATCTCCCTGTCGCAATTGTTCCCTGGGCTTATGACTATTTTATACGTCTTACTCTCCAAAAATTAAACAAATTTTCTGCGTCAGATAGAACAAGTTATTTTAAGCAAAAAAAGTAAAATAAAATCGGGGCAAATGCATAGTTTTCCAAAATTTATCGATTACTTTCTTTAACTTTTCTCAACAATATGTAGCCTTATACAACAAAAATACTATGCCGAAGGAAATACTTTCCCCAGAGGAAAAAGTCCCTTACCCATTCCACGCAGAAACCTCTATAGCATTTTGCGAGAACTCACTGAGTTATCGAGTCACCGAATGTAGAAATTTTGAAAAAAAAAATTCGAAAATTTTTCAAAATTTCAACATCTCATAAGTCGATAACTAAGCGAGTTATCGAGAAATGCTAGCTAATTTTTTGAGTTTCCACTCGTAATTTTAGGTTGGTTTGTGTATAGACTAACATTTCGGGGATATTTTTTGTTTAGTGGGAAATTTTCTAGATGGAACCTGTTTATTACATATTGTAGTTTTGAACCGAATAAAAAGTAAATTTAGAAAAACCAAAGTGGAAGAAGTTTAAAAAAAATTAAATTTTCTTAAATAAGTGCGGTTTCTTAAAAAATAGTTAATTTTCTCAAAAAACTCCTATTCATATTCTTAAACCTTTTCTTAAAAAACATACCTTATCTTAAAGAGTAAATTTTCTTACAAAAAGTACCTTTTGTAAAAACAGTAAATTTCTTCTCTTAAAAAATACCTTCTCATTTTATTAAATGTACCTTTTCTTAAAAATAAAATAATACCTTTCCTTTTCTTTTCTTGAGATAAGTAGCTTTTCTAAAAATAAGTAAACTTTAATAGAAAAATAACCTTTTCCTAAAAAGAGTACCACTTCTTTAAAAAGTATCGACGAATACAATTATTAAAAAAAAAAACGACCAGACGCCCGAACATTTTAATTTTTGAATATAATACGAAAGGTCAGATAAATCATAACTTTTTTAAAAGAAACTTTTTGTAAAATGATAATCGTTTTTTAAGAATTTTTTTATAGAATGTATTTTTTTAGGTCCTTTTTGTAAGAATATGTATTATATTTTCCCGAGAAAGTACTTTTTTAAAGAGAGGTACTTTTTTTTATTAAAAGTAAATTTTTTTTCTAAGAAAAGGTACTATTTTTAAGAAGTAGTACTTTCTGAAAGAAAAGGCCATAAGAGAATGAATATAATTTTTTTTACAAAGACGTACTTTTTTTTAAGAATAGGTACTTTTTAAAGAAGTGTACTCTTTTTAGGAAAAGGTTATATTTTTAAGTAAATGTACTTCTCTCAATACAAGTTGTATTGTTTCACAAAAATAGGTACTCTTCAAAGAATTCTATGTTTTTGAGAAAAGGAATTTGGTGGAAGAAACTGTATTTTTTAAGAAAAGGTGCCTATTTTAAAAAATATACAAAATGAGGATAACGTGTTTCTCCAAACGGTTCGATCTTCAGCTTTTCTCCCCCAGAACAGGTACTTTTTAAAAAAGTGGTATTCTTTTTAGGAAAAAGTTAATTTTTTAAGAAAACGTACTTATTTCAAGAACACTTATTTTGCTTGACAAAAAATGTGCTCTTGAGAGAAAATGTAGGGTTTTAAGAAAAGGAAATTTGGTGCAAGAAACTGCTCTTTTTTAAGAAAAGGTTGCTTATTTTAAAAAAAAACATAACTTTTTTAAGGAAAGGTACTTTTTGTAAGAAAGTGTTCCTTTTTAAGCAAAGGTACTTTTTTAAGATAATGTATTTTTTTAAGTAGACGTACTTTGTTTAGGAATGTGAATAGGTATTTCTATTGAGAAAATTTTACTTTTTTTAATAAAAGGCACTTATTTAAGCAAATGTTCTTGTTTTAAACTTTTTTCACTTTGGCTTTTCTAAATTTACTTTTGATTGGGTTCACAACTACAATATACAGAGTGAGTCAGTCACGACCCGCCGAATTTCATCATCGTATTCCTTGGCTCATTTCATGAAAATCTCTCCACTACGACCATCCCCGAAAATGAAAGTGTGCGAAATGGCAGCGGTTTGAAAATGTACAGCCAGAAATTTAAACAAAACCAAATTTTAATTATGTTACAAAAACAAATGTGTGCTGTTATTTCGCTTCCAAAAACAAAACAAAACTATATGAGATGGCAGGGGACACCAGGTTGGAACGAAGTTCCTTTCGCTGTATATTATGTACTAGTTAGTCTAGTTAGTTCCAACACGCCTAAAGGTGTCTGTTGAAAAATACTGTAATTTAAATGGATTTTTAAGAAAAGGTACTTTTTGTTAACTGATAATTTTTTTTTATAAATTTTCTATTTATTGAATGAATTTGTTTTTAAAAAAATATATATATTTTTAGGTCCCTTTTGTAAGAAAATGTATTATATTTTCCCGGAAAAGCTGCTTTCTTTAATGAGAGGTACTTCGTTTATTAAAAGCTAATGTTTTTTTTTAGAAAAGAAGTGCTTTCTGTAAGAAAAAGCCTAAAAGTATGACTTTTTTTTACAAAGAAATACTTTTTTTAAGAACAGGTCCTTTTTAAAGAAGTGGTACTCTTTTTAGGAAAATATTATTTATTTAAGAAAATTTATTTATTAATTTGCAGAAAGGCTAGATATCTGAAGAAAAGAAAAGAAAATGTATTAAATTATTTTTAAGAAAAGGTACTTTTCAGAAAACGAATTTTGGTCAGTAAAGGTAATTTTTTTAAGAGAAGATACATATATTTTTTATTGAAGAAAAAACATTTTTTCCGAAAGAACATATACAATTTTAAGAGCAGGATCTTATCTCAAGAAAAGTTATTTTGATTTACAAAAAAGGTGAGCTTTAAAGAAAAGGTAGTTTTTTAAGAAAAGGCAATATGTTGGAAGATAATGTACTTTTTTAAGAAAAGGTACTTATTTGAAAAAATTACTTTTTTTTAAGAAAAAGTACTTTTTGTAAGAAAATTTACATTTTTTTGATTTCTTTTTCCTTTAAGATTAAGTTTTCTTTTAAGAAAAGGTAGATTGTTTAAGAATATCAATAGGTATTCTTTTTTTGAGAAAATTTACTGTTTTTAAGAAAACGCACTTATTTAAGAAAATTATATGTTTTTAAACTTCTTTCACTATGGCTTTTCTAAATTTGCTTTTTATTCGGTTCTAAACTAAAATTTGTAATAAACAGGCTCCACCTAGAAAATGTCCCATTAAACAAAAAATATCCCCGATATGTTAGTCTAGACACAAACCAAACCAAAAGTACGAGAGTAGGAATGTAAGAGTAAGGGTGCTGCCAAATGTAATTCCATGCTCAGGGTTGTATTTCATGGATTTGCCAGTCTGGCTCTTTGGCTTTTCTAAATGTACTTTTTGTTGGGTTCAAAACTACAGTATGTAATAAACAGGCTCCACATAGAAAACTTCCCTTGAAACCAAACCAAACCAAAAGTACCCCATATAGTTGATAATAATGGGTTGTAATAAAGTAGTTAAAAAGATGTTTACAATTTTTTCATTTAGCCCCCATCCGGCAACGTGCGATAAGGAACTGCGTTAAAAAATGTTTGAATTTCAGTCAAATGCTCATAACTTTTGAACGGTAAGACCTCTAGCCATCGTTTAGGGCATTTTGGAAAGGTAAGCGGTAGCAATATATTTTAAGAGAAGAATATAAGTTACCTGCCATCTGGCTGAGCAAATTGAGGTAATGTCCACATTCTTATGGCTTTTTTAAAATTCTATTTTTTTAAACCTCTGTATCTCGGCGATTTCACTTCTTTTATTGATTCTGAAACGCCTCTCAAAAACCTTTCCAACAAGCCCAAAAATTTGCCCACTGGTTCAGAATTTTCGAGTATGGTCGTAGTGGATATATTTTCATGAAATTAGCCAAGGAATACGGTGGTGAAATTGGGCGGACTGACTCACCCTGTCTACTAAATATTGTTTACAGGCTCCACCTAGAAAACTTCCCATTAAACAAAAATTTCCAAACATATGTTAGTCTAGACACAAACCAAAGAAAACGTACCCAATATAATTGATACTACTGGGTTGTAGCTCAGTAGTGTTAAAAAAAAGTTTATTTTATTTTATTTTTCATTTAGCCCCAACTTGCGATAAGGAACTTCATTCCAAAATTCGTGGAAACTATGAAAAATAATTTGTTGATGTAAAAAAACTTGCGAGTGGTATTATTGTTTTGTGTCATTTTACTTAAAAATTAATTCGTTCATAGCTGGGAGTTGTAAAACCAGAATTTGTTTACTATTCGATCAGTTCCATTGTGAATTACAAGGGAATTACTTTGTACTATACACTCATAAAAACATCGTTGATATAAGGCTAGACACACTTTGATATATAGCATGTCAATATTGTTATACACAAATGTAACAAACTAATGTAGTATACATAAACGTTAGTTAGTTACAAGATGGGTTCGTGTACTTGTTGTTAGTATTTATTTAATTTGCTAGGTAGTTTATGACTTTAACTTTGGCTTATTGCCTAAGCAACAGCAATAGGAATAGAGGCAGAAACTACAAATAAATATAACGAACATTCACAGTATTTTTACGTGGTTGGGCACATAAGCAGATTGAATGAAATATCAAGGGTTAAACGCAAAATACCTAAAATATAAACCCCAATGGCGAAGTAAAACCTAGGAAGGGGACATCAGACTGCAGCCCATCAGAAGAGGAAGCTCTTAATAACCCTTACACAGGTGTAAGATTGGAATTAAGAAACTGAAGTAAAACACCGGGTCGATTTAAGTGATAGTATGAACTCCACACAAAATCCCCGTTATAAATTACACGCCCAACATCAGAGATGAAAAGGGATTTAATACTTTGGTTAGCTTCAAGAGGACAAAGCGACAAACTTCCAAAACACGCACAATTTATTCATAGATGGATGGCACAGAGCTGAATAGTTATTGTAAGAAGGATTAGGCAGGCCGACAAACAAACAAGAACGGGACAATAACAAAGTTTACGGATATTGTATTGTTTTGCCTCGCTGATGTGTATAACAATACGTTATCCTGTGTATGTGGGGATCTGCAGACTTTCTGTCTTTTAACGCGTGTTCGTCTGCCACTATGTTGAGAATTTTGAGAGGCTAAATCATAAATCA
Source organism: Phaonia tiefii (assembly GCA_963931995.1). Taxonomy (NCBI): domain Eukaryota; kingdom Metazoa; phylum Arthropoda; class Insecta; order Diptera; family Muscidae; genus Phaonia; species Phaonia tiefii. Next base: position 50,153,753 of record OZ008371.1, read on the forward strand.
AATTTAACCCGAAGCGGAAATACAATGATAACTCATGAAAGTGTTTTTCAGTCCCTCCTCAGCACCTTATTAATATGCTAACATCTCGCTCCTTACCTTTGTTTCTGCAAGTGTTGTTTGGGAATACTATGCGAAATAAATACCTTGCAGCGATTATGGTATTAAGCGCGGTTAGCCAACGACAGATATGGACTTAAGGCGCAAAAGAAACCATCGATGATGTAAGTAGTATAGGGATTAGAACTGGAGAAGAGTGATTTCTTAGTCCACGTTTACCATAGATTCCTTGAGAGAGATAAATTGTCTCTTACCAAAACGTAAGTGCAAAAAAAGTTTTGCTTTGTGTAATATACATTCGTTCCATTGCCCAACTTTTCAGTGTTTTTTTTTTAGTTGAGCAATAGTAGAATTAGGTCGTGTTTTCCACAGTGTGAATGATGCATACACGCTGAAAAATAACGGCCTCGCTAACACATTTTCCCAAACATATTCTGCATGAACCATGAATATGTTTGGAACACACTTAAAACATTCATATATTGGCAAGTCTCAAACTTACTTGTATTTAGATTCAAACAGTATCATGTTTTCTGACAAACATGTATGCTTTTACGTGGAGACATATGCGTTCTTCATCCCAAACATACGTATACTTACGTGGAAGCATTCGCGTGTTTCCTCCAAAACTACATTCACTTACGTTTAAACATATGTGAATTTCCTCTCAAATATAATAATATTTAAAAACGAATCATTTCTCGATTTCAATATATATGTATTAACTATTATAATTAATGTTAACAATATAAATCCACGTTTATAAATAATTAATACAAAAAATTAATAGACTTACAAGGGCCCTTTTACATTTATTTGCATTGAATGAATTATTTGTTTTTTTTTCATGAAAGGAGAATCTGCTGCTCTTTTACTTCTCCTTTCTTTGTTGTCTCTCCCGTATTCGTTTTCAGAAGGTTTCAGCTACGCGTTGGTTATCACTATTCATTGGAACACTAACAAGACATTTATATACAAATCAAGTTCATGTAAGCCAAGAGTGGTTTAATTACTTGTGTTTTTTTCATTACACTTATTTCACAAATGGTCCGCCGTTCTGTTTGTCTCAGTAAAGGCTCGGCCGGGAAAAGGGCTCCATTTTGTTGCCCTTTCCAGTTTCTTTCCACAAATTCGTGTCTTATTTTGGTAGCCCACATTCATATATACGAAACACATACATAAAAACCACAGTAACATCACAAACCATTTAACCGTCCGAGTCTTCGTTTATTCTTTTTTCACTGATCAAGCGTTTTTCATATACTCTGTCCGATGAACCATTGACGACTGAATGCATGAAATTAAAACGCAGTACATCAGCCAAAATAATATACATTGACTTCATCTGTAATTTGCGCGAGCATTCATGAATATTTATGAATCACTCACTGAGAGAATAATGCAAAAACACAGATACTCACTTACAAGATATACACTCTCCTTGCCCCTCTTTTATTCTCTTGCTCTCGGGAGAGCATAAACAGTGTACGGAACACGGCTGGTTTTTGTCGCACAAACACAGATATATTTGGTTCGCAAATACATATGTTATAACATATTAATCATTGTATCTCAAACATGTAATATTGACTAGTAAACACAATGTGTTTGCACACAAGTATATTATATTTGCGAAACGCTCCAAACACATGCCATATTTGCATCCAAACAAGAATAAACGACAGATTTTTCAGCGTGCATAAATTGAGGTTAAGGAGGCTGTTCAACATAATCGTTGAATCTGACGCCACTATTGACGACTTCGCAAACACATGCAGAAAATTGTCGACACTAGCCTGGACGAACTATTATTGTGGATGACACAAATTAACTTAAACATACATTTGATCCCCATATGTAACCCATACACATCATCATGGGGAATGGGTAATGTAGGTGTAATCATTATCCATAGGGTATGGGGAAATAATGGGTAGGTACCCACGACGAAGGGAAATTACCCTGCGCGATTATCCATTACACGTGGGGAATGGGTAAGCAGCCTGTACTGATTACCAACGGCGATAGGTAATGGGTTATCCAGGGTAACCCATCCCCATTTTTGATTGAAAATGTGAAAAATTGAGAAAAAATTCCTACAACTCAAAAACGGAGCGTTCAATCGAAAAAATATCAAATTTTTACGGTTTCCTAAAGCTTTCTCACAAAGTGTTCCAATTAGAAATAAATAATTTCTTTTGAAAAAAATCGAAAAAAAATAAAATGTGGCTATAACTCGGAAACGGTGCGTCCATTCGCAAATTTAACACATTTTTTTATCACCGTAAGAGGCTTTAATCTATGGATATCTTAAATACGGCATTACTTTAATTTTTATAAAAATCGCCAAAACTAAAATGTTTGGAATCAAAAATCGCTAAAACGCCCTTATGCCCATATCTCGGAAGCGGAGCGTCCAGTCGAAAAACTATACGATTTTACGAGTTTCTAAGAGTTTTTCATAAAGTGGTCCAATCATACGGAAGAAATTTTGTTAAGAAAACCGTCAAAATATGAAAATCGCTAAAATGAAGATAGGTTATAACTAGGAAACGGTGCGTCCAATCGCAAAAATAATACTTTGTTACTTTTATAAGAAGCTTTGACTATTATAGCGTAGACAGACGACAGCGTTAATTTGCATTAAAAGCTCACTAATGTGAATTAACATTTTGCCCTGACAGACGACAGTTTTTGCATTTAGCAAACAGCTGTTTGTTTGTAAACAACTGTTTGTTTGTCAAGTAATTTTTTGGACTTTTACATCGAAATCAAATGGATAGAAGGCGGAAAATAGGATACCACACGCTTCGCTTCTTTCCCTTGGAAATCTGAAAATGGTAAAAATGCGTTTCAATATTAAATATTTCTCATTTTTTTTGCAAAAAACAATTAAAATAACTCACCTTTGCTGACTTTGAATCCATTTTCAATTGACGATAGCAGACAACAGCTGATTCAAGATGTATCAAATACATGGTGATAGCAGGTGGTGTTGTTACAATAACATCCACTTCAGCGGTGTCAAGCATCAGTACATAAAATCAACAAAGCAAACAACAAACACAAGAAAGTTCCACTTCCACTGTGTTCCGGCTATCACCTCTATGTATAGATACATCTTGAGCTGATTGATTGTCGACGGTGTTGCCATATTGAACTACCTGAATGCAGTATAAATGCACTCTGATTTCATGCATTTACGCCAAAGCTAATACACATTGGGATGGTGATAATTCACTAGCTAATTTGAATTAAGACTGCTAATGCAAATTAACGCTGTCGTCTGTCTACGCTATTACAAAGAGTGAAGAAAAATCCATTTTCAAATATGAAACACATGTAACGAACAAAATGCACTTTCCCCAACAAAAACTATTTAAAAAATAAAAAATTTATTTAGTTTTCTACAAAAAAAAGTGCTTCCACATTTTTAATTTTAAATTTTTATGTTCAATCTTTCTTATTTTATCAAATATTTACCGAAACAAAATATGTAAAAAGAAACTAATTTTACAAGGATTACTTTGCGTGGAATTGCTCATTTGGTTTACAATATAGTTTAGTCTAAATATAAATATAAAGGCAGCACCATTTTTTGTTTTTTCCAAATGCTGTGAGGAATTTTCAAGGTTTTATTTTATATTGTATTAGTCCTTTCAAAATTAAATACTTTTCAGCAAAAATAATTTGACTATGACTTCTTCAATGTGAATCAACAAAAATAAACTAATTACTAGTGCGAAATATTTATAAAGGCAAACGTTTTATTTAAATATTCTAAAAAGTTTCGTAAGACATTTGATCTCCATTATCGATAATAACTTCTACTAAGCATCTTGGCATTGAGTTTATCAACGAATGAATATACGCAGGATCAGTTATCTTCCATTTTCTGGTATTCCTACTCTTCGACCCTTGACATTCTTCAACTGGCGTCGCTGGGTGGTAAACTTATGTAGGTAAAATAGACCAGAGGTTCTCGATCGGATAGGCATCAGAACTAAGTACATGCCAGTCGAGAGTTTGTATGTTTTCTGGACTCCAGCAACTTTGGAGTTTTCTTAGACTGATGTAGACTGATGCTGGATGATAAATTCTGCGACACAAATTTCCTCTCCAGAATTAACTAAGACGACATCCAATAGTCGAAGATAATACTAGGAGTCCATTCTGGTGTAAACGAAACATATAGGAGTGGTTCCTCTATAACTCATACCTTCCCAACCATAAGGAAGCCACCGCCAAAATTTCGCCGCTGACGCATAGTTTTGGAAAAATCTCTTGAACGCCAATATTTTTCATCGGAAAATATCACCCCTCAACTAAAAATATGTATATTTCAGAGAATTTAAACCTGGCTAATTCGTGTCTTGGCATGAGACCATATTTTGCATACTTTTCCCATATGACAGTTTCAAGTCGCGTTTAATTCTTTGTTGAACACGACGCAACCCTGCTCCCAAGCTCAATTCAGCAATAGTTTCCTTATCGCGGAAGTGTTCTTTAACAGCAACCCTTTTGATCTCTCTTTTGGCGCTGCCACTGATCAGTGGTGTCCTTCCTGGTCGTTTTGTGTTTCAATATTGGCCACGGTATTTTATAAAATTGTTAATGACACAGCTAGATCTTTTCAATCGCCTCGAAATTTCCCGAGTGGACAGCCCTTCATCATGATAATCTTTAATTGTTCCCCTTTTTTATTTACTTAGATACTTAGATACTTATAAATTATTTTTTTTTTAATTTGACCCACGTTAAATTTAAAACAATAAAATAACAACCAAAGAAAATTCACCTCTTTTTAAATTCTCGTGTACTACAGTTCGAATTCGGGTTCTTTACCATGTTGCCTTAATATACTATATGTCGCACCAGAAGCAGAAAAAACAACGTTATTTTTCATTTAACTTGTAAAATATATCGAATGGTTATATTCTCTGACATAATATACCTAATGACACATATATGCATTAAAATTCTACACCAAAAACCCACTGCATTGAGAGTATCGAGAAAAAATATATTGCCTTTATAATTATTTCGCTGGGTGTAGTTTTTCTTACTTTTGTAAGAGGATTCCTCATGAGTTTGACAGTCGTTTAATGGCAAAACTCGTAATGTCTATAACTGTTAAAGGGATTGAATAGTGGAATGGATGGACACACACAAAAAAAAATCCCACTGCGCAGTTTGACGAATGTACAGAAAGATGTGCGTTTGGACCCCCGGGCCGATGGTTGCGCCTGGGGTCACTGCGGGTTTAGATTGGTTTCTTAAGTACTCTATGCATTTAAATGCTATAAATGATTATTAACATGACAGGTCTAACACAACTTAAAGGAATTGAAAAATATTCATAAAAAAGCGATAGAGCTAAGTTTCAAGTGAAACAAAAACAACCCGTGCAATGTAAAAAGTTCGGAAAGCTTCGTCATAAAACAGCTGGAAGGATTCTTCCTTTGTGTTAGCGTTAGTGAAACTGATATAAAATCAAAAGAAAATAAGGTGATATTAGAATATAAATGTTAACGCTCACTGTTCGATTAGTGACATATTTTTGTGTGCTGATACTACTCGCATGATACCATAAAGCTTTAAGTCTAAAAAGCTAGCTCTAGTGTTAGCATCAGAGAGGCTAGCATATTTTAAAGAAAACATATAAAATTTTTTCGATAGAAAATCACCTGGAGTTTGATACAGTAAAATCAAAAAGTCCGTTCAACCAAATATAATATACAATTTTGGTTAAGATTCTGTACATGATCCTTGTAGGATTTTTACCAATATCAAATCCATGATATGCAATCTTGCCGTTTTTGTTATAAAAAATATTCGTGGATAAATTTGAGTTAAAAATCGTTATAAGTTCTGATTCTAGATATTTGAAGGTCAATATTTTACGGTCCCAAATACAGAGTCAGTGGCCGTCGCTGATACAAGGGTAGTGTACGCGGCTCTTGTGGATGTGAACATAGGTTCGATCCCTACTCTGACCACTTTAACACTTTGACGTAAATGGGACACCGGTGTCACAAATATTTAAAATGTGGGTTTCCCCAAATAAGAGCTTGTTTTAAATAATTGGCAACGCCCAATCTTAGCTGAAGCTTGCAATTTTAGTTTTTTCTAAGTTTGGAAGCACAGCGCTCAAAAAAGGCGCCAATTTTAGTATTTTGCTAACGCGAATTTGCAACGCTTTGTTGAATTTTTTCAAAGGCTACGTTTAACATATTTTTGCAGTTTATCAAAGTATTTTATGGTGAATTTCGTGAGAATGGTAAGTAGTAATTATAACTTGATCGCTATTTATTGCGGTTTATACATTTGAAGTGCTAACATATGAGATTTTCTGTAAGGGACACCGGTGTTCCAATATGCGTGAAAGGTCAAAATTTGCTCATATGTCGCATATTACGTTTTATGGTTGTTTAATGTTATATATTGAGTGATTTCTATTACTTTAGGCCCGCAAATGTGACCGAATATTCCGACTGACTGATAGCGAAGTGGAGGAATATCTCATGGCTGAAAACAGCGACAAAGAAGACGCCCTCATTTTGAACGAAGAAGACCTAGCGTTCTTACAACAAGACATGCAAGATATAGTCTCCGAAGTGATTATTGAATCAGCTGGTCGATCAGTTTCTAATCAATATCCAGGTCCAGCTGCAGGCGAAGTGGTTATTGAATCAGCTGGTCGATCAGATTCTAATCAATACCCAAGTCCAGCTGCAGGCGAAGTGATTATTGCATCAGCTGACCCGTCAGATTATACTGCAGGACCTTCTTTACTTGATACATCATTTCGTGGTATGGTTCCTGAGTTTGTGTGGAAAAACAACTGTTATAATCCTTATAATTTTTCTGAGACTAATTATGAGTTCGGCAAAATCAATATTCTTCAAGAATCAGACTCAATTAATCCTATTGATATATTTGAAATGGTGACAAACTTCAGGTCATTGATTGAAAAAATAACAATGCCAGAGACTTTACGCTTCGCTAATGAAAATGGTGCCGTGTTCACTACAGATCTTCAAGAAGTAACAGCATTTATTGGCATGAACTATGTCATGGGCTACCATGTATTACCTTCTCTGAGAAACTACTGGTCCACCGAACCCGACATGGGTGTGCCTTACATAGCTTCAGTTATGTCACTTGCAAGATTTGAGGAAATAAGAAGAAATTGCCATTTCTGTAATAATGCGTCGCAATCATCACCAACATCGCCAAATTTTGATAGACAAGATTAGACTAGTGATGGATCATTTCAATTTAAGTTTCCAGTCAGCTATGAATAACACAATTACCCAATCAGTGGATGAGCATATGGTGAAATTTAAAGGGCATAACATAATGAAGCGTGGCCGTCGGTGGTTCAATGGTTAGTGTGCGCGGCTCTTGTACATGAGATCCTGGGTTCGAACCCGGCTCTGACCACCTTCAAATTTTCTTTCGGCGGCGGTCACCTCGCATAGTGACGGCGACACTATCGAGTATCTAGCCATGAAAAAGCTTCTCAAATTACCGTTCGGAATCGGTGTAAAACTGTAGGTCCCAATCAGTGAGTGAAAACTGGAAAGCGCACAGCTCAGTGATTGTGAGAAGTTCTCCCCAGTTCCTTCATGGGATGTAATGGGAAACCATTTATTTTTTTTTTTAACATAATGAAGCGGTATATGCAAAATAAACCAGTGAAGAGAGGGTTCAAAATGTGGTGTCGTGCTGATGCTACAACAGGATATTTGTTTCATTTCGACTTATATACGGGAAAAAAGAAATCGGGACCACAAATTGGATTGGGAGAATCTGTTGTTCTTGAGCTTACAACACCTTTGGAGGGTCTTGGATGTGTAATTTATATTGAAAATTTTTTTAACTCTCCGATGCTGCAATATAACCTCGCAAAGAAAAATATCAAATCTTGTGGCAGAGTTCGTACACATAGAAAGCATCTTCCAAAAAACTTACCATTAGACAAAGATATGAAAAGAGGAGATATCTACGCCACTAGCTTCGAAGGAATTTCTTTTGTCAAGTGGATGGATAATAAAGCAGTACACCTCCTTACCAATTTCTTGTCGCCGATACCTACTCGAAAGATCAAACGGAAACAAGTAGGATCAGCTCAAAGTCTGGAGATTACATGTCCTGATATTATTCACAAGTACAATCAAAACATGGGTGGTGTCGACTTAATGGATCAGAAGAAAGTTACATACGAATTCGACAGAAAATCTAAAATAAATATTACCTACGACTTTTTTTCGACATTTTAGATATTGCAATGAACATCGTTTTGAAGGTCCTTTCCTTACGTCGCTAGAATTCCGACAAGTTGTTGCTAGAACCATGATTGCCAGTTTTTCTATAAGAAAACATGCTCTACCGTCTACTTCCATGACAAAGAAGTGAGTCCAAAATATAGCAGTCTTTATGATGAAAGGTCCTTTTCTTAAACGATGTGTGCAATGTGCAAAGCGTGGCATAGAAAATCGTACGTATAATATTTGCGATATTTGTAACGTAAATTTATGCTTCACAGAAAGCAGAAATTGTTTTACAGATTTTCATGTGTAAATGTAAGAATAAATGCATATTTTTTTAAACAAATGTTGTTATTTTTTATTACAAAATATATAAATAAGCTGCCACTGAAAATATCAATTTGTCCGATGAATGCCGACCTTTATCGCATATTGGGACACATTTGTCCCAAGTTATTTCTAATAATCTACTGACGTTTTTTAATTTTTCTCATACACATATTTAAAATACCTCCTAACACACTACAAAAACCACTCATATCCATAATAACTTTAGCGTACTTGTTTTGTGCGTGAAAGGGTTAAATTTGCTTCGACGGCGGTCACCTCGCTTAGTGACGGCGACGCTTTCAAATATTTAACTATGAAACAGCTTCTCATAATAGCGTTCGGAACTGGTATTGGTTTGTTGGAAGCACCCCCTAATCCTTTCATGGGATGTATTGGGAAACCGTTTTTCTTCTTTTGTATTAGATACAGAGTTCAAAGTTTTGCACATATGTGAATTTGTAACTTGTACTAATTAAAAAAAATACATATTTAGCTAAATTTGTGGAAAGGTTTTCGATATATCTTTGAACTCGAAACAACTTCAGAAAAAAAGAAATACGCTATAGCTAAATATCCAGTTTGGACCGCCTCAAAATGATCTATAAACCTCGATTGCTCGATCTTACTTTTGATCTCGATCTTATTTTTGCTTTGGTTTGTGTCTAGACTAACATATACATATTGGGAAATTTGTTGTTTAATGGGATGTTTTCTAGGTGGAGCCTGTAACCAATATTTAGTATATACTGTAGTTTTGAATATAAATTGAAACTTTAGAAAAGCCAAAGTGATAGAGTTTTAAATAAATAATTAAGTTCATTTTCTCCAAAAATACCTATTCTTATCCTTAAACAAAATACCTTTTCTTCAAAACATTCCCCTTAAAATACTCCTAAAAAATACCCTTTTCTAAAAATAAAATAATACCTTTGCTTTTCCTTTCCTGAGATAAGTAGCCTTTCTGCAAATAAGTGCATTTTTTATTAGCTTTTCCTAAAAAGAGTACCACTTCTGTCAAAGGTATTCATACTCTTGTGGATTTTTCTTACAGAAAGTACTTCTTCTTCAATTACAGTATATTAAAATGGTCCTCAGTATTAAAATATTGAAATTTTAAGTTAAGACGCTTTTGATGTTAGGGTGCGATATGCAGAAATGTTCACCACTGTGAAAACTTAATTCAAACACACATAGGTAATATTTATAACGATTTCGCTATGATGCGTTTAACTGCTGGCGAAGTGTATTACATCAGTAAGTAAAGATTTCAACAAAATATCTGCTTTTTAGTGCTTCATAGCAGCTCTTTTAAATTAAAGCATTTGGCTTGCCCGAAAACACCCTACTTACTTAAAACTTATCGGGATAAAATAAACCCTAACATATTCGTAGACTATCCATATCTAATTGCAATTTCTACATTTCCTGTGGTAGTATTTAAAATTTCTATGGCAGATTTGTTTTAAATCTATCAAGATAATTTAAATTCAAATTAATTCTTCCCAACGGAAATATCTCTGCTAAAAAATCTATACTTCTTTTTAAAACAAATTATTGAAAAATCCATTAAATCAAAATTGTGTATTGTTGATTTTTTTGATTGCATTGTTTATATTTGTTATTCTATTTCTATTGATTTTTGTGTATAATTTAAAATAATTAATTCATATGAAAGCGCATTTTAGTGCACAATATAAAATAAAAATTCAGAGCACAAATGTTAACAAATAATCGGGTTTAAATATTTAAATCGTGATTGTATCACACAGAATTTGAAATTGAATTGAATACATGGCGATAACAGCTCTAGAAACTCAATGGACCATGTACTTTTCGAATTCGAGGAAATGACAGCGAAGGTTGATCGTAAAGTTTTCGTACAAAACTTTTGGTTTATTTTTGTGATCAGCAAAAGATGATAGGAGTCGTGAGGGCTTTTCAGGGTTAGTTGCCGGCCTAAGTGCACAAAATTTGGTCGGACTTTCTGACCGCGACAATTTTAGTCGTGACAATTTTAGTCCTTTAAATCTAGGTGTTATATTCGCTCGGTATAAATTAAAACGCCCAATAAGTTTACTGATCGGTACAAAAGAAAAACGCTTTTCACATGCGACTGTTTCCACAGCATTTTTTTACGGATACTTTCTGTCACATACACTCCGGTTCAACTATTTAAAGGCACTAAAAATTCCATATTCAGCAGCCTGTATCTTTTGCAATTTGTAACCGATTGCAGAATTTTAAAATGGAAATGGAAGCTGGACATTTTGAAATATACAAAAAAATCATGACAATAGTGGTTTCTTAACTAAAGAACTTTTTATTAACAATTTATAAAAAAAGTCCAAAATGTGCTATTTTTTTGGTTCACTTGAATAAAGGCACTTTAACTAATTTTAATGAAAAACTGTTTTTCTTGTTTTTTTTTAATTTATTTTAATTTATTTAAGAACCAGTAGTAATGGAGACAAATCCCTTTGTATTTAATAACTTCAAATACACGGGTTTTCATTGAGAGATAAAGAGAATTTATGTAATCCAACGAAATTTGATTCCAATGAACCTTAATGGCCTGAATTAGTGACTGCTTGTCATCAAATTGTCTACCTCCTTCGTAGACCTTACGAGATAAGCAACCCCAGACATTTTCGATAACGTTTAGATCTGGCGAATAGGGTGGCCAATCAACAATATTAAAATTTTGGCTTGCAATGAACTCCTTTACTACTCGGCCGTTGTGTATAGGGGCATTATCCTGTTGCAATATCCAAGATATGGGACCAAATGGTTCACTGGACTGCAGAAAAGCCGATTCCAATAACGTTTTATAGCTTGCACCAGTAATTCAAGACCGATGGTGCCATAGTACGTAATAGCACCCCACACCATAACGCAGCCCTCTCGGCTGTGATGTCGGTTCAAAAACTCTATTCTTTGGAAAGAATAGTTGTAGCCATCAGGCCCATCCAAATTAAACTTCTTATCATCCGTAAATACAACGGGCCTCCAGTCATTTACATGACCTCTTGGCTGCACATCCCATACCAAGTAGTCTCTTGCGAATTGAAGCCGATGTTCCTTACGAGGAGCATTAAGTGGCCGTCTTTTGTAATTCCATGTATTTAAGATGCTCAGAGCTCTTAATGACTCTGCGTACTGATGACTTGCTCGCTTCCACTCCAGCTTGAACTTTTATTTTTGACAAGGATAGAGCAGAATTAGAACCAATTTTGATGATTTTTTCTTTTCTCATACGTAGATAAAGACAATGAGATCCTTCCTTTAAAAATTTTTCCATACCCCTCAAGGTCCTTGATGTAATTGTCGAAAACTGTTGGGGTCCGTTCCTATTTTTTTACTATTGTAACATCGATTTTTGGCCGTCGGTGATGCAATGGTTAGTGTGCGCGGCTCTTGTACATGAGATCCTGGGTTCGAACCCTGCTCTGACCACCTTAAAATTTCTTTCGGCGGCGGTCACCTCGCATAGTGACGACGACACTATCGAGTATATGGCCATGAAAAAGCTTCTCAAAATACCGTTCGGAATCGGTGTAAAACTGTAGGTCCCAATCAGTGAGTGAAAACTGGAAAGCGTACAGCCCAGTGATTGTGAGAAGTTCTCCCCTGTCCCTTCATGGGATGTAATGGGAAACCATTTATTTATTTATTTATAACATCGACTTTAAATTTTGCCGATAAATTTAAAATTTGTTGTTTCGCCATTTTGACTCGTAAAATGATTAAGGTGTAATAAATTGTGATAAACAAACGCTCCCTACAAAAAATCATCGCTTACTTTAAAAATAATAAAAAAAATAATAAAGTGCCTTTATTCAAGTGGTCCAAATAATAGCACATTTTTTAGATTTTTTTTATAAATTGCTCAAAAAAAGTTCTTCAGTTAAGAAACTACCATTGCCATGATTTTTTTGTATTTCAAGATGTCTAGCTTCCATTTCCATTTCTGTTGAAAAACCCTTGACAAGTGAGTTTAGGCCATGTAAATGTATGAATATTTGAAGTGTGTTCCAAATATGGACATTGTTCCTGAAGAATTTTTTTGAGAGAATATATTACAGCGGCTGTTTTTTTTCAGCGTGTAGAAAAAGGGCATTTGTTCGTTGTTTTTGGATTGATTTTTACTAACGCTGATATACTACTAAACTCTAACAATTTCATCAACAAATGTTAGAATCAGGCCAGTTTATTGAAATAAAAACAATGACAGAGGAGACCTTTTTACTCTTTACGAGGACTTCGTGTGGCCGTGTGCAAAATGTTAAGAATTCATCACACTTTTAGTTGTGTATGCCACTTGGAAATAATAAAAAGCAATTACTGTTATTAGTTAAGTATTTATACGCACACATCTATTGAATATTAATTTTGTATATTGCACATATATAAAACAACATTAGACCAATTTAATATTTTCCATTATCATAACCAGAGCACCTCCATTATATGGTCATGTGAAATGTAATGATGTGGATAAATGCGGGATATATTTTACCATCAATTGATATATTGAAAAATACTAACATACTTCAGTTTGGTTGCATATGCATATTTGTTTATATGTGTTATATTGAAATCGTATGTGAATATTTCCATTTCTTGTCGCACCCTAACCACAAAGGTGTCATAACTCAAAGTTGGCAAATTTTCAGTAGAGGCAAAAATATTAGGTCTTTTAAGTCAAATGTATTAAAATTCTCAATAATATACAAATGCTATCAATATTTTTTGAGTAAAAGTAAGAGAAAATGGCAACAGACATTTGCAGCGAGTAGAATATGCTAATTTTGTGTTATGACTAACCTGGCCAACCGTCCCGCTTTTGGCAGCATTGTCCCGCGTTTTGATGTGTCATTCCGACTTGAATCTAAAGTAACAAAATTATTACAATCAAAATAAAAGGCGTTATTAAATACATTTAGTCCTGTTTTAATTAAATTCATGTATTTATTTAACTCTTTATTTAAAACAAAAACATTTTTTATAGTTAGGGTGCAATATGAAATTGTTAGAAAAATTCTGTTTATATAGAATACACACAAATCGTGGTATGTATTAGTATTTTAAACTAATCGCAATTTAACACTGGGAGATGGAGATATTGAATTGGCCCACTTCTAGCGTCAGTGTTAGTAAAGGGGTTTTCAACAGAGACGCTACAAAAGTAAATCGATAGGGACAGCAAACGACGCCATATTTTTCCCCGCTCTTTTGACATTTCTCTCCAGTAAGGTTTGCCATTTCATCATGGAAAAATATACGAGCCAACAACGAGTCGAAATTATTAAAATTTACTACCGAAATTTTGAGTCAGTGGCCTCAACTTTAAGAGCGCTACGTCCAATTTATGGTCGGCTCATTTCTGGCTGAATGGCTTCGTCAATAAGCGAAATATGCGTTATTGGTCAGACAGCAATCCACACGTAATCCATGAGTCATCATTGCATCCCGAAAAAATTACGGTTTGGTGCGGTTTATGGGCCGGCGGCGTCATTGGGCCGTACTTCTTCCGTGATGATCAAGACCGGCACATTACTGTGAATGCGAATCGCTACCGTTCAATGATAACCGAATATTTTTGTCCCCAGTTGGATAATATGGACATGGAGGACATGTGATTCCAACAGGACGGCGCCACAAGCCACACAGCGAATGTCACAATCAATTTATTAGAAAACAAGTTTGGTGAACGTGTTATCTCTCGAAATGGCCCAGTCGATTGGCTCGGTCGTGCGATTTGACGCCGTTAGATTATTTCCTGTGGGGCTACGTCAAGTCTATGGTCTATGCCAACAAGCCAGCGACGATTGATGAACTTCGTACGAATGTCGAACGTGAAATTGCAGCAGTATCGGCCGATTTATGCTTGAAAACCGTCGAAAATTGGGTTCAGCGTCTGGACTTCTGCAAGCGTGCCCGTGGTGACCATGCAAAAGAAATCGAGTTCCATACATAATGGCATCGAACGTACTTACACAGGAATAAAGAATTCCATTTGTATCTAAAACCGGTTTTGTTTTATTTAAAAAAACTTATTGAAAGACCCGTTAGTTATTGCTAAAAATTGTTTGGAAAATCACTATAAAGATTTCATGAACTTTGATAAATTGTATAAATATTGATACCCTTTTTATTCTAAAGCTGCCATGTATAATATTGTCGCTCCTAATTGTTAGTTTGTGTTGCTATTATCTCTCTATTGAGCATTGAAATCAGTAATACATTTAACGGGTTTTCCAAAAATTACTTGACAATTTTTTTTTACATAAAACGCAAACCATTTGAGATATGATCAACTTTATGATCGACTCGCATATTTTGCTTATTGACGAACCCATTGAGCCAGAAATAAGCTTCGTCACTGAAGTTGAATTTGCGATGAAATTCATCATCTTGGCGCATTTTCTCCAGAGCCCCAATCGGCATAAATTCTTGATCTTTACGGAAAATTCGCCATAAAATGGATCATGGCTGATTTGGATCGTTTGCTACGGACGACTGAACGGCAGCGATATTTTCGTCACTTCGACCAACCCGTTGTCTCGCTGGCACGGCAGCATCACACAATGAATATGTAGACCCAAATTTTTGCACTACATTTATTATTGCTTGTCTACTAGGGCGAGAATAACGACCGAAAATTGGAGTTAAGGCTCTTAAAGTTGCGGTCACCGACTCCGAATTTCGGTAGTACGTTTCTCTTGTACCGCTCATATGCAGCACGCGTTTTAAAGGACTGTTTCGTTGCCATACGTGCAGCGTATTTTCCATCAGTTGCAATGCAACATTCTTCGTCGTACCCTGGCTTATCATTCTGCGGTTTTTGATAGCCAAATTTAGTCCTTGCAGCGGTTTGCACACGCAAAGAAAAAACTCTTTCCTCCCAAACGAAATCTCAGATAACTGAAGTTCGTTTGGGGACTGTAGTTGGGTGAAACGAATTTCTGTTAATCCATACATGGCATTTCGTTTGCGAGAACCGAAAAATGTTTGCAGCAAACGAGTTATGAAACATATAAGCTGAAAAAACGTTTGAGAGAAACGAAAAACGATTCCGCCAACTGTTGTTTCGGTTACACCAACCGAATTCTAGTTGCTCTTATCTAAAAAAAAACGTTTGCGAGAACTGATAAACGTTTGCAGTAAACGAGTTGTGAAAAATTAGAGCTGCAAAAACGTTTGCGAGAAACGAAAAATGGTTCCACTAACTGTTCTTGCGGTTACAGCAACAGAGTTGTAATTAAAACTTTTATTTATGGGTTCCATAAGCTCGTTTTTGTTTAGATTTTATGCTCGGTTTTGTTTTACTTTTATGATTTTGGTTTTACCCATAAAGTTTGTTTTATTGGTCTATTTTTTCACTGTCTACTTACACGTCTGTCTCGCGTTGCATTCAAATAACAACTAAAAACGCAGTAAACTACAACGCGTTACTTGTCCATCCAAGATATATTGACAAGGTAGAAGCATTAGAGTGTGTGATCACTTTTATATGTATGCGTGAGTGTGTATACCAAACGAGTGGATAAGACTGTGTATACAATGAGAGAATGAGAGAAATTTACGTTCTTCATAATATGTGGCCTCATTAGAAAAATGGCTAATTCCAGTTATCGCAAACTTTTTTTAAATTTGCGGTAAATGTAATTTTGTGCGCGTTTGGTAAAACGAGAACTCGTTTGTAACAACATGATATACATTTGCGATATATGAGTTTATTTGGGAGAACGACATGAACGATTGCGATTAATAAATAAATTAATTGAAACCAATAAAAGTATTTGCATGCAAAGAATGGGAGATGTGCTTCCACTGCGTTTCTGGATCCTCAGGAGAGGGAGCTTTCTGCGCCAGCAGGACAGTGACCATCTGTTGATAGGTTGTAGTTGTAGCTCTTTTAAATAGAGAGCAAACGGCGTCAAGAATCATTCCTAGGAAGTTCATGTGTTCCAGGAAGTTTTTTATTGAGATCTTAGGTACATTTTTGTAGTTGATTGTTTCCTTTGATTTTGCCTTTGAAGATGAAGTTTGTTTGATTTTACATGTTCACAATTTTTATTCTGAATAACAAACGCTGCAACTTTCCCTCAGACAGCAAATCAAAATTTTGAACGGTTTGTAAGATATGAGCCTGACAAATGATCACTTTTTTGCAAAAATGACACCCATTTTTGGGGCCCATAAAAATAACTGCATGATTTTGGGCAAAACTTGGAGACACGGGTCTTGTTTTGGTTTTTTATCACTTAGTGGTGTCCGTATATGGTCATATTTCCATGACTTAAAAAATTACACACAGTGTAACCTTAACACATTTAGCGCCATGTGCGGCACCGGTGCACACGACCTAAGTACTCGTTCGGGCCGCGTGTTCACATATCCACACGCAACCTTGATGTCTTTAAGCGTGAATGTGGAACATTGAGTTTATATACATGAAATGAATCTGTGGCCCAAGGAGAACGTGGATTTTTGCTTGGCCCGGGCGTTTTGCATACCCATAATGCGTCAGGGGCGGAAAAATATAGGGTTATTTAGTCAAATGAGAACAGGTGGATAGGTTTTTTTAAAGTATTTTTATATTGAAATAAACAATTTTTTATCATACCAAAACCATTTTGACATTCAAATCCATTTTTTTCATTTTTCAATTTTATTAGTATTATTATTATTTTTAAAATTTTGACTCAAAATTTAATCTATACATGACCTAAGCAGAGTGTTGTTCAAAACACTTGATACAAATGGGTATGTTGCACTTGACACAGAAGGTATTGATCATTTTTCAGTTTTTCGAGCATAAGGAGTTCTCCGTGCTTTAGCCATCTTTTTGTAGCACACCGAGCACCTCTTTCTAGTCTGCCTCTTGGGTCCTTCAGCTTCCTTCAGAATATGCTTCATTGTAACAGGGGGCATCTGCGGTGGCTGTAGTTGCTTAGATACCACGGACATATCTGCTGGTTCCTCTTCTTCCTCAGATGCTGGTTGGTCAGATTGGCCTAGAACCAGCTTTCTCACAAGTTCTTGTTTGAACTTTTTGATAGGCATTTTTTTATTGTTGACTTTGTTGTATAGGTGAAGAGCATCGACAACAGTTGTAGCAGTGATTAGATGGAAAGCTAATCGTTTGTACCATTTTACAGTTCGGCACAAGTATGGCGAATATGCTAACAGTTGGTCAGAGATATCAACAAACGATTTTCCTATGTTGTAGTCAAACACCATCTCTGGCTTTTTGATTTCTTTACCGCGGTTTACCTTTGTCACCATTGTATCACCATGTTTCGTGCTCAGCACTAACACTTCCCGTTTGTCTTGCCATTTGAGAATAACAATTTTTTGTTGGTTTAGCTGAGCTTTCTGTTCTCCCCTTTTTAATTTTGTCTGTACAACATCAGGGGGATTACCTTTTCGATTCTTGCGCAAAGTTCCAACCAAGTGAGTTTTTCTTTCTACCATTCTTTGAGCTAATTTCACACTGGTATGCCAATTATCGGTATAGAGGGTTCTTCCATTATCTACAAGCTCTCTAAACAGTTCCATAACAATTTTCTCAGAAACAGTTGTCTCGTCAACTTTCTCTTTTTCAGTATATACATTCAAATTCCAGGTATATCCGCCACCGACACACAGTTTGAATAACTTTATGCCATATTTGTGCCTCTTATTGGGTATGTATTGTCTAAAGAGAAGTCGTCCTCTAAAGTGTACATTACTTTCATCGACACAGCATTCCTCTTCTGGAATGTATGATGTCTGAAATTTCCTTTGAAGAAGAATGAGAAACTTCTGCGGTTTAAATACACGGTTAGACGTCGGAGTTTGTTCTTCATTATTGCAAAGATGAAACATAGATAACAGCAACTCAAATCGGTTTCTGTTCATTACTTCTGAAATACCATTCTTATAAATAGGATCTTTCGACCAATAATCTCTTAGATGTCGCAATGGCACAAGACCCATCCAGAATAAAATTCCAATGAATTTTCTCTTTTCAACAGCATTGGTATCAATCCACTTTTTGACTCTAGCGTTAGGGAGTGAGGTTTTTGCCAGAGTTTGCGCCGCAAATCTATTGGTTTCAATGACCAATAGACCAATTATTTCATCGTCCAATAAGTGATTAAAGCATTCAATGGGCCATTTCTTATCTAGTTTCGTGTAGATATCAGGTGGAACTCCGGTGTTTCCAAGTATTACATCTGGAAACGTCGTTCTTTCCCCTTCTACTGACTGACATATTGACTCAAAAACTGTTTCTGACACATCCGGATTTATATTATTTTCCACAAAAACATTGTCCGTGTCATTCACTTCCTCCTCAAGAACACGAGTTGGTGATGGCGTTGAATAAAAATCTGGTAGAAGGATGCTGAATGAACGAGATGTTGATGGGCTTGTACTGAAATCTGGTGAAGGGATGTTGGATGAACGAGATGTTGACGGTTTAGCAGAACATAACGATTGTCTAGCAGTTACCAGATTGTCTAGTATT
This sequence comes from Phaonia tiefii, assembly GCA_963931995.1. Classification (NCBI taxonomy): domain Eukaryota; kingdom Metazoa; phylum Arthropoda; class Insecta; order Diptera; family Muscidae; genus Phaonia; species Phaonia tiefii. The sequence continues at coordinate 50,172,929 of OZ008371.1, forward strand.
TCTTGAGAATCGTCGCACGCAGATGGGTAGTCTTCATCACAACTACATCTGACTCTTCATCACAACTACTAGAAGGAATGTAATCCCTGTCTCTATCAATATCATCATCAGTTTCTGAGTCCCCAAAATCGGACAGGTCAGAGAGATCAGCATTCAAAGTTTCATGTATCTCTTTATCTCTAAGTTTTTCCCTTGACATCTTTTATTTATTTTTGAAATTATCGCTAATGGTAGGTATCGCTAATGGTAGCTGTAGTAAATGTCGCAGTTTTTGTTTCTGGTGCAACCACATCCTGCCCATCGCATTTCCTGGCTAGCTGTAATGTTAGTTTTATATTTTTCGAGGACATCCGCCCTTTGGAAAGCGGAAACCGCCTTGTATAGTGTTCCCACATTCCAGGTACATATCTTTAAATCGTGGTCCTTATAACGATTGCGAGGGTCGTCAACAGTTTTTTTGTTTATTATATTTTCTGTGTATTTTCATTTCGTTTTCGTATATAACAGTGGCGGGAGGCAACCCCAGTGCACCGTGGTTTGCATTTTACCTACTGCCGAGATGAATATGTTTCAGCCGACCCATTGTAGATCAAACGCTGACCAGAATACAGTCAATCGAAACTGGATTTTAGTTTCTTCAGTTTTTATGCGCCGTCGCTTTCAAAACACAGAAGAATATGTCCAATAGTTCGAAGAGCTTCAGTGGCAGGGTCTCCTTATAATCCTGAGATGTATCAGTGA